>JAKLNE010000064.1:0-37018 GCA_022814615.1 Waltergamsia citrina | reverse complement strand
GGCTTCTTGCAGTGCTTGCCGTCCCAGTAGGTACCCTCGGCACACTTGCAAGTCTTGCTGTACTTGTCAAAGACCTGCTCGTGGTTCTTGCATTTGCAGCTATGCTCCTTCTTGTCATAGTAGGCATCCTTGCCGCAATCCTGGGGCTTCTTGCAGTGCTTGCCGTCCCAGTAAGTGCCCTCAGAGCATTTGCAAGTCTTGCTGTACTTATCAAAGACCTGCTCGTGGTTCTTGCATTTGCAGGACTTGGAGTACTTGTCGTAGTAGGCATCATGGCCACAGTCCTCCTTCTTCTTGCAAGAAGAGCCATCCCAGTAGGTGCCTTCGTTGCATTTGCAAGAGCGGGAGTGCTTGTCCCAGTACTTGCTCTTGTCCTTGCAGACGCACTTCAGGGAGAACTTGGGCCTGTAGGCATCGTGAGGGCAGTAGTTGTAGTAGGAACGCTCAGCGACATCGCCATCACGAGCGGCGAGGTCGAAGGCCTCATCAGCCTCACGGACCTCGACATTGTCAGTGTCGGGGTAAGGGGCGGCGGCGACAAAGCCAACCGCGAGAAGAGAGACAAAGAGCTGCTTGAGCTGCATATTGTCTCGTCTCTCAGGTGGGTGCAGAGTATTGCAGAGTCAAAAGATTTTGAAGAACGAAGGTGCAGAAGGCTGTCCGGCGAGAGAGGACTTTGCTGATGGAGATGAGAAAACTCTCCTTCCTAAGCAGGTCGAAGTGAGGGTCTTATATAGAAATTGAAAGACTGTATGAAGCTAGAAAGGTTGTGACTTTCCGTGACCAGTGCTAGTTACCTTGTCGTTCTACACTTTACCAGTGTTGTCGGAACCCAGGGAGGGCTCTCGACCAAGCTCCAGAATACGAGCTCAGTAGTGTCCAATGATGTCAATGATGAAAGAACTACGAAGGCTCTGTACTCACAACTTCCTGCAAGCTGAAGGTTTAGCTCAGCGTAAATGCATATGCGCTGGCCTTCGGACTCGAGATCTGCTCATTTCTGGACTTGTTACTGGTCCACGAAGATGCAGTGATGCCACACCGGTCAGCCTTAGGAGAAATAGGCATGCCGTGATCTAGACTCCTCATCCAAAAGTAGCTACGGAGTAGGACCATCGTGTTCTAGGCGATCGTAGCGCGAGGACCTGAACGCCTCAACTGGAGGTGGCGCCCAATTTCAGCGACTCGGGTCCGCGACGTATTAACGCTGACACCGACAAAGTTTAACAGCAGGTATATGTGCTACGATATCAAGGATAATGCCCAGACCTGGCTGGATGCAGCATGCTTTGTTTTTCCGATGATGGGAACTGCACAATTGAGCTTTGTTTCCTTCTTCGGAGCTATTTCTAAGACATTCTTTGTCTCTGTTGAGGAGCGGGGAAAAGCCACCAGCCGAGAAGTATTCTAAAATGGCTAGCGTAAGGGACCAAAGCGGTAATTAAAGGAGGGCATCGTTCTTAGAGTTTCGGAGTCGGTTCCGGACCATCGGGGATCCGGCGCATCGGCAGGGGAGTTAGCCGTCCAGTTGTGGCTTGCTCTAAGGTACGGGGTTGTGCAGCGTCTCTTGTACAACTCCCCGTACAGCTACTCGTACAACTCGCGTCCCCGCACGTACGTAGGTATATGCTGTCCGTTGTTGTCTTACACACATCATCGTTGGACGAATTGCGAAGAGGCACGATCCAAGTGTCTAACCTTAAACCGGCATGGTCAATCTGCACTCCGGAACTGAGGATGCGGAGTGTATCACTCCCCAGCCTCGCGAACATGATATATGACGTTCATGACTCTGGAGTTGTTGAGTGTTGGCCTGAGTTCAACACCCGAAAGTGCAAGAGATCGACACGGGAGGAGAGGAGGCCGGCGATGATCCAGACGGCTGTAGGAAGAAAAGGGGACGGCAGCAAGAACCGAATGCTACCCTCAAAAAAGGAAAAAAGCATGGCAGTGGAGATTTGGAGTGCAATATTACTCCACTACGTACCGATAGATCGGGAGACGTAATTGCTTGGCCCCGGATTGGCTTTCACTAAGAAAGCTATTGATTTCCGTGTTTGGCCACGTCATTGGCTACAGATCATTGCTAGGGCTGAACAGTCGTGTTCACAATACGAGCTTGGATGCATGAAGGCTTTCAAAACCTCAGCGGACCTGAGACCTGCTGAATTGTTCTTTTTTCTTAACAGCCAGACCGAGTGAGCCGTGGGCATGCACGACTCGGCATCTTTCAGACGGCCTAATGATTATAATTCCTTGGCTGCGTTAAGCATCTCACGTCATTCGCACGAATACCAGAGCGAGCATACAAATGTGTAGTCAGGGCAGGCAATGCATGTCTCGAAATGCCAAAGAGAGAACAGAAAAGGAATATTTCCCCCTTACGGTATTTGATATCTCGTTCGACAAGCCAATTGCAGAAGAACACGTTCCCACGCGTGCAGGAGAAGAGTACACTGCGCGATGCGATTGGTAAGGACAAGAGCCAGAGGCTGAAGCCCTGGGGATGGTTTGGCTGCAAGACTTGATTCTGGATCAAAGTGGGATACAATACGAATACAAAGCAAAGAGCTCAGCTATGCGAAGCAAGAGAGTAGCTGGAAGACTTGAGAACAAGTATCGTAGTACTGGCTACCCTTTTAGATCTCGCCCTGATTTAAGTTTTAATAGCTAGGCAGGCTAGAAGGAAACTAATCTAAGGTGTCGTATAGAAAGCTGATTTAGTCTAATAATGTTTTCGATCTGGATGCATACTTCACAACATGGGCCCTGAGGCCCCGGAGCCAGTCACTAACGCGGCAGAATAACCAACTACAAGACCGCTCATTGAATAAAGAGAGGGGCCAGTGATTACAAATTATACCAGTGTAGTAGAGCAAATCACTGGGAAGAAGAACCCCATGGTCAAATTATGTAGCAGACCCAGGGTACGTTTCTTGAATACTGGCCTCTGAGAATGTAGAAGTTTGGGCATCCGGTCTATTAGGGGAGGGCGATACCCAAAGACCTGTAGGCTGTACGTAGACTGACATAGCGAATGAAATGCTTTCTTAAAAAACCAGAACTACTTGCTAGTGTTTACTAATCCTAAAAACCTCGACCGGCTTTCAACTTCCAACAGACTCGGCTTATTCAACGCTCGCACGAAGCATGAGACCAAAGTAGTTCGAGTTCGCCAATGCACTCTCTTCCGCAGACAGAAACACAACGAGGAAGATTTGAGCAAGAAGTCAGTTTATGTATGGTATCTTGATTGTTCAACGAGGCGCCACGATCGGTGTAAGAGGCACCCAAGGTTCTTTAAAAAGGGATACAGGACGCAGCGCACAGATATGGATTGATTTATGGTAGGCTACTTAATTCAATAAATTTTTAAGAGTAACTGAGGTTATATTATAGACAGAGAATCAACTTTTCATAATTCCACAGAGGCTGAAGAATAGTTTTCGATAGCGAAGAATGTACTCCAAGGGTGAATAACCTAATGATTTTCTATAAATTTCCTGGCTAGTAAGTTTATGCTTTGGAAATCGTATATAGCGTATTCGATTGCATGGGACAGATCGTATTCTTGCAATTTGAAGCGTCGCACACAGTATTCTGTGTCAGTCTCTATCCTGAGAAACTACAATCCTGTACACGATGCCTGAGCGACATCCCACCCGTTCCACCTTGGGTATTCTGTCGAAGTTATCCAACATTTTACTACGCAATTCACTATGTTCATTTTTCTTACTGTAACAATCACAATTATTGTCACGATGATTACGTGCAGGTCTGTGCTGCACATACTCAACCAACCAGTGGCATACATAGTTCCCACTTCTTCGGCGTAATCGGGGTAATGTGGAGGGTAAACGTGTCAAATTTCAGACAGACCGCCAACACGCGACTGCGATGGGCATGCGAAGGGTATAAAGGAGGATATGCCATTGATAGTTCATCTTCTGGACATACGGCAGATCTTCCAACTGTTCTTCCCCCTTTACTTTGCCTATTACCTGTACTTGCGGCGGGCCGCGGATGCACGAAACGACAATGTCGCCAACAATGGATCTCGCTAAATATCTCTGGACTCGCCTGGAAGAGCTTGGGCTTCGGTCTGTTCATGGAGTTCCTGGAGACTATAATCTTACGGTCTTAGATTATATCAAGCCGTTGGGGATCAATTGGGTTGGCAACGCAAACGAACTGAACTCAGGCTACGCTGCTGATGGCTATGCTAGAATTAAGGGAATTGGCGCCCTTGTTACCTCCTTTGGGGTAGGAGAGCTCTCTGCTATTAATGCCATCGGCGGAGCCTATGCTGAGAGGGTGCCGGTGGTGCATGTTGTGGGAACTCCGCCGACTAAAGGACAGCAAGCTGGTGCATGCCTACACCATTCTCTTGGGGATGGTAATTTCAGGGTATTTGCCGATATGTTTAAACGTATCACTGTTGCTCAGGCGAATCTGACAGAGGCAAATACTGTGCCGGCACTGATTGACGCGACTTTAGAAGCGTGCATTAAGCAGAGCCGGCCCGTGTACATTGAGATACCATCAGATATGGTCAAGGTCGCTGTTCCCAAGCCCGGAAAACCCTTGGACTTTTCGGTGTCCGGCCGCAATGAGAACTACGAGGATAGATTTATTGATGCGCTTGTCATGCGTATGAAACGTAGCAAAAAGCCTTTGATTCTCGTGGACACCTTTACCGCTCGGTATGGAGTGAAGGCAGAAATCAATGAACTGGCGAGGGCTACCGGTATTCCCGTGCTTACCAGCTCTGGTGGAAAAAGCATCGTCAGTGAGCATTTGCCAAATTTCCACGGCGTTCACTTTGGATCCGCAGGGGTACCAGCACATCAAATGTGGGCTGAAAGTCGAGACCTCGTGCTTCGCTTCGGGCCTCTCAATTCCGATACCAACACATTTGGGTTCACTATGATACCTAACTCAGATGTTGCGGTAAACTTTGAGAAGGACAATGTTCATATGCAAGGCTTCGATTCTCAAGATGAAAAAATTTGCATCAAACAAGTCCTTCGAAAGCTACTGCTTGCTTTGAGATCAGAACAATTGCCTGCCCCGGAGCCATATCCGGCAAAGGTTCCCTCGCCGAAATCCACTGTGGCTGCACTCCCACGTCCATCAGATGAGTCCATCATTGATCAGTATTCTTTCTGGCTGTTGATCTCGAGCTTTCTTCGCGAAGGTGACATCGTCTTGACCGAAACTGGCACGGCCTCCTATGGCGGCCAAAGCATACTTCTTCCTGATGACACGTCCATCATCAACTCAACTATCTGGCTTTCCATTGGTTATATGCTTGCCGCTGCGCAGGGGGCCTCTTTAGCCCAGCGTGAGATGATCCAAGAGGGAACGCGAAGACACGGCCGTACCATTCTATTCGAGGGGGAGGGAAGTCTTCAGATGACTGCCCAGTCAATCAGTGACATGATTCGGAATAGGCTGGATGTTACCATTTTTGTTATAAATAACAAAGGTTATACGGTCGAGCGGATTATTCATGGCTTTGATGAGGAATATAACGATGTACAGGCTTGGAGAAACTTAGAAGCACCAAGTTACTTCGGTGCTCCGAAGGATGACTTATCCTACCCGGTTCGGACGTTTGCTACAAATGATTGGGGTGAGCTTCGTGCAGCTCTTGAACGCCCGGAGTTATTGGAAGGAAAGGGTCTTAATATGATCGAAGTCATGATGGATACCGCCGATGTTCCTCATTCACTCAGCTCTTTTGTCCAATTCGTTATCGAAAAGAATCGAGGTCATGCTTAAGAGGTAACAAATTATGTGACTTGTCCTGCAGGTTGATAAAATCAGTTATAAATAATCCTTTACTGACGATAGTAGATGAAGAAGAATTTTAGACCTCATTATTTAGTCTTAGAGAAAGTAGAGTTTTATGGCGAGTACTAGCTAGACGTAAGTAAAAAGCGGATCAAGAAAATGCGAGCGTGTACAAGAAGCTTCAGGTTTATTCAGTAAAATCCAGACCCATTGCTTTCTCTTCTAGAATATCCTCACTTGAAGATGTTTAGATCGTATATTACATCTAAGAAAAGTGTAAAGCTGCATGTTTTGATCTCTCAAAGCAGTTTTTACAAACAAGCCTAATTAGTTCCGAAGCAATCGTTTAATTCTCCCAGCAAAGTGGGGTGCTCGGCAAGATTAGTCCAAAAGTCCATCTCAAACTCGTAGTATTGTGAAAAGGTATACGGGTCCTGGCAATCAGCGGGTTCGAAGGTCGTACCATGGGGCTCGGGTGGTTCTGGAGCCAGGAGCGAGTCCAAGAGTGTTTGGATCGTCCGAGTTGCTCGAGTAAATAGAGCAAAGTTAGGCTCTCCTTCTTGTTTCCAGGCCCCTGTTGCAACCTCTGCTACTAGAACACTCAAATTCTGTATCATTTTGGATCTATTCCTCCGCGTAACCTCCATTGTAGCTGGCCTGAGAAGTGCTACGGAGATAATACCTGCGGCTGGCAGTCCATATTGCGCTACCTTGAAGATAATTAGCGGAAATTTCTTTGAAAGCGTCCATGGCAATTTCTAGATACCTTCCAGACCAGACAAGTTCCAGAGTTAACCAGTTGGTCACGTAGAATTACTACGTCTACTATGAGAGATAGCATTTCATTTGCCACCGTCAAGAGGTGATCATCAGGTTCAAAGGCTTGCTTTTGGGAGACAAGACCAAGAAGAAGATGAACATGAAGATAGTCGAGTCTCATACCGGCCAGGAAATCGCGTTCGAATGGGCTACGCTGGCATTCTCTCAGGCTTGTTGTAAGTCGATAATTTTCTGGGAGGTCTTCCCACTGTTTAACAGCTCGAGAACGAAGTTCACTGACAAGTAGATGTCAGAGTGATATCTCAAGCGTAAATATATAGAGGCAGATTCACCTTATGTTGCCTATGGTGTCTGATATATGTTGCTTGTGGAGCAGTTGCAACACTTCTTCCTTCAGCAGAGCAAACAAAGCTGAACAACGCGTATCAGCTATGTAGTCAATACGCGGACCATTCTGACTGCTTTCGAGAAGCTGTACTGTTGACCCAGTAAATAGTTCGGCTGTTGACGAGTGGAGAAAACCACCCCATAGACTGTCTTCCTCACTCGGGAGAACAAGGTGACAGTACTCCTTTACTATACGCGGGGGTCTTCCAAGAAAGATGGCCAGATTTTTATCGGCGGAATAAATCCGGGCAACACACGCTTTCCGGAGATCAATGATAAAAGGAGGTGCATCGAGAGACATGCCGTCGGTCCGTTCGTGATAGCCCAGAGCAAATAAAGAGCTAGCTAGATCTCCCATCCTTCTCCAGCAGGAGTAGCCTTAATGAAACGTTAGCCACGAGATCAAGAAAGCGCCTATAGAATCTTAGATGGGAAGGCCAACTCTGATCGCCCTTGACTTGCGAGTGTGCGATTAAATTTTCGTATTGCAGCACGAGTTGTAGTTCGTTGAGGCTGTCAAATTTAAGACATATCTCTAAGCAGCAATCACTAACGTAAGTTAGGGTTCGAATAAGCCTTTGGCGCTGCTCGTTTGTCACATAGAGGCCAGGGAACTGGGTAGTATCGTATGCAGCTCTCGAAGCAGCAGTGAAAAATATTCCCAGGACTTCCCATCTCAAGTTCTCGCCAAGTATACGAGCCATATAGTCTTGGGTACTCATGGAACGTTCTGTAATAATAGCTTGCTGAGTGTTAGCTGTGAGAGTTCTCGCACAAGCAACTAAGAAGCTGCTGAATCCCGACTTGTCAGTTGCTCCGATCCTTAAGCTGGTATGAGAAGTCGGCCCCAGTAAACTACTCCACTGTTCCACAGAGTGTAAGCAACATACGACGAAGGGCCCGGCCAAAGGCAGATTAACGCCTCTGGCCAGCCAAGATTGAACCAAAGGCATAATTCTTGAGACACCCAGACGCTCTAGCCTGTCTAGTACCTGCATTGCTTGGTTCAAAATTGCTTGGTCTTCCAATAACCCTAATGTGGAACCAAGGGTTGCGGAGCTGGTGTTATCGGAAGGTAGTGAGGCTGAATTCGCCTCGGTGGCTGAAGATACATGGTTGAACAAGGTCGAATGACTGGATATCCCAAGGTACCCGGGATTTGGATATCTATGCTCCTTTACTGATGATGATAGAGCAGCTTCATTAGGGCCACAAGTACTCTTCCCTGGAGAGACTGAGGAGACAGAGTCGTCTCCACGTACTGGTTTCCTGTAGGATGATCTATCGGAGGATGAGCAGATTTACATTTCCTAAGATTGACAAAAGTGCGGACCTACTCTTTGTCTGAAGAGCACCGATGCCGTCTTCTAAAGGGCCGTGGCCTGTAAACACAACTTATGGCTTGGCCTCTGTCGCCGCAACGTTTACAGGTCGGCTGCTCATGGCCGCAAGCAAGCTTAGACCGCCGGCATGGCTCACATGCCGCATGTCTGACGTTCATAGTCTGTGATGAACTCCACCTTTAGTAAAATTACCGAGGGCGATGCCTAAGCTCATCAACTAAAGCGAGCATTCATGTGGCAGAATTTCTTTGAGATAGAACTTAGAAAAGGCGGGAGGGTTCAGTTGGCGGCGCTATCAAGAAACATGGGCTCGCCTCCACATTACTCCGAGTAGCCCGAAGCCTTTGCAGGGTCTCTTGCGCCGGAGTCGGACACATAAATCAAAGGCCGGCGTATGATTGGTTTATCGTAGGGGTTTGTCGGAGTAGTTGTCGGCATGATGTGGAGTCGCTTTCTTTCATATACTAATTGAGCGACAGGCAATCAGTGTTAAAGAGAAAGTGACACTGCAAAAGGGTGTAATCTTCAGATACATCAAGTACCAGTGTCTTTAGAAATGCAGATACTGCCAGTCATAATGACAATCGCACGAATCCATTTGTTGTCCTGTGATCTACCTTATCCCAACGGGGCAAAAGCCGACCGGTTGATGTTCCGTTCTTCACCCAGTTTGGACACACTGGGTTCGCCTGCGCAAGTGAGGTCGGGCGCCTAGTCCCGCACATTGTTATGATTGCTCTCAGATTGCCCAACTTAGAAGTCATTCTGAGGCGTATTGGGCGGCCTTGGAATGTGGGGACTGTCAATTGTTCGGAAGCATATGAACGCAATTATTGATACAAGCGACTGGTACCCCAAATATCATGCTCCGGAAGTCATCAAGTTTGCTGATATCATTAGCAAAGGTAGGGTTGTGTTTCGGACAGAGTTCCTACAGCTTAGTTTCAAGGAATGCGTTCATAATGTGAACAATTATGTCGGCAGAGAGGGTATGGGGGCGAAGGTTGTCAAAGGATTTACCGGGCTAATGCTGTAAAAGTACTGAAACTGCCGCCTACGAAACTAAGTCACGCCTAGTCGAATCTTTAGGCTATAGTTACAACCGAGAAACACAACTTATTTCCTTTTTCCTAATGATTATTCTACAATACTCCCAAAATTTCTCTTTCTGATTAGGCGTCTAGATCCGTGTACTCTTAATTGGCATGTGCTCTTTAAAGTAGAATGGTTCCCTCAACCCCTGGACTGTTCAAGTTCAAGCGCCAACGCTCAACTTGAAGACAGGCAGACGGTGGAGCAACCCACACTTTCTTCACGCTAATGCCTTGTCAATTGATGTTCAGCAGTGAACTCATCCTTGACCCGTCCTTACTCTCCTTGCGAATGCTAAATCTACCCGCTAAGGTACGACCACTCTGCCTCTAATACACTAAACAGATGAGAGCATTGCGAGTCTTTTCATTCTGTGACCTCGGCGCGGGTAATCAATTTGGCGCTGCCCTCCCTGGTCGCAAATGGCTGTTGGCCCGTTCTGCTCGCTGTGCGGCGGCATCTTCACCCCGTATCGCCGTATCCCGCCGCCCGCGACGCCAAGGCCTTGGTCGACTGAAGGTCGCTTAGGTATGGATCAATTTAATTCTTATTCTTACTTTGCTATTTCTGGTCCCTCTAATGGAAACGCATCTGTGTAGTACACGGGCCGCAACCTCTTGGCGACGGCGAGGGGGTGCAGGTGACGGGCCTTGGTTACTTCCATGCTCGGCGGCTCATCGCACCATCTGCTTACGAGGAGAGCTACACTGCCTATGCCTCGAACCGAGGTTTGAAACAATATAAGGTGACGCGCCAAGAAGAAGGGGTCAAATATTTTGTTTTCCATGAGTTTTGCTGGCAGTTGCTCTTGTCTCGTCTCAATGCCGTTGTGCGTTCGGCCAACGACGTGCAACGTATCGGCCTCTGGCTCTTCCGCATCTTGAACTCGACGCAGTGGACTGTTGAAAATGCTTTAATACCTGAGAATCGGTATCATGGGGCTATTGACCTTCGGGAAACCATGGATGGAGAAAGTCTTCTGGAGGCTGATCCGAGTAGCACGCTTGTACCGCAGGATCGCAAAGAGCTTGCAGATGGAATAAATAGGTGTTTGGTGAAAGAATCTTGTGAGTGTTGGATACAACCAGATTCAGCTTCAGATGAATCGGATCCTTTCACAAAGCTCCCTCTGGAAATGTTATGGCAGGTTTTGGGACATCTCTCATCTCAAGACGTCTGCACTGCTCGCTTAAGCTCTCGACGTCTCGCTGTCGTTGCTTGCCGAAGTCGTCTTCCCCAGAGCTTCTGGGCCTCTCGATTTAACCATAACCAGGATATGGGATTCGTTCTTGCTCATCCAATATGTAAGACTGAGCGTTTGCAAGTGAATTGGGCACAATTTTATCAACAATGCAAGGACCACCTTCGGCGGGGGCGGAGAGCCTTCGGTTTCCAGAATCGGAAGCGAATCTGGAACTGTATTGATGATATGTTCATCGTACTAAACATGCTTCTGAGCTTCACCAGTGAGCACCAGAGAGAAGACCTCGGAGAAAATCTACAGATTGTCAATTCCTTCTCGTCGCTCGGTCAAAAGATCCTCTGTCCCAGCTTACCTCCCAACCCTGAAGTAGGTGAGAAGAACAAATCCGTGCTGAAATGCGGTGTCCGACACGGTGAAGCCCAATACCGACTTAAATTGGGAGGAGAAGCAAATCATACTGCCCTGTCCTTTTGTGTCCTCACGCTATCGTCTGGTACTTATATCTCCGGAGTTCGTGTACATATTCGGTCGCTTAACCTGGAGCAGCAAAGCCTTCAAGAAATCGGAACCATCGATCCTCAAAAGCTACAGACTGTCTTGATAGGTCCTGGAGACACCCTTACCGAAATTCACTCGTTCATTTCGTGCTCTGGGATTCATGCGCTGCGTTTTCATGTTGACAGGACGGATGGCACATCTTCCAAGCAATTAATTGGAGACGCACACAATTGTAAAAGCCTTATGGGAGTGTCACAATTGAGAAGCCAGAATGGTATTGCTGGACTTGTCCTCACTTTTGATGTTAGAAGAACTTGATTCCAACTCATCTATTGTCCATATCTAACCACAAACTGTACAGATATTTAAAGCAGTCTCGCTCCAGATTGTGGAGAAGACTGTCACTGAACGCTGCTGTCAGAATGTTCGAAGTCTAGTGTGGAACCCACAACTTCCTCCTCCTGATGTCACCGTTAATCCGCCGCCTGCTGAGTCTAATTTTCCCGTCCACATACACATCTCCCTAGGATCTCCAGACGATTCGGGACTCTCATCGCTCTGTCGTGTTACGGCTTTGCTTCACGGCGCAGGTGGTTTCTTTGGGCTCTTGCTCACATACCTAGACGGACGAGAAAACCTATATGGCCAGCGGACTGCTATACAAGACGAAGGGAATTTGGTTCATTGTGTTGAACAATCCTTCTTAATAAATGGATCAAAAGGAGAATATGTAACGCATTTTGGGGCGCTGAAAGCAGCTGGTCACACGTCACAAGACAACCGAATCCAAGATATTGAGGTATGCAAGTGGAAGAAGATTCTCTAATTCCAAAGCTAATGATTTAGATACGTACTAACTTCGGCCGGCGATTTGTATTTGGAGCCTTTGGCGGTGACAGACAAGAACGCAGAACAGAGACACACATGGAGCAATTTATGCAGCCGTCTATTGGCCAGGAAAGAATTGTCTCAATTATTTTGCGTGTTTCAGTAAGTCTGAATCTCTATCTAGTAATTCAGAGAGATATATGTAACCTTTCGAATTCTAGGCTCCTTGGTGGTTCATCGAAAGTGTAGAATGCCGAAGCGTTGCTACTCCGGTTCTTGCCACATCTGTTTCAAAACTTAGAAGAGTTGCTGCGGCACTCAAACCTCCCTTGAGATCAACAGAACTAACGATATCTGCTCCTTGGATGTTGAGGAGGGAAGGCGCATGCTTCACGACTGCCTCCTTAGAAGGGGCACGCCGTATCCGAATATCCGCGGGTTGCGAGCCTCGGGCACGAAGTGAACATCACGTTAGCGGATTTTGCATCGAGTACGATAATGGAATGAATAATGCTATTGTGGGACAATGGATACAGGAAGTCAGCTGTCTCACTCTAAGAAAGGGGGAGAAGCTGGTCCTTGTATCGTTTTGGTGTACGACTGATGTCCACTTTTCCAATTCTATAGAATGGTTTGGCAGGATCATCGGTCTGAAATTCGAAACATCGGCAAGGCGATCCTTCGACGTTCGATTCGAAAATTTTTCAGGCTTCACGAAAGTCTCTCATCGAGCAAATCCTTACGAAGAATTGGTAATACCTATTTGATGACACTCTTTCCGGTGTCGACCCCGCTAACCACTTGATAGGCGAGCGTTTCTTGGGCTTTCGATTCGTCCATGGATGATATTCAGGTTCGGATGAAGGCAACCCCGGTGTTAGGTAATAGAAAACTTGTGAATCGTCATACGAATCCTACGCTACAGCCTCACAGCCTGGATTATGAGAGTACACGAGTTGAATTCGATGCTATAGATGATGCTGTCGAGCCGTCGTTGTCACAGGAGCGCAACGCTACTAGAGCCGCTATGAGGTATCATCGCTATCGCCAAACCTTTTTCTTTGAGGAGTTGGACCGATTTGGCAATGTAGCCCATTTACTTTCTATCCAAGCGTTTCTTGGCGAAGAAGATCAACTTGTTGGCCTATGGTTCCGCTACGAAGAGAACATCATCGTTCGTCACGGCATCGACACTGAAGTTTGTCACAACTTCAATATCTGGTCCACGGAGGAGAAGCTATCACATTTAATGGTCTATTCTATTGATGAGCTCATCGGACTAGAAGTACGTATTCAAAATAACGCCTAGCAAATCTGTTTTTTCTTCTTCTTTTAGATTCTAAAGCTAACTAAAATGTCTTCCTTATTTGCAGATACACACGACTCATAATAGGGAGTTTCAGGCCGGACCTCAGGATGTTGCAGATATTACATCTGTGTCCTGTTATCAATTGATTCCAGAAACGCATGAACCAAGCAGTGATCTTCTCTCCTTGGTTCGTGCAGATATCGCGATCCACAAGTTTCCAGAACGAAACAGTGGTGGTGAAATAATAGATCGTGCTGTTGGGATTGAGGTAGTGACACGTCAGAAGTCCGAAGGCTCGGGATTCGTTGTCTCTGACCTTGGACCTGTGTACCTTTCTAGAATCGACAATAGTAATGAGAGGAAGAGCTAGGGATGTAATTTCCTAGCAACTTGCATCCATTAATCGTACTATGATATATCTGTTCTGAGTAGCTATAAAGCTCCATACAACCAAGGGCTGTCCTTAGGGTGATTCCGATATAATCCATTTATCGTGCTATCAGACGATGCTATCGCCGCCCTATTAGCGGGGCTGACCCCACGAAAGGGGCGGTGGCCTCCCCAAGAATTGACAGAGTCAGAAATCAAGACCGCCATCGCAAGCGAACTCCCCGTAAAATTTGCCATGAAGCGACACATCAGAGTTGAGCCGTACTGCGTCCTTTGTCGCCTGACCATCCTATTTGAATCTCAAAATTGTCACCTCGACAGCGACCAAGAGAACATCGGGAGTTGGTCGATTGATGTCCTGTACTGTGAGTTTCCCTTCCCAAGTGTTCAATAATCCGTTCTTTGAGCTTCGTCACATGCTAATTAGCTAATTCCATAAGGCTTTGAGCGCTTGCTGTTTAATGAGAACTCTGCACATTTCTACATTTTCCAAGACGATGCGCTGGATGTGAACTGGAGTAACAGCGCTCTGCTCTGTCAATACCTGGAGCAGGAGGATGCCGAGATATGCTTCAATAGCACTTCGTGCTCGTCGTGTAATCCTTCTGATACCATCAATTTTGTCCACCGGACCTGCTTCTTGCTCGTGCGGATGAAGATCCCAACTCTGTCGCTTCAAAGTATAGGCTATGTCGCCCGTCGCTATCAACCGATAGTCACCTCGGATATGGCATCCATAGCGTGTCGACCTTGTAGTAGCCTTCAGACGCTACCCGAAGATGTCTGTATTTCAACCAGCCTCGGCCTGTTTGTGGAGCAGATAAGGACTCGGCTACCGCGCGAATTGCAGGCAGTAGTCTGCGGTTACGTGACTGGGCTATTTCAATCGCTATCTAATTGCTTACGAGCAATCAGCAAATTGAAATCTTGCAACATTTCGGCACTTCCGAAAGTCCAGGCTGTGATACCTTCGCGACCCTTGGAAACCTGCTCAGAAGTCGACCGGATCAGGGTTGCCTTTATTGATATCCTTGGCGAGCTGACCTTCTCCAGCCTCGGAACAAGCGACTTGACTACTTTTGATCAGGAAATCATTATTGAAAGCCGCTCCATATTAGGAATTCAATACTCGCTAGGCTCTTACGGAATGACCGGACTTAGAGTCGTTTACGATAAGGAGCACACATCTGAGTGGTTAGGGAACGGTTTTCGAAAATGGACAACTATTCGCAGCGGAACTGATTTACGAACGCTTCGAGCTTTCTACGATGTGGGTGATTAAGCCACTTTGATTTTAAAGAGTTCTGTGCTAACTAGAACATAAAGGGTTTCAAGTTAGTTCGGCTGGAGCTTAAGGATGCCGACAAAACACTCAATAATACCCGACGTCTAGATCAGCCTTTTTGTGATGATGAGAACGCTATTGCTTCCAAGAGATCAAGGTCCTTGATGATCGACATCGATGAGCCAACCGCTTCTATACTCGGCAATCCCAGAGGTCGTTTTGTACAGTACCTAGACCTACACCCAGGTCAAGGGACCGACAACAGCTTCACTGTGTTCTGTACTGGCAGAGGATGTGTTCGGATACGATGTTCCGGCAATGACACTGGGCCGCTTTGGGGTACCTCTGCCAAGGGTATGCCAGTGACTGTGTTCCTTGCAGCTGGTGAGAAGATAGCTTTTATCCAGCTAGTAATTAGGGGGCTGAAATGGGATGGACGTCAGTCTTTTACAGGAATGGGTCCCTATCTACTGGTAAGGTGCAACTTGCCTCTTCATGATAAACTGTCTTCTAATGATTGAACATTAGGTAAAAACAACATTAGGCCGCACCCTATATTTCGGCACCTTTATGATATTTCACGTGCCTATGCATCATATCTTTACATTTGAGTGTGAGACGACGTCTTCTGTTTCTCAACTAATATTCGATCCCACAACGACCACATTCGACAGACTTAATAGTCTCGGAGTGGTTGTTGACCCGCTCGAAACAGAGGCCGATCTTACAGAAAGTAGTTTAGCCATCCCGGCTCTGGATGTGTTTGCAGTCGACCCTCTCCATATTCTAAGGGCGCACCAAAACACAGCTTTCTTGACCAAAGCTACTCTTTCCTATGTTAAATCCCTCAAGATTCAACGAGAAGATGATAGATGCACTGGCCTCTGCATCGAGCATAATGAAGGGGTGGCTGAAACATTAGGTCAATGGGATCCTGAGCGTGTTGATGATATGTCGAGCATAT
Source organism: Waltergamsia citrina (assembly GCA_022814615.1). Taxonomy (NCBI): domain Eukaryota; kingdom Fungi; phylum Ascomycota; class Sordariomycetes; order Hypocreales; family Bionectriaceae; genus Waltergamsia; species Waltergamsia citrina. The sequence goes on along the minus strand of JAKLNE010000064.1, from coordinate 21,142 downwards.
ACGACAGCGAAAATGGCGAGCTGCGATCGCTGACATTTTTCCTGTCTGAGACCAACGAATACGGGGATGCCTACGTGAAAGATATCGTAGCCTCTACGATGCTTAATCTCTCACCTTCAGACCGTGTCTTCACATGGAGTGATTTAAATTCGGTTAGTTTCCCTAGCCTCATTGCAATTCGCACGTGTTATGAACACCGCTGACAATGTCTAGGAGCTCGCATGGTGGTTTACAAAATCTCGCGACCAGATAGAGCGATGGGAGGGATGGGACAAGTCATTGGATGATGTTGAAAGGGACACTTCTTGCATTGAATTATCTCATTTTGCCTTGTGATAGAATATTGTCGTCACTTGGGTGCATGTGCCGTTCATTCCAATAGAAACAGCCAACGAAGCCAGTTTCACATAAGCAGAAAATGCTCAAACAAACCGCGTAAGCCCTTTGCTCCGACAGTTCACGTCTCAATATGTTCCACCCAATCAAGCGATGTTCTCTGGCACACCAACCTGTGGGGTTTTGTGCTTAAATTCAAAACTGATACCCCGAATTCCCATTTTAGATATGTTTTCGTAGCTAGTCTTTCTTGCCTCAAATATCACAGTCAAGCTTACCTCTTTAACTATTACTACTCTTGCAAACATACTCTGGTGCTATGTGTTAGAGTCTTACACGCTCTGGACCATGGCGAGCTTCACAACTGCGGTGGGCTTATATTCGCTTTGACATAGTAAATATTTCTCTTATTCTAAACTCACTACTCACTATCGGATCACGAGTCTATACAGTAGAGATAGCTAACCTCTTCATTCACATTTTCGAAGGCCACTAGTGGACTCACATGATGTAATACATAATATTTAGATGGACTAGCATAGTTCTGGTCTGATCCGTGCCTGTCTGTTGGTGTTCTGATTACGGGTCGTCGCATGTAGTGCTGCACCTGGACCAAGACATATGCTAACAACACAGTCTAGTACAAACCTTAGAAAGCATGTGTCATAATGCACTCTCATTCAAAAAGAAGGTGAAAGGAAGCTCGGTCTGTATTGTTAAAAGAAAAGAGAAGTAAAATCATATGTGATATAGGACAACCAAACTAGGACGTCTGCCTCAAGTATAGTATCATATGTCTCCGAGCCAACATAAAAGAGTCATGTCCTTGCTATCAATCAATTGTTTCCCCGTCTCAATATTGATCCTCTGCTGTAAGATTGGCTGCTTTGACAGTGTCAGATAGTACCGCATCCCACTTGTGTCGGTTTCGTGGTGTTAATGTAACGGGGATATCGAAATCTGGATGATCCGTGGCCGCGTACTGTGTCGACTTGTCACTCGTAACGCGTGTCCAGCCATCTGAACCTTTAGGAACGATATCGAAACGTAGGAGCATCATAGCCGCAAACAGAAGGATCTCAGTGGTTGCGAAATGACGACCAGGGCAGAGCGTGACCCCACCACCAAATGCCCGAAAGGCAACCATGTTGAGGCGCTTGCCACCAGGACTCTGACAAAACCGCTTGTGTGAGAACTCGTGGCTGTCTTCTCCCCAAGCTTGCCTGGATCTATGCTGGACGCTAGATGGGATGAATACCATGCTGTCCTTCTTGATGAGATGCTGACCATCGAGCAAATGATCATCTATTGCCTTGCAAATCGTTGGCCCAGACCCGTAGAAGCGAAGAGTTTCCCGAAACGTTGACAGGAAGATAGGACATGAGCTTCTGATCACGGCAAAATCGATAGTATGAACGTCGTCAATGACCTTGACTGACTTGCTGACTTCTGCGCGGCAGTCCTCAAGAACTTCTGGATCGGAATAAAGGCGATAAATGAACCAGAATGCCGTAGGAAGTGTATTGCTGGTGAATCCATATACAGAGCTGACCTGATACTTTGTCGTATCTGTCAAGCTGAGCCCAAGCGAGCGCATGAAGTCGTAGCTGCGCCTGATGAATCCGGAGCCTTGCTTATGTCCGCCATTTTTGAAGTATTGTTGAAATGCTTCGACTAAAGCCGCTCTTGCCGCAACACCCTCGCGGGCTAGGATGTTGGGGAAGACATTCAGCATCAGCAACATGAGGTTCTTCTCATATTTGCTTATTTGAGTCAGTATGAGAAAATTGTACAGGACGTTTCTATGTAGGGTTTACTCACAACCAAACCTCTTTCAGGGACGGATCCTGTAGTGGGTTCTCTGGACCGAATATGCAATTTGTCGTTACTGGAAATAACTGGTCTTGGACCCATTGGTCCAAGTTGACATTCGCCGAGTCAATCAGCGCTGCTTTGTCAAGGAGCCCTGTGATGATCTCGATCGACTTCTGATTCATTGCATCAAGCTCGGGGCCAGGGCTAAGTGCCGAATGAATAGTCTTCATCAAACCAGACATGAAACCACCTTCACCGATAAGGTCTTGAGAAACGATCTCTATACCCTCTTTGCTGGCATCAATGAATGTTTTGGCAAAAGAAACTTGAATTGGTGCGAATGATAGAGTCTGCCATTGCTTTTGGACCTTAGGGATGAGGGAAGTGGCACTGATGACATAGAGACGGAATCCTGGGACGCGAAGAGTCAGGATTGGGAAGCGGTATCTCTCTCTAGATGAGGCCAGCGTGAGAAGACTTTGTAAGAACTCGTGAAAATTGGGATAACGTACATGAGATCAGGGTAGAAATTTATTTTCTTCTTTGCCATTCCAATGACAGGGCCAATAAATGGAATGGCAGTGAGCGCAAGTGGTGGTTCATTAGGGTCGTGCGTAAAATGTAAAGTAATGAACCCAACGGCATATAAAAAACTAATGATAATGAAAGCAATTTTTACAAAAGTAAAAGCTAGGGAGCTCTGGACGTTGGCCGAAAGCCAACCTGGGACAGTTGCTAAATCGATGGATGTCATCATGGTCTCTGTGAGAGAATCCGTATATTGCGCCTTTGAACCTTGACTTGGAAAAGATCACGGCACCTTGATCTTTCGAAATGATGGACTATATAGAGCAACTATACATGGCTAAATCAAGCATCTATAGCCAAATCAAGCACCTATAGCTATACCAAGTGACTTTAGCTGAAGAAGAGCACCAAGAATATTAAACATAGACGTCACTGACAGCATTTCTCTACACGCGATGTCAGGGTGACTCCCCATAGAGTGCCCGTGCTACTGCGATGCAACTTTCTGGTGACACTGTCACAATCAGTTCCATCAGTGGCTCAGGCGCAGTTCCCCGATGATAGATGTAGTTTCACTAACAACGTTGAATTATGTATTATCTAGCGAATCATATTTTTTGTTTCGATGCTACACAACAGCTGCGCATCAGATCCTGTTATGCACCGGTGAACGGGAGAAGAAGAAAACGGCAAGACTGTAAAAATATTACATGTAATACACTATACACACAACTATTCAGCTGCCTGCTATGATTGTGAGACAGGACAAAAATGGCAACAATGTCGTGCGGCGCAGCGTGAAAAGGGACCCTCCACAGCCCAGTAGGGTCTTCTGCCCGAGGGTTGCTGCTGCGGATCGGAAAGATCGAACCAGTCCCAGGGTCTTTTGCTGCCGGTAATCGTAGTCAGGGAGGGGCGTGTAAGTTAGCACTAAGTGAGCTAACTTCGGTAAGCGGGCCGCAGGTAGCATAGATATTATATCTGTGAGGTAGGATTAGGATCGGATCGACGCTAGTGCCCGTGTCGCATCCGGCCCCCTTGCCACGGCTCATACATGTACTATTGCACATAAACACCGTACATGCCCGAGCTTCCCCGATCTTTCTCTGGATGGCCAAGGAAAATCTATTTCAAATGAATGGTTGGCTGTTAAATGTCATTTCTCGCAATGAACTATGAGTATATCAGAACATAGGATGAGGTGTGCTGTGTTACTATCTAGAGCCTACGGCTTCCCGGCGCCAATGCCCATTACTGTAGTAACCGTTCCAAGATACTACCTTAGGGTTGTAGCTATTTCCAAAGCTTGAATGGACCAACTACTGAAGTCTGGAAGAACCCGTCAGGATCATACTTGCTACTGACTTCCCGCAAATGCTGTAGACTCTCGGGTCCGTAGGAGCTCATGACATCTTGGTGATGGAATCCATAATGCAACCATCGATAAGGCATTGACATGTTCTGAGCCTTAGCTTCCGTGTCAATCTTTTCGAGCGCTGCCGTGTTGACCTCATACACCTTGCTATCGTCGCTGGAACTGTCCCAGGATGAGTAGAGGAGCACCACCACCAGTGGGCCAGCTGACGGGTCAAGTCCAAGAGAGTTCCCACCGCGTGACACTTCCTGTTCCATCATGGACACGGGAAGCGACTCATAGGTGAGAGAAAACAGGAGATTTTTCACGTCCTTGAGCTGTTCGAAAGCCCATCGATAAACATCCACCGTATGCTCGAGTATCTTAGTGTCTGCCTTGACGGTCGTAGACATCTTGACAACTCTGAAAGGAATTGGTTAGCATTCCTGGAACGAACTGGTATCACTTATTCACACCTACCTGTTGGCAAGAGCACCAGTAAAGGCCTCGTTCGTGAGCTCTGCAATGGGAGCCACTCGCAGGGTGTTCATCTGATCAACCTGAGGCTGAACGTCTGCGAACGGCTCAAGGGCTGCAGGTTTCTCCGGCCTTGTGCAGAATATGTCATTCATACAAATATGGTCGCCGAGACTTGCAGCATATCCGAGGCTGAGGCAGATGTGGATGTCGAGTTCCGGGTTGGGTTGCTTCAGGTAGTCTACCAGGCTCTGTATCTGTCCGGGGAAGCTCGGCTGGAAGTAGAAGACCTTCCCACCCCACAGCTGCGGGCTCTGTGGGAAGCATTCGACGTCGAATCGAGTAACAATGCCGAAGTTGTTACCTCCGCCCTTCAGGGCAATCCATAGATCCTTGTTGGTTTCGGCGTTGGCGTTGGTAACCTCACCACTGGCGAGAACCACCTCGAAGTTGGTGACGGCATCGCAGGCCAGCCCACGGGCATAGGAAAAATACGAGAGACCCCCTGGGAAATCCCGTTAGACTCTTTTCAATAATCAATCTGGAACTTGCCTTGAAGAAGGGTGTCTTGCCTTGCAGGGCCTCTCCCCCCACGCCACCAATTGCATGCCTGTTGCCAGTGACGCTAAGTCCGGCTGCAGCCGTCTTTTCATAGACCGACTTCATCAATTCTCCGGCTCCAATAGATACGATGCCTCTCTCTGGTTGAATGTCGATTCCCCGTAGGTTTCGTAGGTGCAATGTAATCCCATCACGAACGTTGGCAACGCCCGGTGTTGTCTGCTGGCCCGCACCGCAGATCGCAAGAGTCGAGCTGCCCAGGAAAGGCTTAACGGCTTTGACAATCTCGGCAACCTCTGATGGTGAGGATGGCGTCAGGAAGCATGCTGGCTCAAGCTCACGTTCGAGCTCGGAGTAGTATGATTTGGTGATTTCATCATACTTCTCGGTCCCGGGCAAGACAACCAGGTCACTGGATATCTGTTTGACCGCATCGATTGCCTCCTGGATCGTCATGGCTCTAGTGGCAGCAGATTGAGCTAACGTTTCAGATAGTTTGAGGCGTTGGGAAAGGACAAAGACGACGACAGCGGGTTCGGAATGGCAAGGAAAACAGGAGCGGGAAGCTGCATCTGGCCAGCTGTTGAGGTTCTAGCAGCTAAGAGTGGCGGGGAGGGCTCTGGTCAAATGTAGGAGCCTCCAACATGCAACAATACACATCGCGAATGGATTGTTGACTTGGGTTGCGTAGCAGTATTCAGCCGCGGTCGTATTACCCAGTTCTAGCCGATATCTGTGTGTTGAATGAGGGGTCAATTGCATCCGAACCAACAATACAACCACACCCTTGCTGCGCCGTGATTGTTGGCTTGTTGGTTCGTGCAGTTTGATTCAGATGCCTTAACGTGGCGTAACCTGATGGTACCCCCATTGCAACTTGGCGTCTGGATTCAGCTTCTCACCATATCAATAGCCATAGTTCTGATACTATTCCATGGACGGCGGGGGCAAAAAAGATGTGCAGAGTGTGCGCAGAGTGTGATTATACAGTGGCAAGATTTGTATTTTCGGGCTATTTTGATCCGTTTCTATGCGCGAATGTTCGGTAAGGCTGACAAGTGCTGATTCATGTGCGACTGTAGTGACTGCAACCCCCTCTTCCCCTCCCCCTTTACCCGTCCCTCCCTTCCGATCGACGCTAGTGCCTCTTACCCTGCGGTTCTGGCCCCTACAAGTGTGAAGTACTCCCGATCTTACGCACGAGTACGGACGGCTTCCAAGGGCACAAGGCTCGTCTCAGAACCATGGATTCCGTCTTTGCTTTGGGACTTAGTAGCACTCCCATGCGAAGTCTTGGATTGGTCGGTGGTCCTTGATCCTCCCAGACTCCTGTTGCTGCTGAATATGCTTCGGAGGCTGGTGATGAAGAAGGAGTCCTGTAGAACGGCGTTCCAGGAAGCCACAGTCGCCGGAGTGCAGCTGATCAGCACGGCAACATTCATCTCAACAGCACTATCGTTTATCCGTCAGCTTGATCATCGCGCAATGGAAGGCGGAGGGGGTCAACGTACACTGTTAGGTAGGAGGCTGCGACATTCCACGTCATGTCTGTGGTCTCATTCTTCCAAAGCACAAGACGCAAGTAAAAGACCACGACGCTGCTCACGATTCCGCTGCACAAAAGTCAGCACAAGTTCGAAGGACAGTTCACGGGTGGCGAAAACTAACACGGCCGCAGTCATGAAAACTAGGCAAAGACCAAGCCTTCTCCTCCACGACATTTTCAGTCGAAGGAGAATTGGCAGGGGCAATATCAAGATGTAACAGTCGGAAATGATGCTGATAAGCCCAATGATCACAAAGGCGAGCTGAGCAGGCCGAGCATCCATCGACATGGCGAGATCCCATTTCTCGTTGCCGTGGGGGAAGTTATACACAGCGGATACTGGCACCAAGCTCCAATAAGCGACGAAGAGAAACCAGATGCCGATATGACAGCACCATTGCATCCATGAGAGGACGCTGAAAAGGCGCATGTACATGGTCAAGATGGCTGTTTTCGCGAGCCACATGGCGGGGCCGTAGATCGTGCCCAGCACCGCGCTGCGCTTAATTATACTTGATTAGTACTAAACATACGTTCGGAAGGCAACTTTACATACTTTGATCCAAGAGTCGTCTATGGCGCTCATAGGGACATCCCAAATGTGTCGAGCAGTTGATAGTGCTGCCTCGATAAGCATGTATGGGGCGAGATCTTGCTTCGAGCACACTTACATGTCATGACAATGATGCTGTAGGCCGTAGAGAGAACCCAGGCAACGATGCAGCAGTCTTTTCTCTGCCATTAGCAAAAGTAAGTTTGTTGGTTTCGGCGCGGACCAGATCTTACAATCATCTATTGCCAACTTCTTGTAGACCTTCAAGTTGGAGGTGATTCTCAGAACAAAGATGGAAAAGGTGATCAGCATCATTATGATGGACACTGCGTAGGTTACTGCGTCAAGGGACGGCGGATCAACAAAGTTTGGCGGCGAGCCATCAGGATTGGGCAGCAGCGGTATCTTGGAGAGATCCGTCCCTGGTGGTAGCTCCATAGACATTTTGAGAGTATTGGTCTTCTTGATAATGTTGTTGTTTCCAACAATGGTAAGGTGATAACGAGGAGTCTGTAAGTTATGGAGATGATGGGCTTTAACTATAGATAAGTAAGAAGAGCACAAGGCTGGGTACTCAGGAGCTGATTTGAAGAGAGGGTAGTAATAGTAGGATCAGCAGTGTGGATGGTCCGTATTACTTCACTCGAATCAAATCATAGTGAGGACTCAGATGCCGATCACCTTCAGCGTGATCAGCAGTTTACCAGGAGGGTACGTTAAGGACAAGACCTTGGAGCTACAGCAAGAGGAGACTACAAATTCAAAACTCAGCATTACTATCAGTAAACCTCTGAAAAAGAAAAAGAGAAGAAGCTGGAATTGGAACTCCCTGACAGCGTAATTATCTTCGATCCCCCGATTCTTCCGTATCTGTACCCCATCATCCGCTTCCAAGGCCCTTGTCAGACTCCCACCCACACTCTGCAACAGGGTCAACATTGGTCGCTGTAACACATATAAGTAACCCTTTCGTCGGCCCACCGCAGGCCGCAAGGTTTGGGGTGTCGTTCTAAAAACTTACAGTGCCCGGGCGGATGCGGGGTTGGCTACTTCAGCCGCAGAAGAACTTCTGGTTCTGCCCATGCTGCGGCGTAGCAATGGTGACAACGTGAGGCAAGGAGCAGAATCAAAACGATGGAACGTTCGCAATCTCTTGATCTGGACTACAATATGATAATCTCTCTAGATGCCAGCTCTGCGCACGACGCTGGTTGTGCTGTATAGATTGTTAGGACTGCAGGATCTCGAAAGAGCCTGGTGCACGCATGTATTGTAACCCTTCTCGCTGTAAGCGAGTGTTAGCTACACCATCCTTCTTCCAAGCCCGGATAGTCATGTGTTTGCCTTATTTGTATATGTGAGGTATTAGTATTAACTGGAATTTCATATAGAGGTGAATCGTGTCTACTTATCTACAAGATTTGTTTAGTTTGTAGAACAATTTTCCACAGAACTTTCGGGATTTTGAACGTTGTGTTCTTTTGAAAGTTGGACTCTGCTACCTATAACACACAATGTTTGCCCAGGCTACGTGGGTACTCGTCGCCCTAGGGGTTATCTATCTTTCGCAGGCCCTTGTTACGTCTGTAAGATGGCCTAGGCTTAGAACTCCCTTGAACTGAGTTCGGCTTCTGACTGTTAGCAGCCCACATTCCAGAAGATATGCTACAGCATCATCACGTACATTCCGCGGCGATTTCATGCCTGGAGTTTCCTCTTTCAAGGGGCCAATATGATCACGGAAGAATATAAAAAGGTATATTACCAACGATTTCCACACGTTTTCCTTCTGTGCCGGCACGAAGCTATAGATTAATCCATACCAGGCCCGCGGAACCCCTTTTGAAGTCGCCGGCCCAGACCACAACCATGTCTTCATCACATCGCCCAAATACTTTGGTGAGATCCGTACGGCAGGTCGCGACAAGCTTTCCTTGTTCGGTGCGACGAAGCAAGTAAGGCGCCTCAAACTGCTCCTCATTCCTTCTCGAGGCCTTTACTAAGCCTTTTCGGTTCAGATGTTTCAGCCTGTCTACACAATGCTTGGCCATAACTGGATCGATGAAAGAGGCGCCGAAGGCACTGGATATGTCAGGGCTGTTGGCACTCTATTCCCTAGGCAGCTCACTGCCGTGATGCCAGACATGTTGTCAATCGTCCAAAGGTCTTTCGAAGACTTTTCACAAGAACACTGTTGGTGAAAACTACGCAATCTATTTAGGGAACTGGCTAATCCAAGAAGGCAACGGACCCCTGCCTGCGTACAAACTGAATAAGACAATACTATGCAAGTTGAATGCATTCTGCTTCTTCGGCCAAGAGCTCGGTGAGTTTTATCCTCAACCTTCACAAAAAAAAAATACGATTCTTTTCTGACTCGGTTGCAGCGGGAAATGATTTTTTCCTGGAAAAAATATTCGAATACAACGAGATCGTCATCTTCGCGGGTGAGCTACTGAGAGTACTTCCCAAGTTCATGAAGTGGTAGGTTGCCATAGGCGTCCCGGAAGAACCTTGAGTTTAAGTTGCTGACTCTGTAGGATGGTTGGCCCGTACGTTGCGCGAAAAAGCAGCGTCCAGGATCAGGTATATGTTATGATTGACGACCTGGTTGCGCGGCGTATGGAGCTAAATAAGCTCAGAGAATCTGGAGAAGATTCTTCAGAGCCGCCAGTATGTTCCGCCCCTCGACAGACATCATCTACTCTTAGCTAAACAATCAACAGTGTGACATAGTTCAGTACATTATTGACACTGCCCCGAAGAAACTGGGATGGACCTCTCGTCGCATCACCTACGAGATCATCGCCATTTGGTTTGGATCCGTTCACGCTCTGTCCGCTGTAAGTATTTCTCCCATCTTGAACTGTTTGTTGTCGCTCTAACGCTCTGCTCCCCACTGAAGACTGTTACATACGTTCTCTTCGACCTCTATGAGCACCCTGAGTACATCAAGCCACTGCGTGCAGAGGTTGAGAGTTCTGAGTTTGATTACTTCATGAAGACTACCAAGGGTCTACCTCTGCTTGACAGCTTCATCAAAGAGTCGTCACGAGTCAACCCAATTGAAAGCAGTACGCATATCAGACGATGAGTTATAGTGTCTTGGACAATTCTAACCAAAACGCCGCAGTCTCAGGCCGACGCCAAGCACTAAAGGATTTCGCCTTCTCAGATGGAACTCTCGTCAAGAAGGGAGATTGGACATGTGTTCCAGTAAAGGCCATTTTGGCTGATGAAGCCTTTTTCCCTCAAGCTTCCACCTTCCAGGGATTCCGGTTTGTACCCCACGATAGGATCCCTGCGGATACCCACACAGTATCTCAGCCAGAAGGTCCATCAAAGTACTCGGATCTCTCCGAAAATTACCATGCGTGGGGTATTAGTGGCATCGTCTGGTGGGTCTATATTCTATTCCTCCCAGTGTCCAGTGTATTAACTAGAGCAGTCCCGGAAGATTCTACGCAGCGATATCGATGAAGCTAATAATGGCTTGCATCCTAAAGGACTACGATATCAGCCTCCTAGACCGGAAGAAGGATCGATCTATCACTTGGCGCTCATATGTCCTTCCACGAGAGGATGTACTGATGGAGTTCACGCCGCGAAATGGAATCGCAGCCTGAAATTCGTGAGTAATATGTCTGGCACAGGGAGTCTGGCACAGGGGCTGGCAAAAATTACATGTAGCTTACTCGAACAACGTTACAACAAGTTGGTGCAAATAAATACGTCACCAGGCGAGATGAAATGCAGTTATTAAACCCTATGAGGCAATACCGTCTGTCTCAGGCAGGCTGCGTGAGTCCTAATCTCCGATCTTAGCTATCGGATTCTCGATCTTAATCTGGGTCACGCTGGCATATTGCACGATAAGGACTTGACTGACCGATGCTCAAAATAAACGCCCTGAACTTGATCTGGCATCGCCAGGGGAGCAAGAACCGTGACACTCTGCCCCAAGAAGCACACGACGCCTTCGGCGGCATCCCAAATGTGGTGTTGAGGGAAGGAAGGGGCCTCTCTTGACTGGGCCATCATATAATGTGTCCTCTGCCTAGGTACACCCCGAGACGTAGCCTAGTTGGTGTAGCACTTGGGCCGCTCGTCTGCGTGCAAGGTCATCCTTCATGTTCGAAAACCACTCCACTTCCTGCATGTGCCAGGGTTATGGACCGGGAGACTTTTCGCGAAAATGACCTTTATGGCAGGGGTGATGATTTCAAGGGCAGCGAAGTGCCGTTCCCGGGATTAAAATAGGCATGAAATACGAGGCAATAAAGCATAGCCTGCAATTGCATTAGAGCGTTCAACAAAATATGATTCAATACATACTGAGGTACATTTGATATCTAGAGTCTCATGCTCGATACTGGCAAAGGAGAGCAGGGTGGCGGCCGCTGGACCACAACCAAGAACCGAAGAAGATGTCTTTGCTATTTGTCAGTTAGTAGCATCCCCCAATGTAGCTGTCTCAATACCTGTCTTCGGTGTCAGTCAATCAGAAAATCCACCTTGATTGTTTGATGGTTCAATAGCCTACCGCAATCCTCTCGAATGAAAACGACAACGGCGTGGACTGTATACGTTAGCGTGTTGTTGATCTAGGCTGAAGTGCAAACGATTGCTCCTAAACGTAAAGAAACGATGGCTTTATCTTAGCTGATAAGTGAACCCACAGCATCCACTAGCAATCGAGTTAAAAATCTAAGGCCGATTGTCAAGCCTTAAAACCCTGACTGCCAACACATTGACAAAACATTCAATTTGTGAATCTTTTGTCAAGCTGACAATTTAAGAGAAAAATCAAGATGGATCGATGTCGTTCCGGCGTGGGTTGGCTCTTTGCTCTTTGCGAAATGGCTGTGCCCATGGTAACTGAGGGAGCAATACTAACGATTCACTAGGCCAGTACTCGCGCCCGCTGTCATCTTACTGTTGACATTACAATCTGAGAATCATCTGGGGTACTTATTCTATCGGGAACTATATTTTAAAGTACTGTATGGAGAGAATGATCTTTTCAAGGGTTAGACTGATGTGTATAGACGGACATGTAGAGTCTCTCCCAACCGGCTTGGCATTCCATCTCGATGCTTAAATCGTTACCCTAAGCACCCAACAGCTGTTCTTGAGGTAGCTGAGTATCAGTCTTGTTATGCACTAGATGCGGCTTCCGCAAAAGCATTGACAGTTGTGATGGTCGGTTGAGAAACGTGGCCGTGTGCGCTGTCATTGTTGATCCTACAGATTTTCAGCTTCCCGGTCGGAATTTAGTCGGTTGCTAGCTGTTTTCTGATGGAGATATTGTTGCGATACGCTAGAACCACTTGGAGGTGTCACTCATCAGCTGGTGGTGCCTATAGCCCCCAATCGGCGGGCTTTAAAGTTGCGCTTGCAGAGGTTCGTCGATTTGTCGCCGTCAGCGCGAGAACTAAAAGGTTTCATTTGATGGATCCGTTGGAGTCTGCCACTTGGAGAAGGCTGTGGGCTCCAAGGGTGCTCTGCCACAGTCTGCTCGATAGGGGGACGTGGCTGAAAACTTATTTTTACAAATACGCGTGATGTTATAGCTATGAGAGCTCAAAGACAACCTATTGCTTATTGGTTGATTTGGATGAGTAAGTGAATGTGCAGAATGTTGTTTCGCCACTTCTTTGCCTGACCAGGACAGCTGAACCGTCAGCTTGACGACACCAACCCCATGGGCAAAGCAGAAGCTGCCATTTCAGATCCCCGATCGGGAAACAGCGACATGTCGGCTTGCTAGACATGACCGAAACACCGACAGTCGCTTTGGTCCACAGTACGGATACCCGGCGTCGAAACGTACAGGAGACCCTTCATCGGGACCATGTCCGGTCCACCAATCCGGCCACTGCGTCCGGCGGAGATCACCCCGAAGGCAGAGGATAAAGCAACGCCGAAACCCTTCGTGTTGCCTCCCAAAAAGCGTATTAACAGCAATGCATGCGATAGGTGTCGCACAAAGAGGGTCCGAGTATGTCACTGCTGGCCCTGATTTCTGAAGCTTCCTCCCCTGCTAATTCTTCACTGCTTTGACGTCCTTGAAGCGTTGTCGCAACCCCCAGAGAAAGGGAGAGCGAGAGAAAGAGAAAGAGAAAATGGGAGAAAGGACAGTCACTAATCGTTGTTGATGACTGCCAGTGTGATGGAAAGCGCCCTGTTTGTGGAGCGTGCATCGAACGGGCCAGTGACTGCTCATATCGCCGACGCCCTCCACGCAGCGAGCTTCAATCTTATGTGGACATGGTATACCACCTGACGGACGCTTCAGAGACAGACTGCTTTATAGCCTTACAGCGACTACGCAGTGGCTTGAGCCCCCAGAATATTCTCTCATCTAGTCCGCTTGGTAATCTAGGCGGCGGCAGCAGCAGCAAGATCCCTTCGAAGCCAGCCATCGAGGCACCTCCTCCGCCACCAACGGCTTCTCTGGCAAGCGAGCTGAGCCGGGCACATCCTGTGCTGTACCCTTTCGTTGCGCTACATCAGCTATCATCGGAGACTGATCACGTTTTCAAACCTCTGCTGCCGTTACCCAGAGAGGTCAGGCATACGAAAACTGATGTGCAGGATTGCTCATCATGTCCATCACCGCTACTCAATCAATTAGATCTGATCTTACCATCAGTCAACCCAAACCATCTGGATAGCTCAACTCGTTTGAATTGTCTGCAGCCCTCATCAGCTTTCTGCGACGAGCGCCTCCGGCACCTCCACATCAATTACTGGACATCAGTTAATGTTAGCAACTTATACGTAGCCCAAATGCTGTCGCATTACTTCGCCGAAAGCCATGCAATCATTGGTCTCTTCGACGCAAACCTCTTCCTCGATGATCTAATCCACGATCGACAAGAGTTTTGCACCCCATTTTTGCTTAGCTCGGTGTTGGCCTACGCTTCTGTCAGTCTGCTCAACACCGGTGTTCTTGGATTAGGAGGACAAGGCTAACATGAATACCTGTCAAGCAATCGTACGCCGGTGTCGATACACAGTCAAGCAGCCTCACCCAGCCCTTCCTTAACGAAGCCACGAGGCTCTGGCGAGCAGAGAGGAACAATGACCACATGAACACTGTAGCCGCCATTTTCATGCTGAGTGTTAGTAGTCATACATACGTTAGCGAAGTACCAACGAGCCGCTTAATGGATGAAGGCCGCCGCATGGCAGAGAGATTGAAATTATTTGGTGTTAGACACACGCCAGCGGTTATCTCGATGTTCAAGGAGATGTCTCCTCCGTGGCAGCGGGCTGCATCGCATATTGCTTACGGGTCGTATGCTTGGTTAACGTGCGTCTGCTGATTTGGGCGCGATGAAATAGCGTGAAGCTGACTCTTTTGTTATAGTTTGAACGCATTCTATTGTCCTGTTGAGCCTATCGAGTTTCCTCCCGTTCTTCCAATCCCTGGCCAAGATCCTGCCTCGATGACTGGTTCAAAGATACACATTGACTGGTCTGCCCATCCTTCACCATATTTCATGGGCCGCACTTTTACATACCTTTGTCAATTTTGGACCATCATGCAGGAGGTGTCCGCGGTTTACTTCGATCATCGCAAGCGAAATCATGGAGATCCGTCTCAGCCTTCATTAGCCTTTTCCGAGGCGAAATTCGAAAAGCTACTTCTCTGGGCTGACGCCATCGACCCTATAATGCACCGAGGTCCGCGGGCTTCTAATCATGCATATATATTCCAGTAAGTCTTTCACTTATTGTGATGCAGGGTAGGGAGTGTGAAGTAAGGCTAACTATATGGCTAGCATCCTGATGCATAGCGCAATCATTGACATTTTTCTCCCCTTTACTGAGAAAGTTGGGGTTCAGAGATTGGCCATGAACTCCGGAGCATATACTGTTAACGACATTCTACTTGCCTCGACGGAGCAGTTGAAAGAGTTGTTATATGAATGTCGCGTCACTAGGCCGATTACCTTGAGTGTAACTCACCCAAATGCCTCTATGACGCATATTTGCAATGTGCTCTGCAGAAACACCGACAAGCCTATATCGACCCCCGAGGAGTGGTTTAAGAATCGCCTAACCCTGCAACTATGCCTAGCTAGCTGTTGCGATATGGCAGTCTGCTTCCCTGTCTTCGGATCCGTGGCCCGCGGAAATCTAACAATAGCGCTGCGCGTGGGCCTCTTGGACATAGAAGAGGCGAAAAGCAGCTTTCAAGGTTTGAAGGCTCGAACTGAACATCATCGAGCTCTGACAGCGCAGCCAGCGGGCGAGTTCACAGTGGACTTCTCGAACTTTTCCGCAGAGCCGGAGAGCGCAAGGGCTATTGCTGTCGCACGACAATTTGACGATATGACGATTTTTTCTGATTTCACTATGTTGTATGATGACACAGGAGCCTCAAGTCTGGGATGAGTAATTAAAGGGCAAGTCGCGTGTATGAAAATGCTTGGAGAAGGGCATTGAATAAGGTCCCGAGGGGCATAGGATGCAGAAGCGCAAAACAAATAATGAAAGTGGGTAGAGATCAAAGCGTTTCTGAAAAGCTGTGAAAAAGGATGAATAGACGCATTTTACTGCTTTGAATGAAAGAATTCACGACGATTCCCACGGCTCTCGAGCCTTTCTGCGTGCTTCTCAAAGTCTGCGCTGGCTGTATGTGATAGTTCAAATTCATAAACAACTAGCAGTGTAAGAGGTTTGCTCGAGATAACTACATCTTGAACCACTCATGTTCTAGGGCGGCTGCCGCGCTGATCCGCAGTTCAGGGTCATATCTGAAGAGCTTCCGCAACAAATCAGCAAACAATTCGACCTCTTCCTGAGGCAACTTTCTACAGACTGCCAGCTTCTCCTCTAAAGAGCGTTCATCTTTCTCCTCCTCTTCGGGGTTGATGGCGACTACACGACCTTGATCGTCTGCCTCATCCTCGTACCACTTTTTACGGACCGCCCACGTAGTCGACCACCACGGCTCGGGGAGTGGTCCCAAAAGTCTGACCATACGATCAATGTATTCATCCATCTCAGTGTCAAATAAATTGAATAGGATGCGGCCTGTTCGGATGTAGAACAGAACGCACCCCAGTGCCCATAGATCACTGCCTATACCAGCGGTGTTCTCTAGCCAGAGCTCCGGTGATCGATACGGTACAGGAGTACCAAGATATTCTGGTGGCTCTCCAACCTTGAATGATTCCCCGAAGTCAATGAGGCTGGCGAAGTCTCGAATGAGATCTTGTGGCGCATCTGACCACTCAACAGGGTAAACGAGGTATTGTGGAATTGTCGGCTCATCGTGATCATCATCGACTGCCGGCTCGTCGCGATCGTCATCAACCGTTGGCTCATCATGGTCATCATTGGCAGGCATCTTGCGGATCGGGTTTCGCTCCGGTCTACCGAGAAGCCGGATAACATCATTCTCTTCTAAACCGTCGAAGCTGCGGACTTGATGGAGTACATTGCTATGCGTGATATCTAATCTCAATGTTAGCGTGTGACATTCGGTTAACGTACAAGGGGGACTTACCCCCATGACAAACGCCTTGGCTGTGAAGGAAATTGACAGCTCGAACAATGTCGTTGCATATAGCGCGACGTCCTTCGGCATCAATCTGTGCGTCTGGAGACACACCAGTGTCAAACTTCGGCCCGAGAATGGGATAAACAAGGCAAACATGCTCTCCATTCGGTCCCTCGATGCTGAACGTCTCCAATGGTAGACTTACCATTGAGAACATCCCCTTATTCTCTGGTTGCTTCAAAGGAGAATTCAGCCTTATGATATCAGCTTCCGAGCGCTTATTGACGTGCTCATCTGACATCAAGACCTTTAGGGCAACGTATCTTGTAGACTTCGATGAAAAAGTATCCCGACAGAGCCAAACAGTGGCCAAGCCTCCGTTACCGAGTTTATGAATGACGTGGTAGCGTTTGCCTTCTCCAAGATAGTCGCCCAAATGGATAGGGTGGTGTCCTCCAGTCTGATACTGCACCAAATGCTCGAGGTTAAAGGGTGCCTTTTCTAAGCGATACCCGTAAACGGGTGCGTCATCTTCGATTGCAGAATCGCTTCCATTCTCAGTCTGCAAGGCGACGCGGGCATCAGGGATTTGCGGGGTTTCAGACACAAAGGCAAGGAAAGAGAGGAGTTTCTCCAAGAGCCAGAACATCTTCAGAGAGGGGAAAAGGTTGAATTTCCTTGTGGAGGGGACAAAGTGATGTGTCAAGTATAGGGAGAGCTCAAAAGGCTTTAGGTATGAGAAGTTCAGAAAATGATGAGATTGGAAAGTGGAATCGCATGAACTTTTCAATGAAAATAATGAGAGGACAAACAGACAGAAGAACACAGCCACACAGACGAGGACTTTCTTTGTTTGATGCCAAACGTGACAAAGAGGGTGTTGAACCTGAGGATGGCCCATGCTCTGTGAGATATGATGGTGATCGAGCATAACCGTCCAATTCGGAGCCTTAATTGGGAAAAGCCACAAAGCCCTCAGACGCTTGGTCCCATCGTGTTTCTATTAACAGATTGACGCGCAAATCCGTAGTGGCCCGATCACCAACTACGCTTTGTTCCGCCAACAAACACACTCTTCGACGTTGCAAATAGACCATCACCAAAGGGTCCGGCTATGTAAACGTTCATCTTTACCGCGTATTAGGAGCGTCTTCAAACCCAAAGCATAAGTTTTTAATGATATTGTAGCCCGAAATCTTTTTCCAAAGGCATGAATGACAAAGTGGCCAACTCTTTTGTCTCAGAATCTACGTTGTGTATTTATTTCTTGGGCCATGTAATCTCGTTCTGACAAAACGCTGCGCGAAAGAATACTACCAGATATACAATAGCTACACGGTCAATGTGAGATATCTTTGTCCATATGTCGTCTTTGTTCTGTGATCCATGAAGTTGACGATGCTATCACTGTCGATGTCAATGAACGAACAGTAGGACGGTGTTGACAACTACTTATAACATCACAAGAACGCCTTAGACTTTTTCATTAAAACTGCAAGTGTTTTCTTGACCATAAACTCTCTTGCATACCGTACTGTTCTTGCACGATATTGCTTTCATTTTCCATACCTCGGACTTGTCTACAGAGTGAAGGACATGGAGGTTAAGCATGCTTCAGGGTCGGGCACTCCGAACAATATAAGGGTAAGGAAAAATATCTTTATTTTTGGGACATTTACTGATAAAGATATAGATTGAATGGTTTGTGGACAGACCTAGGCAACGCAACTTCCCTGGTAGAGCTGACGCTTGTGAGAAAGTTTGCAGAGTAGCCGCGAAGAGATACGGTTGGACTGTCGTCGGAATTCGGTATGTACTTATACCTCTGTCATTGCAATTCGAGATGACAACTCTCCGTACTGGATAATTATTGACATTATTTGGGCAGGCACATTGACCATAAAACTACCTTTGTGGGCCCAACCGGTCGTAAGACTCTCAAAGTCCATGATGCCCATATCACCGTGTATGTGGGATACAAGTCTCCGATTGATGAGAATCACATTGGACATGGTCACATATACGTGACATACGATGCCAATAATTTACCCAACGGCATGGCTCAGGGTAAATGGCTAAAGTTCTCCACGAACAAAGTCAATCCTGAGATTTGAAATAAGTCAAATATTCTCTTTAAAACACACGCTGATAAGAAGAAGCCTGCCCTCCTCGAGACCCATAGAACAGAGAAGAGCGCTCTCAGTAGGAAACATGGTGCTGAGGTAACGATCTCTCCCCGACTTGCTCAGCTAAACGAGATTGTACCGTGGAGTCCTAGTTTTTGCTTTGGTTTTCTTTCTAGCAATTTCTTAGTTATAGCTTCTTTTCGTTTACCGGTAATTGGCGTTTAATCATAGCTTTTCTCGATAGATTATTCAATTTATGTGTCTTATATTCATATTAATAGGGTTTTGTGGTTACCCATGCGCGGTCTTTCGTAACGCCGCGTCGCTGAAGGCTATAAGATACCCTAGACATCGCAGCTGTCGCAGAAGTCTACAGACCACATATCTTACTAGCTCTGCAGAATACCACCATTAGTAGGTACACGGGGGGGCTTCGCCTCTGCGGCTGGTAGGCCTGCGTTAGAGCGCAGGTCCTTGCCTTTATATTACTTATTTTAGAATTAAGAAGAACTTTTAAATTAATAAAAATAATTTATAAAATAAAAGAAAAAAAAAACTAATATATAAATAAAAATAAAATGATATAATTAATATATATATATATATATATTTAAAATTTTAATTTATATAAAAATAAGTTATTTTTAAATTTTATTAATAATTTTTTTAAAATTTTAAGCTTTATATTAAAATAAACTTAAATAATTATTTATATTATAAAATGATTAAATAAATAAGAAGCTTTATTTAAACTTAAAAATAATTAAAAACTTAAGTATAAGAAATAGTTATTTATATAATAATTATTAAAATAATATATATTATTTTTTTTTTAGAAAAAAATTATTTTTAAAATTTATATTTTCTTAATTTAATTATTTTTTATAAAATATTAAAGAATTAATTTTAAAGTTTATTTATTTATTTAATAATAATTATAAAAATACTTAATTTAAATTCTTAAAACTTATATAATTTATTATAAAAATTATATATATAAATAAAATTATTATAAGTTAAATATAAAATAATAAAACTTTATAATATTTTAATAAGTTATTAAGTTTTATATATTATTATTAATTAATAAAATATATTATAATATATTAATAATATATTCTTTTTATTTATTAAATTATTTATTAAATTATTTATTAATTTATAAAAAAATAATATATAATTTAGTTAAATATATTAAATTTATTTAATAAATTAATTATTATTAATATTAATAAATCTTATATTATTTTTTAATATATTTAATTAATATTTTATTTAAAAAATTATTATATATAATAATAATATTTTAAATTAATTATATTTTAAGTTAAATTTTAAGTTTAAATTTAAATTTAATATTAAATTAAATATTAAAAAAAGTATTAAAAATTTTAAGATTTTTTTTAAGCTTAATTCTAATATTAAATTTTAATTTTAATATTAAATTTAATATATTTTTATTTTTATTTATAATAAAATTTATAATATTAAAGTTATAATTTATAATATTTTTTTAATAAAATTAATTATTAAGAATAAACCTAACTTAAAAGCATAAAGTAGTAAATAATAAGATTCTATATTATAAAACTAGGATTCTTTATTTAAGAATAAGAATAAAACTTAATATAACTTTTTATTAAAACTTATCTTTATATTATAACTTATAAATTACTTTTATTAATTATATATTTATTTATTATATTATTCTTATAAAATCCCACTTTATACTAGATTTTACCTTAAGTTAGTTAAATTTAATAGTTTTTATAAGGGATTAATAATTAAGGCTATTAATCGCTTAATATTATTAGTTTTTAATATAATAATATTACTAAAAAAATTATATTATTTAATATAATAAATTTATTTATTACTTATTATTTTATAAATAATATATTTTTTAAAAAATATATACTATTTTTTTTATTTAATTAATATATATTATAAACTATTAAATTAAAAATTTTATAATAAAAAATATTATATTATTTATATAAATAAAAAATATATATAAGAACTTTTATAAATTTTTCCTTTAATTTTATAAGATTATCTTTTACTTATTGTTATGGGCTAACCTATGCATAACTGGGCAGGAGCTTATCTATAATAAACTTAGGAAATATTAAAGATCTACTATAACTAAGTTACTATAAAAAAACTATAATTTATAATCTTCTTTTTTTTTTTTTTTTTATAATTAAATAAATATAAATAAAGCTTTTAATTATTAATATTTAAACTAGCCCTTAATATATTTAATTATTAACTTATTTTTTTATTATATTAAATTTATTTTAGTATAAATAATAATAAAAAACTTTAA
>JAKLNE010000063.1:0-173129 GCA_022814615.1 Waltergamsia citrina | reverse complement strand
TCCCCCGAAATTGGGGCGTTTCCGGATCAGGTACGTGTTGTTTTTTATTCTTGGGGCTGCCCCCCACCCCCCCCCCCCCCCCCGGCCCCGCCGTCTTGACGAGGAAGTCCTAGGAAAAAAAAAAAAAAAAAAGGGATGAGAACAGAACACCAAAAATTCCCTCTTTGTACGAGTAATTGTCGGAGGGTCTTTCTTCGGAGTGTATGTAAAAACAGCGATTCATTTCAATTTTTTACCGCCTCTGAATCCCACTATCGGACTCGGCAGCGCAACTTTGCGGGCGGATGTCACCAATGACACAACACACACACCAAGTAAAATTGTTCCAGAAGCCCAGCCCGTTTCGCTAAGCTTCCCAAGCGCCCCCCCGTAATGATGCGGATAGCTTCGAAATCTCGCGCTATCTCTCTTAGACTCGACAATCATGAAGATCATGGTGCCTGACGAACCCAGCGTTTCTGTTCGTCATAAAAAGCAACCCAGCTAAGCCTTCCCCGGCAAACCCAGATGAGGGGGGGTTGAGGAGGCGCACCCCCATTTCCGTGTTTGAAGGGCGACGGCTCTTGCAAAAGAGTCGTGTAGCAGAATCTGCAACTCGCCCATTGTGCAATGAGAATTGCAAAATTGGGACTAGGGCGCCTTGACAAGCCGAAACAAGGTTTTTTTTTTTATCTTCCCATTGTTCTGCGGTAATTGCGCTATTATCGGAATTCGAAGCCCGAGAGTAGTTTTTTTTTTTTTTTTTCGGCTTACGTTCCAAAGCTGAACAGCCCCCAAAAGTGAGGCCATTCCCTCTTATGTGTACCCTTAATTAGATAGTATTACTGTGCAAAACGCGCCTTGGACAAAACGCCGGCCGCCAAGAGCGTAAAATCACCCCATTAGCTTGAATCATGACATTCGGCGTACCCGTGGGCTTTTGCCAGTGTCCACGGCCGTCCGCCCTGAAATGATGGCATCTCGATGGATGGATTCAACCCATGCGGTGCCACAGCGATCCTGTATGCTCACAATTCCGAGGACCTTGCTCCTCGCCTGCCTCGCTACGTTCTGAAGATGAGGTAAAGCTAAAACATGGTGCGCATCGCCAGCCGATGGCCCCAATTAGGGGGGGGTACCACAATCAGGTTTGGACATAATATCAGACTCATCATATTCTTGTCTCCACCTGATGTCCCAACAGTATGGCACGGGGTGACTTGCTCAGTTCTTTGCTGACAAAGGCGAGACATGAACAATATGGACTTCTCCTATTCCATTGTGCCGGAAATTAGCACCAGTCAGCTGATGAACCTTTATGGATCTGCAATCCTTTTGCATTGATGGACCTGATCATCGTTTAGGTTGTTATGTGCAGTGCCGTTTAGTCCGACGCTCATAGTTGGCTCGCTAAGGCGCCGTTGGTGCTACTGTACGAGTAGCTCTTTGCTTTTGTCACGACTAAACGGTAGGAACGCCATAGCTTATTTGCAACTACTGCATGCTGTTAGTAGCGTTATCCACGACGTTTAAGCCGTTATTCGGCCTTGAAAAGTAGAGTGAAAACGATATACATGATGAGTCTATATTGCAGTAAGTATATCGAGTCTAGCAAAGTCCAGATGCGATCCAGATTTCAGCCCAACTGATGTTGAACTCTGTTTCCGACGATCAAAATGCCCAATCTTGTTAATCATACCTGTAACTGTCTTCGGTCTTCGGCGCCAACTCCATCTTGGAATAGCTTCACGACCCTGTGCCCTGTGCTACTTGACCGTATGAAAGAATAGCTCAACACTGTCCTCTCAAGTCACTCAAGGTTTGAATTGTAAAAGGCACACCCCGAAGATCCCCGTTTGCCCAAGATGATTCAAAGGAAATTGAAGCAAAAGGGACAGGATCGACCATGATAGAGTTCGTGGTAGTCTCGAAACCCCGGTTCAGGGTCCTTTGATAGGCAGCTGGCGAGCGATATGACTCGGCAGACGACCGAACAGGACTCCACCTAATCCAGCTTCCGGGTTCAAAAAGCCATTCTGCCATTCGGATCATCAAAAGCTTCAACAAGCTCTATGTAACTGTTCAATCTGGAAGGCGTGCTGAGGAGTGTAATTGGATGTCAAGGTACCTGCAGGTGGTAGCCCCACGTTGGGCTGCGATTGGGTTTTGTGGGGTCGAACGTTGGGCATCTATTATAACCAGGAAATGGGGAATCCGATCCGTAAATGGAAAGGGATTTGCTATTTTCGCTAGCATAGCCATGCTGGTCGGAGAATCCAGATGACCCCTAACTGAACTCTCTTTTTGGCTAGTAGCGGGAGAAACGGAGTGAAGAAGGTTCACAGGCGGCCTGCAGGAGGATTGAGTGCGACCTTCATGTCCGAGTCTCCGAGCATTCTCGGTTGGCTATAGGGTGGCATGGCAATGGCATGGCACGGCACGGAAGCCATGGCGGCGGGTAGCTCCTAAAGCGGCACGTCGTGTCCTATCACTTTGCTCGATGTCGGTGTGGGACGGGAAGAGAACATGCGAAGATGGCCGACTGCGTTGGATGGTAATCTGGCGTCTATATCTGGCGGCATCGCGGGCCACCGATTGGCTAGCTCGGGCGACGAACCTTCTCGACCGACTCTTTTCCAGGCATCTCGCAGGTGATCGATCACCAAGTCCTTCCATGCAGCGAGCCGGGAAGGATGCAGTGAACACTGCATACATGATGCACAGGGTAGGCTTTCTCACAGAAGAGGAACGAGATTCGTAGGCTAAATCGACAAAACCCGGCTGAAATCAGTCGGTCGATATATATTGCTTTGCCTATCAGACTCACCGACCGCACACAATGTTACACAGCCTCGTCCAGATGTGATAATGAGGGGAAGGTCATTGGATGCTAAATATGCAGCCGCATCACGTTCGCACCAGCTGCAGCCTGCAGCAACACCGATGTTGAGCAGCCCGCACTGACTAATAAGCGGCAGCATGAATAGGACGGTAGGAACTTGCCCAATGACATGCCTCGTGACTTGATATGCTCAATGCGAGATGTTATCATCGCAGAGTCGGTGAGTTGGCTCTAACGGAGCCGGCCGACAGAGACAGGAGCAAATCCTGATTCCAATTGTACTGAGCTCTTTCCATACATGTGAGCAAGACATCACACAAGCATACAAAATGATAGATGTAGGTGGCTTGTTCTGGACACGGCACTCTGATAGACGAGAAACTGGGCTGACGTTGCCTTCCCGCAGAACACTCAGCCAATACTGAGCCGATGTTTAGTTAATCCTCAGTTAGACGCCCGGGTAGGACGCCAGAGGCTTTCAAATTGTGAGTGACGCTTCAGGCGAGGAACGAAAAAAGTCGAAGGTGATAATTTCCCCCGCAAGAGCTAGTAGTGCGGTATCTTGACGAGAGCTCGTGATTCCAGCCTGCCGGTACGCCATCGCATCCCGACTCTGGGCCTTTCAATAAAACGAATAGTCCGTCCAAGATGTTTGTAGATCCATGATTCGCAATAGATCAATCTTGCTGATGTTCAACGGGGATTGAGTATCTGACTGGCATCGTGTGCGGAGTTGCTCTGACCATGTCTAACTTGATATCGTTCTGGAAGTCCTCGTTTCCAGAACTTAGAGGCGCAAGACGGACAGCGGCAAGACACTAGAAGTCGTTGCGGATCTAGGCGGCGACGGGGAGGACTGGTGTCAAATAGCCTAGCAGTGATAACCCACGTTTTAGTCTGTAAGCGAGCTCTGAAGTCTGCCCATAACAAAGCTTGACGTGAGCTTTAGAGAACGGACGTAATGCCATGGAGGCCATGACTGAGTGCCGAGGAAGGTCAGGGTGTCGTTAAGATTGCTGGTAAGCTTGTCTCTAGAAGAGCCAACCAACAACTTCGTTGGTGGCGGCATTCACCAATTCCAGCAGCCCTTAGCCAAACCCTCAGCTGAATGGAGAGGACCCATATGCTTCAGGAGGTTATTTACCACAAATTCGGGATAGAACGTCCTCCGACGATGTTGATAACATCACGCCTTGGCCACAGCTAACGTCAATCGCGGTTGCCTTCAGTCTTCGGACTGAAAGTATCTGGCGACGCGAGCCTCCTCTTCTTTAGCGGAGTCACTCGAGAGCCAACTTCTTTCCGTCCTACTACGACTTGAGATGATGAACGGCCCGCCACCTCATCTCCATCCGATACGTTTGCTTCCGTAAATACGAGATCGCCTCGGCGGCCGAGAACATCCCGTCCTGCTTCCTCAAGTAACACTCCAAACGCTATCAGCGCGGTCTCGTCCATGCTCCGCTCATCAACGTCCCGATAACTTTGCTGGCGTTGGAGGCGTTTTTGAGCTCCATAGAAGCGGCTGGAGTAGGTGTGTACCGCCTTGAGAAGGTCACTTTCTGGTAGCACCCCGCGGCCACCCCTGGGAAGATCTCTTTGATGGGAGAAGTAAATATCGTGCTCGGCGTAGCGTTCAGGAGCTCCTTTCCGGCGGAACAGGACCTCGTCTGGTCCTAGTGGCACCTCTTTGGTAGAATGCTTGACAAGCGGGTGGCCGCGGTCTTTCCTCTCATTCTCCTCATGATTCAGTACCTTGCCTGTTGATGCGTC
This sequence comes from Waltergamsia citrina, assembly GCA_022814615.1. Lineage (NCBI taxonomy): Eukaryota > Fungi > Ascomycota > Sordariomycetes > Hypocreales > Bionectriaceae > Waltergamsia > Waltergamsia citrina. The sequence goes on along the minus strand of JAKLNE010000063.1, from coordinate 168,535 downwards.
AGTATTGTTCGTTTGTGAAGCAATACAATTCAGAGTGCCAGACCTGATACAGCATCGTATATTGTGGCATGTCTTTTCTTGGGGGCGCCATCTGCGTCCCCTGCCGAGCTTTGGGCCTGATCCTCCTCCTCCTCTTCTTCTTCTTCTAGAAGCAGATCGTCCGTATCATCTTCCGCCGTCGGTTCCATGACAAGGGAGAATGAGAATTAGCCTAAAGCCAGAGATTTTCAACCGAGACGTTGGCCAACAATAGCGACATTGTTTTTGCGTAAGTCTGCGGTGAAGTTTTGCGGAAGGTGAGTGAGGCAACTTCGGTGGGGCATAGAATGCCGGGTAGCTACCTACTACTAACTTGGTAAATGCATTTCACCATTTCCAAAGCAAAGTCAAACCTTAACAACCCTTCCACCTCGCCGAAGGCTTGCATTCACAATCCCATGCCCGCGCCGCCACTGCGCGCCAAAGTTCAGATGAATGCAAGCTCCGCTTCTCGACCGCGAGACCGGTGACATAGCCTCCCCGGCTTTCGCCCAAACTATCACGAATCAGCTACTCCAGTCGTTCGCGCCCGCACCACAACACCGATTCAATGGCGAAAACGTAGCATCGGCAGCAGCTCGCTCAGACTCTCGACCGGCGGCGGACGATGTAGAAGGACGACCGCACAGTATTCGCGCACATGGCGCTGGGGTTAGTAGCCTCGCGCTCGAAAAGTTTGACGGCCGCGTGCTTCTCTCAGGCGGCGCTGAGGGATCTATAAAGCTCTGGGATCTTGAGAGCTGTGGAAATCCGCATAGGGTGCACACGTTTCGGCCTGTCAGCACGATTGCGCGGTCTACGGGCGGGAAGAAGCACGGCGAGGGGCACACTCATGGCATCACGTATCTTGCCTTCTACCCCTTTGACTCGGACGCTTTTCTCTCGAGTTCGTATGACAAGTCGTTGAAGCTGTGGTCCACCACTAGGTCGGCGCTCTCTGCCAGCTTCGATCTCAATGCGACTATATACTCGCACTCGACGAGTCCTATAGCAGATCATCTGGTCGTGGCCTGCGCGACGCAGCATTCCCACGTACGGCTGGTAGACTTGAAGTCGGGCTCCGCCGTCCAAGCTCTGGTCGCGCATGGCGGACCCGTTCTTTCCACAGTTTGGAGTCCCCGACAGGAACATATCCTTGTCAGCGGGCATGCCGATGGGAAGATCCGCCTATGGGACATTCGTCGTGCTGGAGGTGTATTAGCCATGTTGGACCAGGAAGACTCCCTAGGTGTAGTTCACCGCTATAAGCACGCTGTTGCTGCCGGCTTGGAACCAAGTCAGGTACCACTTAGTCGCTCGTCGGCTCAAGCCCACGATGACGCCGTCAACGGCCTACAATGGACTAGCGATGGCAAGTACATCATCTCCTCTGGGCTGGATGGGAAAATTAAGGTATGGGATGCCGCCACAGGAGCCAACACTCTGACCAGTTTCGGCGCCCTGGTCCAAAATCGGCATGCTAAAACTGCGAGTATTGTCGTAACACCACCGAAGCTCTCTGCGGGTAAAGACTTGCTCTTTTGGACCAACGACCAGGAGATCCTCGCATTTGACCTCCACAATGGAAAGCTGGTCACACGGCTACGGAGTCCAGGGTTCACCAACCCCGTAGGACCTAAAGGTAGCGAGCTAGGTAGGAACAGGATATCCAGCTTGGTCTGGAGAAGTAACGGGGGTGGGAGGTCAAACAACGGGTTTCTCATGGGTGGCAGCAATGCCGTAGGTGCGTTGTACAGCGCTCACTTGGACGGGCACATTCGCGCTTGGATGCCACATATCCCGGGCGCGGATGACGTTGATGAGGATGAAGACCCAACAGAAGATGACGAAGCCAAGAAGAGGAAGAGGAAAGCTGTTGACGATGCTTATAGGAGTCTCATGGGCAAGCAGGTAACGTTCACCTGAGTCTAGGCCGGTATTGATTACGTAGAAGATCTCGAATGATCGAGTGCTCTCACAGAGAACCGTAGTCTGTTAAATAATAGTTAAATGCCACTTAGTTGTGTCAATCCATAGAGTCATTGTCTCAAAGGCTTGCAACCTGAAGCCCCATCAAACGGTAACCACTAAGCAGAGCCACCCATCAGGATACGCAGCCTCTTTCATCAAATCCCCCAACGGAGCCTCAAACGGCACCGGCGCCCCATGCATAACCGCACTCGCCAGCACAGGATCACGGCTACTCGGAAACAGTGTCGGCATCAGGTTTTTAAGCGCCTGGCCTAGCAGCTGGGGCTTGCTCCCACGATCACCCTTAATAGCCGCAGGCACAAGAGCCTGGATGATCTTGAAAGAGCCCGACTCACCAGTCTCGGGCGCATCGGGGATGTATATGCGTAAAGGAACATTCTTGAGAGCTGTAGGTGCGTTCAGAAGGCGCGTGTTGATGGCTGCGAAGGCGGTGAAGTCGTTGTCGATGACGGCGTTCCAAAGCTGGGTGGTGTGATCTTTGGACATTTTCATGATTTGGTTTGCGTTGCCGTTTCGAATGAAGTCGGCCTGTTGTTGAAGCATTAGTCATTTGATATCTTTCGAAGATAGGTTCCAAATGAATAAGAAGCTCGAGCGTAGGACTCACCTCCTTCACAGAGTTAAGAAAGGTATCACCAATGTCCCATCCAACACCCTCATTCACCGTAAGCCGCCATGGCAAGCTAGGCTGGTATAAATCCACAAGCAAGCCAACAGCCAGATTCCTTAACTGGACATCTTCAAAGTGAAAACTCGAGCAGGGTGCGCCGAAGAAAGTAGATAGCCGTGGTAGCAACAAGGCAAGGTAACTAAATCGCGGGACACTGACGATGAATGGGGTAGCGGGGGAGGAAGCATGCGTAATGGAAAGCGGGATCCGTGCATTCCACAGCGTTTGTAGTATTAGGGAACACATCATAACGGAAGCATGCTGAAGGAGAAGATGGATAGAAACATTTGAGATGCGGTTTGTTGGTTGTTTGTATGGGTTTCAGCGTTGCCAGTTGGCGTCGCACCTGAGGTAAATGGGCACATTCCCGGGTAGCTCAACCGTAACGAGTGGTGGTTTAATGTGAGGCGTCACAAGGCGACAAAATGCACTTATTAAGATAAGTCGAAGAAACGTCATTACTTTCATACATCTTCATCATCACCATAAAAATTTCAAGAAATTTCATTTCTTATACACAGATCATCATATTCCCGCTCACGAGAAAACACATTGTTCTCACAAACTCGGTAGTATCATTTCATCAGATTTATCATTCACCAGTTCCATGGACGTAGTTGTGTAAATAAAATAATTGATTATTAGCAATTGCTATGATACAACAAACTGGGCCGTAACATTATCCGTGAAATTCATCACCCTTATGGGCATCAAAGATCGGCGCTGTTAAAATCATTACATCCATAACTCGTTTAAGCGTTGTTGCCAGTACCAGAGAAGGTCTTGTCACCACCGACAGTTTTGCTTCCGTCGAGGTTGCTGTCAACACGAGGATCCATCTTGTTCAACATGTCGGACTTGTGAGGACCGGCAGTGTTGGGGGCAGGGCCAGTCGAGGTGGCGGAAGTACCAGAGGTGAGGTTAGAGGTACCAGTAGTTCCGGTAGTGCCAGTGTGAGTTCCGGTAGTGCCAGTATGAGTGCCGGTGTGAGTGCCGGTGTGAGTTCCAGTAGTACCGGAGGTCAAGTTAGAAGTACCGGTGGTACCGGTAGTTCCAGTAGCGCCGGCGCGGCGGCTGCTGTCAAGGTCGGAGTCAATACGGGGGTCGGCAGCGTTGGCAGCACGGTTGCCGTGAGGGCCGAAAGAACCCTCGGGGATGTTGGAGGAGCCGGTGGTACCAGTGTGGCCAGTAGTACCGGTGGTATAGCCACCAGTGGTGCCGTGAGTGCCACCAATACCGCCAGCAGACATGCCGCCGACAGCAGGAACAGTGTCGCGGTAGGCACCCTGCGAGGCGCCCTGGCGAGAGGGCTCAGCAGTACCAGAGGGGTTCATGCCCATGTTCTTGCTGTAGTCACGGTCCGAGTCGACGCGAGGGTCGGCCTTGTTCATCATATCAGACTTGTGAGGTCCATCGGTACCAGGGGCAGGGCCACCAGAGGTGCCGAAACCAGTAGTAGTGCCGCCGGTGGTAGTGGTGTAGTTGGAGCCGGCCAAACCACCGGTGGTGCCAGCAGTGTTGGTAAGGGGGGCCCCAGTGGTGCGAGGAGCGGCACGGTTGTCAACATCAGAGTCGATGCGAGGGTCAGCGGTGTTGGCGATGCGAGAGCCATGAGGTCCGTGAGTGCCCTCGGGCTGAGAAGTGTTGGTGGTGAAGCCAGACATGATAAAAGGTTTGTTTAGGGTTGTGTTGGTGAAAAGTTGTGTATGTTTGAGGCAGTTAAGCTTGTTAATTGAATTGAGTTGCAGGCTGATTCTTGTGAATAGAATGTAGTGTAAGATGAAGAGAGGAAAAATCAGTAGATGGTGGTTATGGGATGACCACATATATAGGTAATACTCCCGGTTCAAGCCAAGAGGAGGAAAAGCTTGACAAAGGCTGGGACATACAAGATCACGATTATCTGGGTGTCATGTCATACTCTGCCGGTTCCCGTGCAAAAGACCCAGCTTAGAGCTGCATCGCGGTGTAATTCCAAGGCAGAGGCAAAGACAAACGCCTGTAATCACTAACAGAATGTCTCCTCCAACGACAACAAGTCGTCATAGCGACTCGCCGTGCGCCATGGCGAATCATTCGCTCATTCGCTCTTGTCCCACGTTGTAGAAAGTCTGTCCTTGTATTGAGAAGCTCTCCAACAGCCTGGATTTCCAGCGCACGCCACACGAACGGAGATCGGTGACGTCTCGTTTCCGTTAGCTTGAGCAAGGTTTAGGCCTCGTGATGTAAGCCTGCGATTTCTGCCACGACGGGTAGAGACAGCATCGGGAACGGGCAGCAGTAGCTTGGCCAACGTAGTTGGTCGACAACTTCCACGGAATGCCGAAGAGCCGCACGGGGATGACCACCCGTTTAGCATCCGCGTTCAACCCTGGGCGATCGAAACCCTGCTGCCATTGTGGCTAAGCAGGGACCAGGATCGACAGTCGATGCTCTCATCATGGCATCATGTCTTTGAATTTGTGGCTGGTGCAACAAAAGACTGGAAGAGCCTGGTGTCGCACATCGGACAAAGTGGCTTGAGAAGTGGTTCTAGAGCGTGGAGTTGGCCTGCGTGTGGTGTGGTGGGATGCCATTTTCGAACAAAACATCACTCGTAGCTCTGTATTAGACAGGTGGGGTAATGTATTGCAATTCCCGTTTGATGGCAGCGCCTAGACTAGAGCAGTTAGAGAATACGATGGGGCTAATGGAGGGACTGAATCCGTATTGGTGTTAAGAGAGATGCTAGTAATGATCAGGTTAGTCTACGAGCGTTGAGCTCTAAGCTCGGCGTGTTGTGTTGGCGCTTGAGCGCTTGAGCGCGCCGCCAGTTATTGAGAATGACGGAGGATCTGCGAGCTTGTTTCCAAGTTTCTGGGCGACTTCCAAGGAAGCTTAGATGGTGTTGCGCGTCCCCCAATCGCCCCCTAATCGAGCGAGATCTCGATCTGACGGTATTCCTCTCTTGGCATACGGGCAACTGCTTCAGGCGCCGTATCATTCTTTTGTCCGACTTCAGTTCCGGATTTGGGGCTTTTATGGCACTCGGATGGTTTCTTGATGGACGATTCCTCGTTTGTTCGTGTGGAGGCGGTCCACGCGTCCGCCGCCCTTCAGCCTTTGGCCAAGCTTGCTAAACTGCAGTACTATGCCCTTGACACTGCTGGCTGGATGTATGCGAGAGGGCATAGTTTAGAGTTCCAATGCCGTACGCTACCAGAGACGAGATGGTGTCGTGGATGAAAATGGACAGTTGTAAGAAAACAAGATCAAATTAGGAAGTACTGGTAAGGTTAAGGTTCTGGTAAGGTAGAAAAGTAAGCACGCGATCTAGGCATTTCCAATCGCGGAATGCGATCAATCGATAAGATTATAACACAACCTCATTAAGGCAATCCATTAAAATACTTTCAACCGCGATCCTAAACCAGTCCTCGTAGAATTAATAAAAGAATCAAAGTTTGCAGTTTCCACCTCAAATCTGGGTATCTCGGCCAACACCATGCCTGAAACGCCATCTCTTTCTCTTTCCATTGCTCACTCACTTATCCCAACTATCCATTCATTCGTCACTGGTTCTCTGCTGGGGGATACCACGATGCGCAGTCACCTCGTCGCGCCCGATCAAGACAGCAGTCGGTCATACGCTGAGCTCTCTGCGTTAGCAAGAGCTAGTCTTGTCACATGATAAATCATGCATCGGAGGGCATCTCTTAGACGTGGCTGCGGCGGTACCAGCGATGGCGACGGGCGTGAGCCGCATCAGCGCGAGCCACGGTACGCTCACGGCGACGAAGCCAGAAGAAGCCGATGATGGCAGACACGAGCCACAGCACGGCCGAAAGGAAAGTGAAGGCGACGACGGCCTTGGCTTTGCCGCAAGGATCGCCTCGGAAGGAAACGTTGCCCCAGGCGAAGACGCCGCCGCAAGTTGTCTTCTCAAGGTCCTAGACATCAAAATGTTAGTGGCCTGCTTTTGTGCAGACATGCTAAGGGGGAACTTACGTCCACCAAAAGACCGAACGCAACCCACCAGATGATGCTGATGAAAACGTCGATCGGCCAGTGCGTGAAGGTCGCCGAGAAGGGAACCAGCCATATGAGGGCGAAGAATATGGCTAAGGCTGCCACAACCTCTGTGTAGATGTTGCGGCCGAGAGCCCAAGAGTCGGCATTTGACTTGTGAAGGAACTCGCCGTTGATGCCTGCCACGATAGCGGCGAAAGCGAGCTCCGCAGCTCGGAGGATGAGACTGACGATGCGATCCAGAGCCATCTTGTCGAGTGTATTGCGCTGTGTCACTATGTGTGGGAATGTCCGTATGACTAGGAACTCTGTCGATCAATCACACTGCGATATTGCGGTGTTGACTTGGACGTTTACTTGCACGATATGGATGGGACTTGAACGAGATCTCATCTCAGGTCTTCCGGGCATGGTCTCATATATCTGTACCACCAGTCGACATTGGGCATCCATTATTGCGGCTTGAAGCAAGCGCATCATACCACATGACGACGCTTGACCAGTATCAAAGCGAACATCTGTGCCCACCAAGCCGGTTTCTACATCGGCCAAGGGGATTCGCCCGCCGACACCATGGCCAGTCCAAACCAGCCACCGACGGTGGATTCCTCCGCATTTTTCGCATTATTCAATCTACCTGGAACTGGCACCTCTAGCACCCATCGTGGGTATGGGGTGAACAGGTGATGGATTTTTTCCCATTAACGAGGCGGCCAAATGAGGTCATGCGACACGTCTGGTGGCACGAGGGACGCGTTGTCATTCGTGACCTGCGCCCACACCAAACGTGGCCAGCATGGGTAAAACTTGGTCTGAGGTCTTTATGCTTGCTGGCAGCAATTCACACAGCCATTCAAAACTTCTGAATAGCACTTCTGGGTTCCGCTTGGCAATTGACCACACCGAAACTCTTCTAGCTCAGCACTCGCTGATCCAGTATGCATATGCATCAGTAGTCTGTCGACAATCCCATCGGCACTCGATGTCTCACTGCCGAACATCGGCCTTCTCGACACATAGCAGGCATATCGAGAACCTTGTCTCTGGCGATCCAGGGGATTAGACAAAGCGTCGCCACATTTGTCTGCAAGTATGCTGAGCAAGCTGCTGCAGCCACAGTAGTACGCCATCATCATTTGTTCTCGCGGCTGGTGGCCATTCAAACCAGTCGGTACTGTCCAAAACCTTGATTCTGAGAAATAGGCGGCATTGATATCAGCCAAGCCCGCCAAGCCGGCTTCAACGTGCATTGACGCGACAACAACTCCCTGTACTAGGGAGGGAAAAACCTTGAACCTGATTGCGTCCTGTTCTGGACTCTAAGGTGCGAGTAAATTTGATCCTGAGGATCTTGCGGACTTGGAACCAGCTTATTAGTAACCCCTACATTGCGTCCTCTAGCATTTGGTGCCAAGCGTCCGGCCTCCTCGTAAGCTGGTTCCAGCAAGTTGAAGAATTACAGAAGCTTGGACAGAAAAGGTCTGGGATATACCTGCTGTATTTCTCTCCTTGATATTGTGAGTACTATCACTCGACGGCTTTCATGCTGGGAAATGATGAATTCGCGCACGCCGGCCCGTAGAGCCATATGAAAGGCAGCCATTTTACAAGAAACCATTGTAAACATTACCGCTGATTTCACATATAATTGGCTTGAGATTGCCGTGCTCATTTTCCACTTCGGGGTCTCGGAGGTTGTAAATAGCTCTTCCGGCAATTCAGCAAGGTTGGAGCACTTGCCCCGACGCACTATCTAATGATTCCACAAGTCGACCGCATCTTGTGTATGGCAATGCATTCGAAGCGGATATCGCCCGTGTGCTTACCTCTCGAACTTGTCGTAGCCGAGAAGATAATGGATTGAACTTCGAGTATTAAACTCCATATTTCATGACGCTCGAGCCCAGAGAATTGCGCGTAGCCAAAGGAAACACGTCATGGCTGGTGGCTGGGTGCGTGTGTTGTTCCTCCATAGCGCTTCAGCACTGCCTCGTACCTAACTAACATCCTTGAAAGCTGGGGGAGTTGCTTGTCGTCCGTAAACAAAGTCATTGTTTTAATGAAATCTGTATCAATCAAAGCTATCTCAGCTTTACCTGAGGTGTCGCTTGAAACATACTTTTAATGAAGTAGGACCGCAAGGATGCGAGCAGCGAGCACTGCCTTTCGATATCAGTCCGCTCGTGTGAAATACCCGATATAATGTGGCGGCGACAAAGGCACTGGCTTCCTGCTTCACGGCCCATAATCCGAATGCTGTTACTGAGAAAAATCGATGGTGGTGGTAGAATCAGCACTGGCTCAACGGGTTGCATCAACGAATAGTGCGATATCGTTATCAGCAAACCCGCTAGCATTTGATGAGGGAACCCTCTTCGAGCTTGGTAATTACGAGCACTGGCGGAACCGGAGGTCTAACGAAGTTTGTCAATCTCTTACCTGTGACCAATTTCCGTCCGTCAAAACTGAATTGCTTGGTTCTCTTCATGGCTGTTGATAGACGTATCGGTCAAAGAATTGTCTTAGGCCGATCAGTTAAGACTTGGGCTCAAAGATCTCAACAGCTTACCGATAGAACTTATGAATGATTTCAGAAGACGACGGTCGAGCTGGCAGAAGCTGCCGTACTAACGTTAGATTGTTGGCCTACTAATTCCTGGACTTTGTTTGCTCATCAATCCCGAAACGAATGATACTTCGTGTTCTCGAGACCCAAAATGGCATTTGCCCTAAGGCGAGGGTCTAGCTGTCCAACCTCGATTGAGCAATAGCCGTAAATTGCCATGTCTCTCGTGTTGGAAGTGATATATCGAAATCAAAGGTAAGAAGAAAAGTCAACCTGGTTTTCTCATTAGACTTTCTCTGAAGTAATCAAACCGGGTCTCTTATTCCTTCGCATACTGCTATTTGCGGACTGGGGTCAGCCAAGGGACGAGGAAAAAACTTACACCTAAGTCCCCTCAGCATACAATCTCGAGAATATCCTCACTGACGTAGGTGCCGACTCACTCATAGCCCCTAACTCCAGGTTTAAGCTGCATTTTGGGATAGTTTGGCCCATCTTGGTCCGTCCACTGACGATTTTCTCATCGCAATACAGACGGGTTCGTCGACCCGACCAAAGAATTCACTGGCCATCGGATGCATCAAGCCTACTGAGGTCTCGTAGTTAAGCTGCTGCTAGTAGCCCCCCGGAAACGCCAAGGTCAGTCGTCACCAACTACTACGAGTATCAAGAGACACTCTGCGGTTGACTTGGGAAGTGCCGAAAACATGTAATTATCTGGGGAATTATGAAGGGGAAAATATTGAGAAGAAGAAAGGCGTGATCCCACAGGGTCAAGTTCGTCTAACGGCCCGTCTTACCCGGCATATGTCGGTGATGACCCTTAGTGAGCCCCGCCTTCCGGGTGCCTCACTCCGGTCCGCTTGTCGGTCGGCCTCCGTCGGAAACCACCGTGTGTATCACGGGGGAGGGAAATAATAAGGAGGAGCACCAGTAAGTCTAGAAGTTCTCGAGTGACTATTTAGACGGCATGTAAAGGTGAGGTGCGCCTGAAATTATGTGATGGCTGTGACGCTTTACTATTACTGCCGGTGGTTCCTTCTTGCGCCACTTGAACTACTTAGTAAACAGTAGTTTGTACCTGCTATTTGTAGAATTATCAAGCGTAATCATGACCAAGGGAAAGTGCAACGATTCATTCTTTCAGAAGACAGCATCAATCACGGAAGCCGCGACTCTCGACTTTGGATTTTGAAGGAAGTAACGTGGAAACAGACTCTTCTTACGTCTACTACTGTTGGTGCCTCCAGCACATTGATGATGATGGGACGGACTTCTTTTCTTCCAAGACAATCGCCTATCTTAGGGCTTTATCATTTCCTTACCCAGCCGTCGGCCGCCAGAGAGACATGGCTTGCTGCATATTGGCCGACAAACGGTCTAAGAATGGCTAATGACCGACTTGGAGTACGCTGCCATCACATCAAAAAGGCGGACCGCGGTTGAGATGGAGGGGCAGAGCGAGTCGGAAGTCTGTGTTACCATGGCTCAGAATCTTCACCGCAAGCCGGCCATGCATGCATACATCCATTGCCGCGTCCAGGGCCCTCAATTTGTCAAGCAAGCTTACGTCCGTCATGTACCTTATGGATTATGTACGGATCATGTCATGGACGTGCTTTCAGCTGAGACGACAGATGCCCGACAGACAGATGCCGCGACACTGCGACCTTTCTGTCCCACACAGCCTATCACGCCAACTGCCAATCCACCGGGTCCTTTGTCGATCATTGCCTTTTGGACGCCACGTGTTTCCCGATCCGACTAAAAACTCCACATTTTCGTTTGGACAGCGCGGCTAGGAACCGAACCCTGCCTCCTCAAGGCGGGGACATGGTTGTTTGTTGGTGGGGATGGTCCCTGACTTGCTGATACCCTGCCTGAGCGAACATGAGCAGGACAAGGATGAGACGGGACGAGCACGGTAAGGAAATCTAAGCATAACGCGATATAACGCTTCTTGACTCAACAGCGCGCCGGATCTTGTCCTCATAGCCTCGTCAACTAAGGGCTCTTACCCACTCTAGAGCCACGCTTCGATGCACTGCGACACTATGCTTAGAAGCTTGCTGTCTTCTGACACCATGTACAGCCATAATACCTTGACAGCTGGCACTCTCCTTTGTCTTCGAGCTCCAAGGCTCATTTCTGCTACTTGTCGATCCTCATCCAATCACAGTCTTGGAATGGGATGAAATCATGATTTACAACGGCTCTAGCAGAGAACACGGAGCCACTCACTGCCAGGACGTTTCTGTGCAATACGATAGCCATAGCCGACTGCCTCGGAATCACTGTGCCGCATGGTAACGAGTGAAGGATGTTGAACAGAAAAGCTTCAGCCTTGCAAGGCGCCACTTCATTCGTCGCATGGCTGTCACCAATCCCGTTTCTCAGTGAACCCTTCATTCGTTCCAATCCCATGCCCGTCTTGTCGTTCTGGCACCGGTGGGGCTGGTTGCTGATGCTCCCGACGACCCACAAACCCTAGTCCATCACCAAACCAGCATCAATTCATTAATTGTGAGCATCGGGACATGGCATCTCACCTCTAGCATCTTCAACGGAATGCCAAGAAACTCAATGTAAGGAATACTTTCTAGGCCTGCGTACAGGGGCCAGGCCGGCCCTAGCATCTAGTATCCGCCGTGGTAGTCAATGTGGGTAACTCTTTTTTCGCTACTCACTGCTGCTTGTTGCTTAGGCCCGTGGCCCAAAACTAATTGTCGCCAGGTCTTTTTATTTCTGTTCTAGACCTGTTTCAATATCATATCCCTATCAGCCTTACTTTTTCGGACCCCAAGTTTTTATCCCCCTTATAGCTCGGCCTTGATTCGCCCAGCACCTTGACAGGCTCTATGTTGACAGGTGCTGCTATCAACGTCCTATACGCAAAGCGAGTGCGAGTTTTTGGACCACAAGGGGTAATACACGGTTCCATATAATTAACGAATGCCGCCCGCTCTTCATCATCAGATAATTATCTGGTATATTCTCTTCAATGGCTCTGGCCTAGTCTAAAAGACACACCCTGAGAACCATCGACTCTGCCCGTCATGATGCGAATCGCAGTTGCGGGAGGCGGTGGCCTCGGCCACCTGCTTGCTACTACACTGTCTGAAGCGGACAACTCTTATAGTGTAATTGTCCTTTCGCGATCAGTAACGTCACCTTCTCCAATTGCCTCTCGCAGATGAAGTCACCATTGAGCTAACTCACGCCAAGCCAAGGCCAGAGTACGCCGCCCACGATATTCAAGTGCAACCAGTCAATTACTATCAGCAGGAGAGCCTCAGCTATGCGCTTCAGGGGGTTGACTTGGTAATATCCACTGTTTCCGGAGCGGAACAGCTTAATCTCATTGTCGCAGCTGGCGAAGGTCGAGTCAGATATTTTGTGCCCGCTGAATTCGAGGGCAGCCTCCGCCATCGACCAAAGCATGATCCCCTTGACCGTGGGTCAAAGCAAGCTCTGGATCTACTGAAACACTTAGAAGAGAAGAAGCGCCTGAAGTATACCATTTTTTGCTGCGGTGTGCTCATGGAAACGTTTCTGCCATACGGCTTGGGTAGTCTCGGTATGGGTTACGGTGCTGGCGTCGCTCATCCCGGGTCATATCTGCTGGATATTAACAACGCCACGGCTGAGTACTCAGAAAAAGACGGCAAAAAGAGTCCAGTACGGCTTTGCCTAACGTCGGTCTACGATCTCGTTCGATTCATTGTCGCTGCCATTGACCTAGGTCCAAAAACCTGGCCAAACGAGTTGACCCTCCGCGGTGATCGCTTGACAACTCGAGATATCGTTATTCAATGCAGCCTCGCTCGTAGCAGTAGGTCTAAAATTGGGAAATATACGGAAACAATAACGCAAGAGCTAATTTAAATTGTCGCAGTCGTATTCACCCATGACACTAGGCAGCATGCGGACCTCGATCTTTACCATCAGCACTACTTGAGCACCCAAGAATACGCCCGCGCCGCCTACTATCAACGCCTAATTGCTACGGCCGATGGACGCTTTGACTTTTCGAGCGCGAAACTCAACGACTTGGTGGATAATAGTCCTGCTGTGAGTGTTCAGCCGCTCACTTTTGCGCAATGGCTGGCGAGCGTCTTTGAGCTGTCACCTTGAAGATTTACACGGAAAGGACGACTGTATTTGTTTCTACTTTTTATGCTTTCATTTGTTAAAACTGGACCATATCTGCGCTGGCGCTTAGATGGATTTTGATGAACCTTGTACTATCTAGAAGGCTTGTATTCACCATTTCTTAAGACCTACGAATTCCTCTCTGGTATCAAGTGTGGATGTGCCTTGTCAGTTGTAGCCTACACTTACACCGGCTCCGGCCCCGCAGACCCAACTCCACACGATCAACAGCCCGCATAACAGACTTGACGCCCCTGCTTTGGAATCCAACACCTCAGTTCCCAAAGAAAAATCCATTGTAATACCTTGGTTCTATTCTCAGCGTCTGAATTTTTTCGTGCCAGTCTCTTCGAATTCATTAAGATTTGTGCGTTCGACCCGAATTTCCCAAAAGGGTAATACATGGTTCGACAACCCCCGGCTTGTGCCGAACGTTGCCCTCGCCCGCGCAAAGATGATCGACACATAACTTTACCCAGAACAATAAGGCTGTGCATTAAGCAAGGCAGCCAGTGAACGATGGCAATCGCCCCCCAGGCATACTCACCGGGAGATTTGTGAGACCTTTCCCCATTATTTATGCCATGCGCTTTTACATAACTAGTAGGTTGCCACTTTTAGCCCCCAAGGCTGATTCCGACCAATTGGTGAAGTGAAGTGTGCCTAATTGGAATCACGGATGTTTTTTTGATGGTGTTCCTGGGTGATCGACGTGGCTTTGCCATGGTGATTCTCTGTGCAGGGTGCAGGGCTATCACATGTCAATGGAGACCTCGTGTTGCATTGGTTGTATAAGCTTAGATTGCTTTTTTAGGCATTTCGAAGCGAAGAACGGCACGATCTCAGCGTCTAGACTTGCTCTATTCCGTGTTCTTGATCGATGTTTGGATGGCCTTGTATGCTCTAAGCACTTGGCACTCGCCAACGCATAGTCTTCCTGGGGCTATCACAGTCGCTAAACTTACCCCTTTTCGAGCTTTTCTATTTTCTCCCCCTGCAGATCCTTTAAGATGTCTCTGAATGTTGAACATGTGCCCTTGTCCCCTAAACTCCGAGGTTGAAGCCATCTCTGCTGTCGTGTCACCAATCGTGGGCATATTTCTTGTCCCGTCTTTACGGGACACGACGATCCCCCTTGCCGTTGCCGCCGTACTTCTAATTATCATCTTCATTGCGCAGCATTGGTTTCTCCAATAGACGCGCTCGCTTCCTGCTTCTCCCCCTCCGGGTCAAACTCCTCGCCGTACTCTGTCACGATCCACAAGCAAAATTTCTCCCATTCCACTTGCCACTCCTGCATTCTCTGTGCCTTGATTCCAGACCCGACGCTCGCCTCCTTGATGCCCTGGACCCACTCGGACTGGCTCTGCTCCTCAAACGCAGCCCACCGCACGCTGTTCTCGGCTAAGCTCCCTAGCCCTGCAAGACCAAGATTGTCCCAGCCCTGTAGGGCTTGCCAAAAGTCGTGTGACATTCCTGCCGTGCCCTGACCTAACATGGCTGGGTCATCGTTGCACAGGCTGCATGCTACGCCGCGTGCTAGGAGAGCCGGTAGTGGATGCGCCAGAATGGAGGCACACAGGCGGAGTACTTCATTGGAGATGGGGCAGGACTCGACGAGGATGCGCTTCTCCTTAACCATGTCGATCAGAAGAGGGTGCTTGAAAAGACTGTAGGCGTGGCCGATGCGTCGTGTACCCAGAAGAACAGCATCAAAGAGGTTTTTATCTGTACTGGAACCGTCGCCGAGGGTCTCACCTGCGTGGAAGAAGAAGGGAAGGTTGACGCCTTCTTGAGCACACTGCTTACGGAACCAGAAAAGCTCAGGCAGTAGGTCGACAAGGGGACGTCCAAAGTCTTCTGGTCCGACGAGATCATAGCCAGCAATGAGGTGTGGGAAGTTGACTTTGGTCGTGATGCAGTTATCCATATCTTCGACGATGCTGCGTGTCTGACTACTGCGAAGACTTGTCCAGATGGTGATGAGGCCCCAAAACCCTGCTCCCTCGGGGGTTGCTTTGAAAGCGGCTATTTCGTCTTCCATAACCTGGAACATGTGGCCGTAGTCTTTTTCGGGCTCCTCGTGCTGATCACGGCAGTAGTTAAGCGGCCAAGTGAATCTGAACTTTGGGGTCAGTAAGGGAACTAACACGATGGAATTTCCGACGATTTTGGGTTAGATAGTCACTTGCTTACCGTAGCTCTGCCCAGTTGACTCCATCAGCCTTAAGAAGACTCATCAGACGACGAAGAAAGATGCGCCACATGGGCTCGTAGTGAATGATGGTAGCCACCACTATGAAACACTTGGCGAACTTGTGCCAAATGGCGTCGATGCCATGATGATGCTGATGGCAGTCGGTAAGACTCAGAGTGCAACGGCTCTTTAGCCACTCTAGAAATCCCGCCCTGCCTCCATCGGGAAACTCATCAGCGACTTTTGTGAGCAGGAGAAACTTTCCAGACTCATAGTCTCCATTCCAAACATTCCCTTCGGTGACCTCCTTGGCACGATAACGGAATTGCAGGTAGGCATCCTCCCTGGCCTCGGGGGTGTCAAGGCTGCGATCGCTCGACATGTGAATCCCAGGCAACTTCATCAGCTCCTCAAGTAGATACTCAAAATCCACTAGAGCATCCATATGAGCATGCAGAAGCGCTCCCTTGGGCATCTGACGTACAATACGCCACAGTTTGGTGTTCTCCATGCGATCCTTGGCCTGCATGAACATCATACCCGGGAAGATAGGATGGCCGGATTTCTGGGCGAGGTCCTCCTCGGCTTGAGCATTCCATACCGTTTGCTTCTCATACTCGCGGATGCGGTTGACGATGGTACAGGCACGGCTGGCGATGGGGGATAGAGATTGGCGGAAGGATGTGTCGGAGCGGGATGATTGTTCTTGGTCGATGAGGTTGTCGCGGCCTTTGAGGTATTGCTGGAGGAAAGGGTCTGAGGTAGAGGGGATGGTTTGGGAGATTTCATCCCATTCTTCCTGGGTAAAAGACATGGTTGCTGAATTGTGATAGTGAGAACGAGGCCGACAACGATGATGGTGATGATGAAGCTTATGCCGAGAGCGAATTCGTGCCCCGCGTCTGCTTCACCAAACTGACCCCGCGACTTCCACGCCTCGGATTCACAAGTCAGCGTCGGATGAGTCACGTCCTTCGGAGTCTACCGGTCTCATGTCAGATCTAAAGTGGTGAACTAGGTGGAATATCCCATGTCCGAGTTTGGTGGTAGTAGTAGTGGTCGAGTGAGTGCGAGCGAGTGCGAGATGGAAGGTGAGAGGTTGTCCCACACGTGATTAGTGACGGCTGGCGGCGGCTTTGATGACGCTTGGAATGAAGGGCATCATAGGCACTAACGAATATCTCACGTTCAGTCTAAAATTCCCATTATCCTATTACTTAGTTACAGATGGAGGCATCACTTAATAAACTTGTAAAAGTTTTCAGCGAAACTAAATACAGGATGAGGTTGACATATTCATATCGAGGTCTATAAAATTTACCATGGAGCTCATCATCAGGTGAGAGGACGAACAGGCAAGAAGAGACTGACAAGGAGATATGATTGACTTGATAAAAGGCCAAGGTAAATACATATGCTGTGGAGAATCTCACTTATCCAGGGATGCATTTATTTTGTGAGCTGGAAGAGTGCCTTTAACCAGATACATCCACATCCAAAGTCGAGATTTAGACATGAGTGGGAACACCACCCTGATTGTGTCTCGAGATTTCAAGATCTAATCGAATTTACCTTCCTCTTCCTCTCTTCCTTTTCACTTGTCTACACTTGCAGTGCCGCGTCATCTCGAGCCGCCCCGCTCCCCTTCTTCCAAGCATTCGTATGCTCTGTATCCTTCTTCTCTGCGCTCTCCTGACCAACGGGACCCCAGCCGCCGCCTCCTGGAGTGCACACGATGATCCTGTCTCCAGCTTTCATGGCTGCGCTGTTCTTCGCACCGAGGTTGATGTGGCGCTCCTCAAACTCCTTCTCCCTTGACGGCTCCTGACCGTGGAACTCCTTGAGCGACTGTTCCCAGTTCGACTTCTCCACGTTCCTTACCCACAAGTTGAGTCCGCATGCGCCGTCTTCGCCTCCATTTAGACCATACGGGTGGTACACTCTGCGTTCGCTAAGGATGGAAACCTGCAGCGGGATGCGGAACTCAATATCCCGAATCACACCGTCTCCACCGCGATGCTGGCCCTTGCCCCCGGAGCCTTTGCGGAGCGAAAACTCGCGCAGAATCACGGGGTACCTTCGTTCGAAGATCTCCGAGTCGGTGATGCGAGTGTTGGTCATGTGGCAGTGGACACCGCTCGTACCGATCCAGTGAGATCCAGCGCCACTGCCACCAGCGATGGTCTCGTAGTAACCAAAGCCCTTGACGGCATCTTGACCTGTCTGGTTGCCACCAAATCCAAACGTGAGGTTGTTGCAATCACCTTGACTGGCGGCACACGCTTCGAAAGCCTTGAAAATGACATCGGTAATGCGCTGACTGGTAAGTACGTTGCCACCTACGACAGCAGCGCCGGGTGAAGGTGAAAGAATTGATTTGGGCGGAATCTTGACGTGGATTGGTTTCAAACAGCCTTGGTTCAGGGGTATGTCTTCGGATATCAGACAGCGCAGGCAGTAGATGATGGCACTGTAAGTGATGGCTTGAGGAGCGTTGACGTTGCCGTACACTTCTGGACCCGTCCCTTCAAAGTCAAACTCAGCCTCGCCCTTGTCCGGGTCAATCTTGACGCGCAATTGAATCGGACTGCCGTCATCCATGTGGTCAATTGCAGCGAGATCCTTTCCTTCAAAACGCTTGTAGACATCCTTGAGGAGCCTGCGGACGCAGAGCTCGGCGTTCTTCTGAATGTTGACCATGTAAAACTGGACCGTCTCCTCACTGTACTCCTCAATCAGAGTTTCAATCAGGGAGATACCTTTCTGGTTGGCAGACACTTGAGCACGAAGGTCGTTGATGTTGTCGGCAAGACATCTTGTGCCACTGCAACCCGGATACTGTGCGGGCTCGTTGTATAGCAGCTCGGTGACTCGCTTCTCGTCAAACTTCCCACCGCTAACAATCTTTTCGCTTCTGATCGCTGCACCTTCCTGGTATAGCTCTCTGGAGTGAGGAGGCATGCTACCAGCGCTGATGCCTCCAATGTCTGCATGATGAGCACGCGAAGCAGCGTAGAATAGAATATTCTCGCCCTTGGCGTCAAATGCCGGCATCAAAAGTGTGATATCTGGCAAGTGTGTGCCGCCATAGGATGGATGGTTGGAAATGATTACATCTCCTTTCTGGAGTCTCCCTTTCCATATCTCAGCTTGTCGGCGGACGCACGTGGACATTGACCCCAGATGAACAGGCAGATGGGGAGCGTTCGCCACAAGACCCCCGCCGGCGTCAAAGATGGCGCACGAAAAGTCCAGACGCTCCTTCACATTGGTACTGACACTGGTTTTCTGGAGAGCTCGACCCATCTGCTCTGCGATAGCCATGAATCTATGGCCGAAGATGCTGAGCATGATGGGGTCGACTTCGCGGGAAGATGTCACGGATTGTGATCTATTCCTGTCAGTATTGCTGCGTGTCAACACCATGTGAATGAAAACTTACTCTTCCTTTGGTGCTTCCTTCTTGATGTCGATAATTACGTGCGTCTCAGAGATGAGCGCTTCCGAGTTCGGAGTGACAACAATCGTCTGCGTCCCATCTGCAAGCATGGCCGGTCCACTGACAACGTCTCCAACGCTCAGGTTCTCAAGCTTGTAAATGGGTGTGTCATATCTTCCACCCTCAAAGTAGACTTTCTGACTACCGTGCTGCTTGTCCCCGGAGAGACTTTGCCTCTTGATTTCTTGAAGTTGCTGATCCACCGTTCGTTCGTTATGACGGAAACTCTTGCCGATTCCTCGAACACGCACATCATCCACAATAATATCTCGATCATCTAAAGTAAACCCAAACTCATAGCGATGCTGCTTGACGAATGCCTTGCCGAACTGCCAGTCGCGGCCTTCAAAGCTCTCCTTGGCTTCTTCCTCTGAAGGCTTGACAATCATAAGGGCAGATTCTGTACCACGATACCGCATGTTGAGGTATTCTTCAAACGCAACTTCCCCTTCGCTGAAGCCCTGTTCCTTCAAAGAGATTGTTGACTTCTCCTTTAGCTTGTCCATTTTGGATTGGAGATCCTTGATAACGTCTCCATCATCCTGCCAGACTTTTGATTCGGGTTCTTGCCGTTCATCAACAACATCAGCCAGAGCCATGCCGTATGCACTGAGAACAGATGAGTATCTGTGGACGAGAATTTGGCGAATGCCGAGCGATTCGGCGATGGCGACGGCGTGCTGGCCACCAGCGCCACCAAACGTCGCCAACCGATGTTTCGAAGTGTCGTGACCTTTGGCCTCGGTGATGGATCGAATAGGCCGTGTCATGGTCTCGTTGGCCACGGTTAAGAAACCATATGCCACCTCGTCAGCAGACAGATTCTTGCCAGTCTCCTGATTGACCTGATCTGCGAGCTCTTGCAGCACCTTCCGACTCGCCTCAGCATCCAGACCTTCATCTTCGTTCTTTCCAAAGATCTTGGGGAAGAACTCTGGCAGCAAGCGTCCCAAGTAAAGGTTGGCGTCTGTGACAGTGGCTGGTCCCCCTTTGCGATAGCAGGCCGGGCCAGGATGGGCTCCAGCAGATTCGGGGCCAACAACAAAGAGACCGTTCCGGAAGAACAATCGAGATCCGCCACCAGCGGCAACCGTGTTGATGTCGAGTTGAGGGGATTGAATCGTCACACCTGCTGTGGTAGTCTCAAATACATGCTCGTAGCGACCTTCACCGTACCGTGAAACATCTGTGCTGGTACCTCCCTGCTAAGTGTTAGGAGATATGCCCGGTCGGAGAATACGAGTAACTTACCATATCAAATCCGATGACGGGGGTCCTGGTGTTTTCATCGTAGGAAGTAATGGCATATCCAACCACACCGCCCGCCGGTCCAGAGAGAATGGCTTTGAGGCCAGTGAACTTTTCCACATCGACTAGACCACCGTCACTTTGCATGAACTCGCATCTAGCACCTTTGGCACCTTCCTCCTCTTTGATGCTCCTCGTACCCAGACCGCCCTTAAACCCAGCTTGGAAACCGTCAATGTACTTCTTGATAGCTGGAGTGAGGTACGCATCAGCGCATACTGAGGTTGCTCGGGATACAAGCTTGATCATGGGCATGAGCTCATGACTGAGTGAGATGTGCTTAAATCCGATCTCCTTGGCAATGCGGCCAATGAGGGCTTCGTGGTCGGGAAATGTGTAGCCGTGCAGAAGGCAAACAGCAATGCTCCGAATGCCCTCGTCAAAGATCTGCTGGAGTTTCGCGCGCACATCATCTTCCCTAGCTCTTTTGAGGATCCGGACAGTTTCACCGGAGAGACCTCTGACCAAATCTGCGGTTCCTGCTTCTTTTGTCCCCACCTGGACTTGGGTTTCTGTGAATGTTCTCTCGGGATCCTCAGCATAATCCTCGAGCGTCACCCGCTCCTCCACTTCAACAACTTTCTCGTAGAGCACATCGGGTTTCCTGATAGCCAAGTCGAAGATCTTTGGCCGGCTCTGGTTGCCGATAGTCAGACAGTCTTTGAACCCCTCCGTCACCACCATGGCGATCTTCTCGCCCTTGCGCTCTAAGAGGGCATTCGTGGCTACAGTAGTACCCATGCGGATCGAGTCGATCTGGGAGGTGTCTAGGGCTTCTCCGCGGGGAATATCGCGGCCCAGGAAGTGGCTCATGATGCGGCGGATGCCTTCCAGCGGGGCATCATTGTAGTTGGCGGGGTCCTCGGAGAGGAGCTTGATGATGGTTTCCTTGCCGTTGAGCTCGCCAACGCAATCCGTGAAGGTGCCTCCGCGATCGATGGCGATGCGGATGCCACGGCTCTGAGTCCCGTCTGCCATGATGAGATTGGTGGGATGACAATGCACGGGATGTCTGAGCTTCAATGTCACGATGTACGGATGAGGTTAGAAAGCCTGAGGTGAAGCTACTGCCCCGCAGTCATGGGGACAAAGAATACTAGTAGGTACAGTCTGGTGTTCCCTGAAACCGCTGTTCCCAATTACTCGTATTTGCAAAATGCCCCAATACTTGTGAATGCGAGAAACATGCGTCGTCGGCGTCTCTCGGAGTCTTCCTCCGCCTTGCGGCTTATAAATGCGAAAGTACTGTATCTCCACCAGGGAATCCGCCAGCTGCGGTGGTGTTATGTCACCGAAGCTTGTGCTGCCCCGCGGAAAGGGTCTATCTATGTCAGCCATCTCGGCCAACTCCGCAGAACATGGCAGAAAAAGCACCGAGATGAAGTTGGTGTTCGTTCAAATTGGTCTCAAGGGATCATGAGGCCAAAAAATAAGACAATGAATCATTATTTTCTCGTACCTCACCAAACCATAAAGTAGTCGTATCGTTGCTAGTACCACTGGTATAGAAGGTACTTGTAGTAGAGTAGTACTAGGAGTGATAATCACATCCAATTACCTCAACACCCGCCATACCTGCCTGTACACGTCTGTCTGTAAGCTTCACTTCTTTTCGGGTAGGTAAAATCTGGAATTGTAAGGAATGCAGCAAAGAGAGTTTTTGGTTGTTTTCGAATCATTGCCATCTCTTGATTAACGCACCATCTCGCCTGGTCAGTCTCGCCCAAGTCAGCCGTTCATGTCCAAGGAAACGTGGCGAATGAATGAATGCCTCGTTGACAAAGGGCGCATGAAAGAAGCCTCAGTAGTCAATAAATATGGTCAATAATATTGCTGATACACGTATCTATGTCGTGTCGCCAAGCTAGTCTGGCCCTTTCCGACAATATTCCAGGCAGATCTGGGGCAGGCGGGCTATTCTCGATCCTGGGGATGCCTGCCGATCCGAGCTAGCTTGCATCGTGGTTGCAACCTTTGCGCAAAATAGTAGTTGGCTTGTCTCAATATGGGCAATCGCTCTTTTGAAAGCTTGCGAGCAAGTAAGCTCAGTCACAGTCACCTATGTTCATATTTCATGTTAGAAGTCACTCCCAATTTTTTAATTTTTTTTTTTTTTTGTTTCTCCTGCGATGAATCGTATACGTATACAAGACTTGGTTGGACATGTGTGCATTCGAGACGGAAAGCAATACAACCGAGGCTCACGAGATACGTAGAAATAACAGACAACCTTGGGGACGGTGATCAGGTCAAGCAATCTACCAGTGAGGGCATGCCCCGTTGCTCAGGCCACGGCGATCGAACTGCTTTAATACGTGTAAGATATGACTGCAGAACGGCAACCCTCCAAGCGGTGTCCGAGGACCCATGGCCGAGTGTGACACCACATACGGCGGCCCCTTGCTGCTGCCGGATCCCGGAGGGGACGGGATGAGAGAGAGAACACACCCACATATCGTGCGTCCCTAATTACAACACACAAACATCCCCGGTCCGATATGTGTGCGTGTTCCCGGGATCACATCGTACGAAAGCTTACCGCCTGCTGGTGCCACGACAGCTGCGGTGACCATGCAAAGTGCAGATACATATACAGGGCCATGAGCGGTCGGGCAGGTAGGCAGGCAGGCTAAATCAAGCGCATCCGATGTGTTGGTTGCGCCGCACCTGCATCGGGACACGATACTGGTAGGGTATCAGTGAAGGAGGAGGAATGTCGGAGGTGAGTGGTGGTGGTGGTGGTGATGATGATGATGATGCTGAGGATCAGGCGCGGATGACGATCCTTTCCCGGACGGCGGCGTTGGAGTTGAGAGCTGAAGCGCCGTGAAGCGTTGCCGAAAAGGACCCCCAGGTTTATTTCCAGGCGAACCCCCCCCCCCAAAGGCGCGACGTCACCGCCTGCTGTTAACTGAATCGTCACATACAGATACTGCATCCTGTACGACTCAGTTAATGTTAACCCTTGTTACCTTGCCCATGCCCCCCAGTCAGAGTCTGCAGCAGTCTGCAGCACACCGCTTTCGGAGCCTCGCGCTAAAGACTACAGTAGTAGTACGAGTAGTGGTTATACTCAACAAGCACCAGCGAGGGGAGCACCAGCGCCTGAATGGCTCCGTCCCCATACGCCAATGAGAACCCCTCGGCATGTATGTATGAACTATCTCAGGTAAGATAGGGCCTTCATTCCAGTCTAGCCGCATGCCGGAAGAGACGTACGTACGAGTCGTTGCAGATGGGGGCTGCCGAGCTCGGGTCAATGAGGCGGACTGGGTGTTGCGTCCAGCTGGGGCATCTGACGGAGATTAGGAAGAGTTCTAGCACAGCTTTAGAAATCAATGGCATTAATCATCAAGCGGATGTGAGGCAAGTACATTCAGATCAAGTCATCAAGATCACTACTAAAAGTAGTGACATACAGTCAGGACGTTGGTGAATGACTTGATCGTCGTACCCGGAATTCTTGGGATCCTTTTGCCTCCGGGCTGGACTCAGCGGACTCTGGAGGGTTCCACGCGATTCCGCATGCGCCGAGTCTGTACTTAATTAATCAGGTGAACTCACCATTGGTACTACTAGTAGTAGGTACTAGTAGTGCTCAACTGAACTGAAATCATCAATTCAGAACGGTTAGCGGGGGTCTGGCGGCCCACAACGCCCCCAGTCCAGCGCATCACTTGCACTAATGGCACTACATCATTTACCACTTGCAGCATGTCCGGTCTGGGAGGCGAGCCCTGAGCCTGAGCCAAGGCGCTGAGTCTCCCCCCTCCGTCCGTCTCCACAACTACGACCTTACTAGAAGTAGTACCTACAGGAAGACTCCATCAACATGCAGAGACAAAGCCAAAGCGGCGCCTGAGCCTGGGCAAGGGTCCTGATTCAAGCAAACCCCGGTTTTTGCCTTGGGCTCACACGCTGCTCACACGCCGCTTTCAAGCCTTCAACTACTACTTGCAGTATAACTTGAAGTCTCCATCCAATTCTTTGGTCCCTCCCTGGCCTCTGACGATACGTACCTACCACTACTAGTACTATAGTACTTCTTGTCTATACGTACATACATGCAGTCGTAAAGTCAGGTGTGCTGTGTCGTGTCCGTCTTGCCTGTCGTGTCGTATCTTGACTCCGCTGACGCATTTAGCTCGCAGCCTGAGCCTTGCCTGTCTGTCCCTTGATCTACCCTTCTCTTCCCGCCCATTTCCTTCCCTCTTCCTCTCTTGCCATTCTTCTTC
Source organism: Waltergamsia citrina (assembly GCA_022814615.1). NCBI lineage: Eukaryota > Fungi > Ascomycota > Sordariomycetes > Hypocreales > Bionectriaceae > Waltergamsia > Waltergamsia citrina. Next base: position 143,890 of record JAKLNE010000063.1, on the reverse strand, counting down.
CTTTTTCTTTCTCTTTTTTTCTCACCTTCACACTCAACTTCCATTTCAACTTATTCCTCCTCCACTACAACCTCCTCTTCTCTCTCAACGTATTCTCGTCAGCAACACTTCTCAACCACAGTTCGCTGTCGACCTTCGTCATCTCTCAACTACTAGTACTACCCTCGTACTAGGTACCCACCACCAACGACCCTCTTCCGACTCCGGCTCAACCACCAACCGTCGTCGTCATCATCATGGCTCCTAAGCGTCTCCGTTGTTCCGCCAAAGAATGCAGGGAACCCGCTCAACGCATCGTCGGTGACTGCACATTCTGCCAAGGTCATTTCTGCGGCAAGCACCGTCTGTTAGAAGACCACAAGTGCAGCGGTCTAGAAGACGTACGTTCATTGTCCCACCGTCCAACATGCACCCACGCTAACCAAAGTCCGATTGCAGTGCAAGAAGCAGTCCCACGAGCGAAACGCCGCCCAGCTCGAATCCGAGCGCACTCAGGTTATCCGAGGTGTATAAACAACTTTTTCATATGTCTCATCGTCATGAGGCTGTGACGAATTGAGAACAAGGGGAAGATGGAATGTGGTGGTTTTTCTTTTCCCCCTACACCGACTTCGCCTGCCGTGCGGGATCGTCCATCCGCTTTCGACGAGTCACGCCACTCAACAACAACACCCGATGACTCCGAGGTCAAAGCGCCAAAACTGTCAAAAACGGCTGCACTTGACTTCGTAGTCGCCATGAAACTCATTTTCACGACTTGATTTTTTGTTATTCTATCTATTTTTCTTGCAGACACATCATCATGGGATTAGCGATTGGATGGTATTTGCTTGGCTGGCTTAGGGGTTTTTTCCTTCCGGATAATGGGTCCGGACGGGGGGAGAACGGAGTCACATAATTGATCGGCCTTCGACGGCTGTAATCCATGTACATTTTCAGATTGACCGCCCCTTTTCGATGAGAGCCACTACGTGATACGTACAGCTACACCAGCAGCCCGGAGCTGGCCCGGAGCCTGTGTTCGACGTGAACATGTATTATTTACTAGTAGGATGTTGTGGTGTAACCAGTACGGATAACCTTTTCCTAGAGGGGGCGATGCTAAATACGTAGTTCGGGCATATGGAATAAGTGGCCCGAAAGCTTGTTCGCAGAGAGCGTCTCGCCGGGAAATGCCACAGTGTTCCTACTGTTCTTTGCCTTGAAAAACTTACTTAGGCAATGGTTTTCTTGTGCAGGATCAGCCTCGAAATAATGTACACCAAAGACTTGCTACGCATAATTTGGCCAGTTAGAGAATGATGTCAACGCCACGACATATATCATCGCTCCTCGGAGAATGAGAAAGTCAGGAAGGAAGACGATACTATTGGTTGTTGTCTCGTGTTAGCCAGAAGTCACAGCCGCTTCCAGGCTGGAGTTAAAAAGCAGCTTTCTGCTGGAGTTGGTATAGTATGACCATCCACACAGCAATCCTCTCGTATGCAATTGTCCGTCATTTTCAAGCCGGGTAGATTAGGGGGAAGGGTAAGATATGAGAGGCTATATCGTGCCAACAGACTCCAAGAAAGGAAATATACAGAAATGATCAACCTAGGTTCATGTTACACATCACTTGTGGCAGTCGCATGGGTTTGTCGTTGGCCCACCATGTCTCAAAGAGAGTAGTTACCAAACCCATCCATCCCGTGGCACTTCGGGCTCTCTCCAACCACTCAGAACGCTTACAACTTTTAATTTCAATTTTATATGATTTGTTCATATATGTGAACAATTAGTTTGCGTTGACGCCCTTATCATTGCAGTGATGAAGCACCTTTAGCGCCTCTCCTTGCCAATGGACTCACTGCAGACACGGCAATATCACCTGCTCGGAGGGCACGCCGACCGTATGTATCACCACTTTCTTCGGCATCAAAGCAAGAAGAGTTGTGGCATTTTCACGAGCGGACCCTGGTGCAGTAAATACTGTTCCTCTGTAAGCTAGAGAAGAAAATATATTCTCTTTTGAGTAGTCGAATGTAAGAGAAGACTGTTGTAATGTTGTCCTCCCCACCAGTACCAAAAACTGTGTTCACAGCGGCGGCGGCAACTTGATTTCGGAGGTTCATTTTTATTACGCAATATCCTTTGGGTCGTCCAGTTGAGCCACTGATGCGGATTAATTGTACTGCATTGCCGGGCTTGGAGGCAAGGATGACAAGACGAACCAACAGTCCCGCCAGCCAACACCTTGCTATACGAGCTGACCAAAATCTGAAGAACAGTCTGGCCAACATGGTATGTTGGATATCATCATCAATGTAGCATCTCGCAGCTCGCTATTCATCGCACTTTCGGTGAACTTCAGTATCACAAGGCTCCTGTGTTGGCTGAAACAGTCACTTATATGCACTTGCTTACGGAGGAGCAGGGACTCTTATTAATTTAACCAGCTGTAGCCCCTGATGTCTTCTGAGAGCTTTCTAGGGAGTTCTTTAGATATACATTCAAGCATTCCCTCAGGCTTATGGTATGCGGGCTGGCGACTCGAACCCGCCATACTGGTAAATGTAACACCGGATCGAGCCGACAGGCTAGTAGCGTTGCTCCAATCCTACGGTTCTTACTTAGCCTCGACAACCAGCAATCTCCCACAGGATATGGAAGAGCGGAAACCCATTTGTACATATTCTCTACGGGAAAAAAAAACATGAGTAAAGCCCTCAATAAGCCGGATGTAGAGATTAACCCCGTACTTCCGTGCTTCCCCGCCTTTGCGCGTAATACGGAAATCAGTTACAAACCAGAAGCTAATCCCGACTACCAAGCCAAACTCTCACGATACTTCCTCTCACATCTTTTTTTTTCTTCCTAATCTATTTTATTCTTCAAAGTTCAAGTCTCCAAAATGTCGACTCAAAAGCCCACTTTAATTAAGTTCGATGTCTGCCTTTACAAGAGCGACAGTGTCTCGCATGAGGAGTTTGCCAAGTACCTCCTAGATGTTTATGCTCCCAAGGCAATCCCTATCAGTGAGTATTCTCTCTCTCTCTATCTTCCTTCCTTTTGTCATGATCAAGCTATTACAAAGATACTAATGGGGGCTTTATTATAAAAGTGAAGAAGTATGGTCTTGTCCAATGGTCGACGGTTAGTTATCCTACATCAATAGCCTTTGGTAATGATAGCTTTGCAACAAGTTTTGGAACTTGCCACCATGACTGTCCAGCTAAAGCACCGACTTCATGAGAATTACACATAACACCCACCGTTCCAAAGACGCTGACAGCCTGACAGACCATGTATCCACCCGAGGCCCGGGTTGAGCAGCGCGAGGTCACCAAGGAGCTGGGCCGTCACGAATGGACAGTGCCCGATTACGATGTGACCATGTCGTACTGGCTTCGCAGCATGAACGATATGAGGACCCTCGCCATGTCTCCGGAATGGGCAGAGCTCGAGGCTGAAGCTCAGCCGTATGCGAATATGACCATCGGCCACTTCCTCGTCGGTCAGCAAATCGTACATTTCGGTAGTGAGGAAGCCAACGGCCATGGCGCCGCAACTGCGTAAAGCGCCGCGGTAGGGGTAAGAGAGGTATATAGGCTAGGTTTAGTACCATATCTTTGTCTGACTCTTGGAGAGTACCTAAAGGGCTATTGTGGTACATTAGGACTGTTTTCTTATCTTTCTGTACCTATCAACACGGCTGTGTGTTGATGCTGATAGCCTGCTCAGTAACGCCCTGGGAACTCTGGAAGAGTAATGATGCCACGCAAGGATTGAACATGGGATGTTCTAGGTAATCATAAGTTACACCATGTGTTCATGAGTACATGAGAAGTTAGCATCATGTCTTGTGTCGTCATTCTTCAACATGGGATAACGATAGAATTACAGCAACTTGAACAAATAACCTGCCACGGTTTATTCTTACCTCGCCCCACAACCAGCCTACCATTCAACTAATGGATTTGACATTGCATACACAGTAATGCTCATGTTCTATAATTCATTAAGTTCTCTTCTCATACTTCTAATAGAGGTTCTAAGCCCGGGAAACGAGGCGCAACGATGCCCAAAAAGGGGGGTTTACAACAATAATTCTGCGACAGCAACAGCGTATTCTGCGTAGCTAGCATTTACATGGTTCTTGAGCTTGGGGTTTCATGTTTTGTTATAAACAAAAACAGACCTGTCGTGATTGATATGACCTTAACTTGGTTGGGCCTGGTCATCTAAGGTATTCTTGCATGAGAAACAGTCTTGACTTGTGCCGATCGCGGGGCGCTACGTGGCTGTCGCATACGCCTGCAGCCCCTTTATATGTTGTTCTTGGGGTCCTCGCTGATGGACACCCTCAGCGCCGCGGTACCGCCCGAAGCGGATCAGAGTCGCATGCGGAGATGAATTAGGAGAGAGGGATCCAAGATACGATCGTCGGCAGCCTCCAACCCTGCCTTTCATACCGCCCGTAATCATTGGTGCCAAGGGGCAAAGAGAGCGCATACAGTCCGCGTACTATTTCATGCCCATGTCAAACGTGAAGCTAATACCAGGCACGAATAGTCCTCCGAGCTGGTTCTCAGTCATTTCCCTTCGCTCATTTCCTGCATTTTGACCTAATCAACTGCTATCTTCGTTGACGGCCTCCTCTTTAATGGCAATCTCCTGATCCACCTCCTCGGTCTTGAGCACCGTGCCATCCTGCTGCATCTCCAACTTTTCCTCCTTTATACGCCTCCCTTCCAGCACCTTCTTCCTCTCTGCCGCTTTGCACAGCCCCTGAAGTCCCAGCTCGCAGTCGCCACACCTCCGTCCTTGCGGTAAACATACCGCTTGCCCGAGCCCAACCAGCAGCGAGTTGATCTCCCGCCACTTATCACGCGGAAGCCATGACTCAAGAGCCTTCCGAGTCTCCTCTGGATTGTTCGTCTTATGCCATCCCCACAGATTCGTAATACGGTGGACGTGCACGTCAACGCCAATGCCCTCTGTCCGATCCCATGCCGCTGTTAGGCATAGATATCCCATCTTAGGGCCGACGCCTGGTAAGGATGTGAGACCTTGGATAGTATCGGGAATGTCGCCTTTCCATTCGTCGCGAAGTATTTCTGCCGCTTTCTTGATGTACCTGTAAAAGTGACCCTCGTATTAGCTTCGTCCAGTCCCCTTTCCTTCCATAGGATAGTGCTACCCACTTTGTTTTATTGTTATGAAATCCAACAGCCCATATCATCTCATTCAACACCTGCGGCTCAACTGCCAGGACATTCTCGAGATTCAGACCCGCCGGCGCCCCCTTCTTATGGGGCGGCAGCTCAGTCTTCAGCCTCTGCATCGCCACCGCATTCACTGTATCCTTTGTCTGACTCGAAAGCATCAAAGCAATCAAAGTATGAAACCTCTGGTCTCGCGGTGAAGCATCCTTATCCGCCAGCCGCTCGCACCCCATCGTGTCCACGGCCGCCCCGTGCGCCGCCCCGCCTGGCGCGCGCATCCCTTGCACCACCTTATACATCTCCTCCCATTGCGAGGGTGGTTCGACTTTTGTCTCCCCGGTGGACGAGTCGGTCACTTTTCGAGCGGGCTTACGGCCTTTACCGGCTGGTTTGGGCTTCGTTGCTGCAAGGGGGATGGCTTCCTCGACGAGTTCGGATTTGATAGCCGTAGTAGGTGGTGATGATTTCACGGCCGTGACTTTTCGGCGCTTCCTAGCGGGTGTAACAACAGCATCTTCAATGTCAGCCGCTTGTGCATCGTCGTCGGCGGTGGTGCTCGGAGGCGTCGCGTAGGCAAATCGAGCGAGCGAGGACCGCGTCGTTCGTCGCGGTGGGGACGTAGGAGCAGCTCCAGTGGTGTGGTCGAACAGCTTTGCTGCGTCCTTCGATATCCTCGACCTCCGCATTGCCAATCCTTTCACAAGTACAATAGCGAAGCCGTCAATCACGTCGGCGTAGCAAAATCTCTTTTTCGTCGTCAATGTCAGCGTCACGTCAGAAGGGCTGTAAATTACCGGCAGGAGACCCTGCATATGTAAAGGATCCACTCCATCCTGGGGGTGAGATCGTTTAATCCAATATTGGATTTCGCGGGGCGCTGATTGGACGTAGGGGCGTGACGGCTCAAGGCTGTACCTTTACAGCTTCATGATACCCTATGCCATTCCACATTGAAATATCGTCAGCGAGTAAAGGAGGCTTTGTGGTAGGAATTTCAAGGTTCAAAGGTTCTGGTGCTGTCTAGAAGAAGTTTCATCAGAACATCGCCTTTAGTAGATGATCAAGCCTAGTGTTCTTGGAATTGATTCTCATGAAGCTTTCCATCTTTCCATCACAACCCAAAAAGAACCTCGAGTAATCAAACTACCACACCGACCCAGAGATCCCTATTCACATCAGATACCGAAATTTCTGCGGCCCGGTCGGTTAAATCAGAAGAGCCGATAACGGCAAATTTCCACCGATTTGCATGGTGGTGGACCGCAAAGCGTCATGTCGGGTCATCAAGGTTCACATCGAAACATGGGATAAAAAGGCCAGGGGCATCGTCATCCATTCACTACATTCATCGCTAATATCATTTTACAAGAGTGTGACCATAGCCCAAATATTCCGTTATTTCCTTTCATTTCCATTCCATTCCTTTTTAGATTTTGGGAGATTCAAGGGTGCGCATGTCGACAACGGCGCGGATGCAGTCACCAGAGTGCATCGTCTCGAAGGCGTCGTTCATACCACCCAGAGTCTTGCGGTGGGTGATGAACTCGTCAACCTTGAGAGCTCCCTTCTGGTAATCGGACACCAGGTCCTTCATCTGAGAACGACCCTTGACACCGCCAAAGGCGCATCCCTTCCATACACGGCCGGTAACTAGTTGGAAAGCTGCATTGTACCATGTCAGTAAGTGAACTCTGAAAAAAAGCAATACGCGAGAAGAACTTACGTCGGGTGGCAATTTCTTGGCCGGCGGCAGCGACACCAATGATGATGCTCTCACCCCATCCCTTGTGGCAAGCCTCGAGAGCAGCACGCATGACGTTAACATTGCCAGTGCAGTCGAAGGTGTAGTCACAACCACCGTCAGTCATCTCGACCAGCTTCTCTTGGATGTTCTGGCCCTTGAGGTCGTTGGGGTTGACAAAGTCAGTGGCACCAAACTTCCTTGCCCATTCCTCCTTAGCCGGGTTGATATCAACCATAATGATACGACCCGCCTTGTTGATGACGGCACCCTGGCAGACCGAGAGACCGACGCAACCAGCACCGAAGACGGCAATGTTGGAACCCTCCTCGACGTTGGCAGTGATGCGGGCAGCACCGTAACCGGTGGTGATACCGCAGCCAAGCAGGCAAGTGCGGTCCATGGGGGCTTCTTGTTGCACCGCCACAACCGAGATGTCGGCGACGACGGTGTATTGGGAGAAGGTCGAAGTGCCCATGAAGTGGAGTAGGTCCTTGCCCTTACACTTGAAGCGCGAGGTGCCGTCAGGCATCAGACCCTTACCTTGGGTGGCACGGATCTTTCCGCACAAGTTGGTCTTTCCGGACTTGCAGAACTTGCACTCCATGCACTCGGGGGTGCTAAAAATTGTTAGGGAGGTTTACATCGGAGATGCGAAACGAGACAACACATACTAGAGAGCAACGACATGGTCGCCGGGCTTCACGTTGGTGACACCCTCGCCAACGGACTCGACGATACCGGCACCCTCGTGACCGAGGACAATGGGGAAGTTACCCTCAGGGTCCTTTCCAGACAGGGTGTAGGCATCTACCTGAAAGTCAGTATGCCTTGATGCCCAACCGTGAAAGCTAATTCTGCGTACCTGTGTGGCAAACACCAGTGTAGTAGACCTCGATTCGGACCTCGTGAGCTCGAGGCGGGGAGACCTCGATATCCTCGATGCTCAGGTCCTTGCCGGCCTCCCAGGCGACGGCGGCCTTGCAAGTGATTGTCTGGCGAAATTGTGAGCTGATCCGAATCGCAACCGGTAGAATCGAGTATGAGAGGGGTCGTAGAGGAGTAGAAGGACATCAATGCTGAGAGGAGCTCACCTTTCCAGCAGTCTCAGCCATGGTGTAAGTTTTTGCGATGATCAAAGTTGCAAAATTTGATCTTTAGAAGACTATAGCAGTATGCAGGTTCTACAAAACGGGAGGAAGATTGTACTGAGTGTAATTATGCGCAACGCCTTATAAAGAGACGAGAAGGAGAATGCGATCTGAGTGTCGTCACTCTCCGATCCCCGAACCTGTCCGAGAAGCTACCCCGCTGGCGAGGGGCTGGCTCCACTCATTTACCAAAAGTTAAGCCAACGCGCTCTAGCTCGCTCCAGTTGGCGACACATGGCGACCGTCTCCAAGCGGTTTGAGCCAATGGCTGTACTCTTATCTTCTCATTCATTTCTCCTGTTTCGGACCCAGATAATGTTCCCGGCGGCGACTTCGGTGTTCAATGCCGTGTTGCAAGATGGCTTGGGTGACACATCGGATCCATTCCGATCATGTGCCCGGCGGTCGTGCAATGAAGATGCTAGACTTTGCTTTAAATAGGAGGGGGAGCTGTGAGAACTATAATTATTGCCGACGTTACATTGATGAGAAGCCTGAGCCGGGGGTGAATTTTACTTTGGTTGGGTTACCTTATGTCTTGGTGATTCACTGGTCAACATGCTCCGCACCTTGGGTTGTCTTCAAGTTTAACTTCTGTAATTAGTGGGGTACCTGAGTTGGGGTCGAAATGGCCGGGTTAACCTCGGGCCGCAACGCGCGCATGGTCACGGTTTGGCAAGCAGCTCTAAGAAAATATCCCCAGGCGCGTCCCATCAGCCAAACGACACCAATCTTTTTTGATCAATGCATGCCAAAAAACAATCTCAATACATCACCTCTGCAATCTATCGAGGTGTCGGACGACTAGCGAGCAACAGCACGAGCTTCACATCGATCGAAAGGAAATTTTAAATGCGATCGCGCCGGTATTAAGCCCGATTTCCAGCTGCCGGGTTTGCAGCTAGCAACCCTGTGAACCCAGGTGAAAGGAGCTTCGCTCTCTGTTGCCCACCATGGCGCACAGATTCATCGTCCCCGATTCGAGCCCGCCCGGCAGCCCGGACCCTTCTACACCGGAGAAGACGCCCCAGGTCCGTGGCATCTCCATGTTTGGCGCCAACAACCCTTCCACAACACCTGCTGGTCCGCCTCCGTCCTCGACAGCATCCTTCACCCCTGCCGGGGCGCCGTCTGATTCGTTTCTGGGGAGTTCGATCATGCGCGGCGTTACTAGCTCCCGGCCCTCTGCATCTGGTGGAATCTCGCGCGATAACACGGGTAAGAACCTGTTTGGAAGTCGAGAGCAAGGAAATGCGCCGCTGGGGCGCTCCATTCGCGGCAATCAAAGACAACCTTCAGGTCTGAGCAAGCAATACTTCAGCAATTCATACCCCATGGGCGAAGAGGAAGATGAAGAGGAAGAAGAGGACGCGGAGGGCGAGGACGATTTTGAGTTTCCTACCACGCAGGGAGGACTATTTCGGACGTCCTACAGTCGAGGAAAATTTGGCGCTAATGACGACAATACCGACGATCAAATTGAGCGCTTAGTCGAGAGGGATATGGGATTCCAAGGTGACGAATATGAGGACGACGAAGAGGAAGAAGAGGAGGGGGAGGAGGAGGAAGATGAAGAGGAAGAGGAAGATCACGCCAATGAGTCTGAGGAGGAGAGTCAAGAAGAGGACGATGAAGACATGTTCCTCAACATGCGACACGACGATCGACAGTATGGAAAAGCTGTGATTGGAGAAGACGACGAGGACCTAATGATGCTCAACACACCGGCCGCGACGACGAAAATGCGCAAGGAAGCCCAAGATCTACTCCGGAGATCGTCTGCACAACACGCAAGCTCTGGCAGGAAGAGAGGTTTCGAATACGCCACCATTGCGAAGGACCTCTACACTCATAGCGACGTTGCTCGTCTGACCGAAGCTGCTAGCACCATCGTCAAGACCGAAGATCTCGTCTGCCGACTGTACGATGAAGGTGTTGGTCCTGAGGAGGATGAGGAAAAGATGGACAACTCCTTGGCTAACATCTCATATCTCCTGGTCAAACTTTGGAGCGATCGGGTCAGGGAATTGGCTAAGCCCGATGAAGAGGACATGACCAGCGTTGGTCCCAGGGCAGATGCCGAACCGTTCGAGAAGGCTTCTTACGTAGCCCAGCTTCTTCTGCGCCTCCACCACACCAGGGCTGACGACGAAAATGGCGACGAAAAGGTGCTTCCTACAACCGAGGTGCTTTTGCTTTGGTTACAGGACAATGGTTATAGCCCATATCCTGACCAAATACAAGACGTCAGTCAATACAAACCAAGTCCAGCCTGCCACAGTCTGTTTTGGCAAACGGTGCAAAACAGTCTCTTGCGGGGCGAGGTCGGTGCTGCTTCGCAGCTTCTTAGGAACGCTGGTTGGGAGAATGTTTGTAAAGGTTTCCGCGGCGAAAGGGTATACACTGGGCAATCTTTGGAGAACGTTAAGCGCTTCGCTGCTGCGACTTGCGAAATCCTGGATCAGTGCCCTTCTCAACGAGACGACTGGGATATCTTCAACAGCAGCTGGACTCTGTTCCGCATACAAGCGAAGGGCGCGCTGGACCGCATGATTCTGTTCGCCGAAGGCAGAGACCAAACTTTCAACAACTCCGAGGGCGATGATTTTGAATCTATGTCAACAATGGCAAGAAAAGCGTCGAGTCAGCTTCCATGGGACATATACGAGAACCTACAGAACATTTATGGAATCCTGCTAGGTGATCGTGATGCCATTGTCGGCATTGCTCAGGATTGGTGTGAAGCCACAATTGGCATCTTCTGCTGGTGGGATGATGGCGAGCAGCGGCATAAGAGCCTGCGTTTGACACAGTCTCAAAGCTTCCGAGTGTCAGCTTCACGCCTAGGTAACACGGACGAATATCTTGACCGTCTAGCTACAGCCTTCCACATGGTCCTTCAGTCAGACCTGAGCCCGAATGCCATGAACCCGGTGGAGATTGCTGTAGCGTCTGTCTTCGAAGGCAATATCGATGCGGCCATTGGCATTCTACGCACATGGTCACTCCCGATAGCATGTTCGGTTGCGGAAGTAGCGTCGTTGGGTGGTTGGCTACCTGAGACCAAGGCCGCCAAGCCGCTCGCTTTTGAAGCGCTTGACATGGAAGACTTTGCGCTTCTCAACATATCACAACCTGGCGCTGATGAGCTGCTGGGCATGAAGGACGACACTTTGGAGAAGTATGCCCGACAGCTCGCCGGCATCGAGCACCTGTCTGCATACCGTGAAGGCTGGGAAATGGCGATTCAAGTTCTCGGCCGAATGGATCTTCCTGAGAAGTCTGAGGAGATCGTGGGCGAGCTACTGAAGGATATCTTGGAGACATTGGACGAGAACTCGAGCTCAACAGTAGACAAGATGTGGAGGATTCTCAACGACCTTGGCATGATCAACTATGCTGAGGAAACGGCCGAGGTGCGTATTTATGGGATATGGCAGAAGAATCGGTTTGCTAACTTTACTTCAGACCTTTGCAGACACTTTGTCGAACAAATCTCACAGATATGGCGAGGCTTTGTGGTACTACGCGCTTTCACACCGCACCGACAAGGTGCGCGAGGTTCTCAACCTCCTAATGTCCTACTCTCTCGTGCAATCCACGGCATACCCACCTGAGAAGGAGCTCGATGAGGAACTGAAGGGTCTACTTCAGAGACGTACAGAAACCCTAGAGAGACGGGCGAAGCAGGATCTCGAGGCCGCACAGTTGCTGGGTCGCATGCTCAGTGGCTACGCGACGCTGCGGAAATTCTACGAACTTCGAGACCAGCAGCGACCAGACACCCTGCCTCATGGGAAGGCTATGGCATTGAAGAAGCAAGCGGCCCTAGCCTTGGTGGCAGTCATTTCTAGTTCAGATGACAACATCAGAGGGGGTCTTTATGACGAGACCAGAGACGCCGTCGTGAGCGAGGATTTCTTGCTGGCGTTGTTAGCTGAGGCTACAATCTTCGTTAACGAGTCACCGGCCCTGATTACTCTCGATCAGGTTGACATCCTATTAAAGGCCATTGAAGATATTCAGACTGTCGGTTCACGCGTATACTCTGCGTGCGAGGATTTCTTCAACCTGGTTCTCTCGTCCACTCAGGGGCTCAAGGGGTCAACACCAGCTGATCTGATGACAAAGTCGATGAGCGGCAGCAGCTACGTGATGAGTGGAAGCTCCATGTTGGCCAACCACATGCACAAATCCGTCTCATCAGGGAAAATCGAGCGAGGGTGGGACTGGAGGAAAGACTTTAATGCGAATACCAAGGCGGAGGATGTCCTGCGGAAGCTGCGGCTGGGACTGGCAAAGGATTTGGCGGCCTTGTGGCTTGAGGATGCGGATGGCGTTGCTGTGTATTAATGTAATGTTCTAGATATCAAATGGCCCTAGTACGGCGCCACTTCACTTGTGTTTGCTCACTTCATGAGCAAGTAACATCTACGGCTCATAGAGACACCAAGGAACCTTGAATCCCTCGGTATGAACCATTCGTGACAGCAATGATGCAGTGCGTCTCCTTTGAAAACAAGATAATTGCTCCAGAGCTGCCTCACCAGTTCCACTTTCACTTCTTCCTCAGCAATCTTTGAGAATCGGACGATTACTTCAGATCATGCTCACAATGCTTTCGCCTTGCAAACCTCTTCGTTCACCTTACATTTCCGATTCTTTTTGGCAAATTAACCTCCTACTCTCTACCTTTCATCTCGTCCTATATCCTACGTCTTTCCTAGTACCTCCTGTGTTTCTCCTGCGTATTCCACGGATTCCTTCACCACACCTCCAGTTCTCCTTCTCGCCTCCTGATCTCTTCCTTCGGCATCGCATGTCTCTCTTGCAGCTCAACTGGGCCTCTGTACAAAGGCAAGATACAAACCATCACGAACTAAAACGAAGCAAAGGAAATGTCAACAATCTACCGGACCTAGGCCTCGAAGTGAAGGAAGCGAGCAGCTATGGTTGTAAACAAGATAGCCGAGATTGTCAAGGAACTCCAGGCAGATCTTGGGCGAAGGTACATGAAGCAAGGGGCTGCCATCAAGGCAACATGGCGGTCCTTTGACCAAGATCAACGGTTGATGTGTATCACTTTGCTAGCAGCGCGAGCGAAACTAGTCCATGCGGATAATTGTCTGTCGAAGGCAATTTTCACAGATCTCCTATTTTGCTTAAAGACCCCCGAACTCATTAAACCCGACTCCGAATCGCTATTCGATCTTATAGAGTACCGCGTCACACGATCTCTATTCGAGCAGTTTACTGGCGAACCTGGAGGGCGAACTGGTGACAGATGGGTTGTCGAGAGGATAGAGCGTGAATGTAAGTGTCGCTTTCGGTACACTGGCGAAGGGAAGAAATTGTTTTACTTCGCTCCGAATGATAGGTACGGCGAACTTGTCAAAGCTTCAACTGGTGCTGAGGCGACTGGAGGCCAATCCGCGCTTTTTACCGAAAAACAGTCTCTACTTTCCTATCACGCAGGATTGACTATCCTTCTGAGTCAGGATTTCGCATTCGTGTTTCTTCTGCAGATTGTGGACTATATTTTGCAAGAAGGCTCCCAGAATCAGTCGTCCAAAGAGACCGCAAGCCATAGCAATACTTTGGCCGATCTCGCAAGCCTGTCACTCAAGTCACAGCCACATGAAGTGTCTTTAAAGGACATGATAGCCACTGCACAAGACCGCAGGGAAAGCATGGAACAGTACCCTTCCTTAATGCGTTCTGAGCCTTCGGTCTTCACCCACATGGTGGAGTTTTGGTTCTGCAGTCGTCCGGACATGGTGCCAGATGGAAAGGGACGATGCACACTCGCCATCTGCGACAAACACATAAGCCCCGCGGTATTTCGATCTGTGCAAGAATGTATCAAGACCGCAGCCATTTGGCAATATCTGGCCTGTCTACTGGAGCTCCTGGAGAAAGCTCCGCCGTCAGAGAGAGCATCGAGAGCTTTGGTTCTGCAAGAGATTGCCAACATTTGCAATTTCGAATTCCTGCGTACCAAAGAGAAATTTCAACGTGCTATCTATTGCACGCTCGGCTTGGGACATTTCAGACGTCACGACAAGGATTTCGACCAGTACGAAAACCCGCGGGTGACAATGAAGCGAGCCCCCGAGGATCTGAAGAAGACTGATCCTCAGCTTTACTACATGCTATGCTTGTGTCGACCGAGGACGAACGCCTCGAATGCGGTCCAATGGCTAGAAAAGTTGAGTGATCTCCAGGCACGATACCCAAAGGAGCGAAAAAAGCTGGAGGAATGGGTTGTGACTTCACTCTTCGAATTGGCCCTCATTGTAGGGTTCTCTCAAGACTTGGCAACAGTGGGCGCCTTCCCCCAATTCTCTCGGAAAAAGGGTCAGATGTATATCACCAAGACGCATGAGCTGGAGGCCAAGTTGAGCAAGCTGAAGGCATCGATCGATCTTCGGGAGTTTGCGGCTCCAATAGATCATTTGAAGGAGCCTGGAATGGCGGAAGCTACATTGACAACTCTCGACAACTTCGTAGTTGAGAAAGCAGGAATGAAGATGGAACTTCTCTACCAGAATATCGTGGAAGACTGTCTCGTGGAGCTGCAGAAGCTCTGTGAACAGGCGGAAGTGGAATCGATATTGCCCCAACAGATGGACTGGTCACCCAAAAACCCTGACATGACACATAAAGTTGTCGAGAAGGTGCAGGAGAGACCACCGAAGCTGAAGACACGTCCGGCGCATTCTTCTGCTCTCAAACCCACTATCTCAATGGAGTCTAGCGAGGATGATAGGCAGGAGGCGCATACCACTTCAGGTCATACTTTGAAAGTGAGTGCCGTGACGGCCCAGACGTTTTCACTGCTGTTCGACAAGTCGAGATCTCGCGGGACGGTCAGCTGGACTGCTTTCGAATCCGCCATGGCCGATTTGGGCTTTTCCGTCATTCCAAAGTTCGGCTCAGTCTACACCTTCTTGCCTCCAGCCTGGATGTCGGCCAGCAAATCGTTCACGATTCACAGACCTCACCAAGCTCGGATCGAGGGGTACCTCGTTCCCATCTTTGCGCGTCGTCTGAAGAGGGCCTATGGATGGACTGATAAGACGTTTGAGGTTGTCTGAGGAGGTTGCGAGAGAAAGATATTTTGCTTCTGGAAACCCGCGGACTTATAGGATCTGCTTTGCTATCCAATTGTCATCTTGCATACATCATTCGTCCGTTAGATTGCTTGATAGCTTGTTGCAATTTGCAAATCAGTCATTGAAGTTGCTCTGGCTTGTCAGTTGTAAAGAGCAGCTGGTAGGAGGTTCGGTAGATCAGAAAGAACATGAGCTGAAGTTGTGTCAGTGCGACTCTATCCATGAGAGAAGTCAGTACTACTAGGCTACGATGGAATCGAAGATACATATCAGTAGTCCTCGATTGAATGAATATAAGGTTGAATGTGAGATGCTATAAAAGCATGATAGGAAGTGCCTGAAACTTGAAGGATGTGATGCATATGACCAACATTCTCTACAGAAAGCTAGACATTGTGATTTCGCCTAGGATATTCTAGGATGTTGTTCTTGTTTTGGTGATAATACTATTTGACTTCTTCCGTGCAGATTGACCTCGGTGAAGCCAATCCGAAGCGCCGAATATCGGATAGCCATAGCCCCACAATTCTCGGTTCCCGGGCTAACTTCTCCAATCCGATCCCGCGGATTTACAATTGCACTATTGACATACAAAATTTATCCAGCGCAGAACTCGACTTCGCGTTTGCGGGCAACCATCATGGCGCCAATTCAACTCGCCAGCCGCTGTGGCGGTCCCTTCACGGTGCGACTCACTCTTTTTTGTAATGATCTCTTGGATCTTAGAATCTGACTTCTCTTCTAGCAAGCCGCGCGCCGTAGCGCCGCTCTCGGAACCTCGCGTCTAACCGGTGCTGGTGCTGCCATTTCGACTCGACGACATCTCTCAAGCGCGAACTCCCTGCCGCCGACATACGAGAAGCTTTTCAACAAATACACAGATGTTCGCCGTGTTCTCGGCAAGCAGCGCCTGACTCTTGCTGAGAAGATTCTCTACAGTCATCTCGACAACCCGGAAGAGTCATTGCTATCCAACACGAACAATGGACGCAGCATCCGTGGCAAGGCCAACTTGCGGCTAAAGCCCGACCGTGTCAACATGCAGGACGCCTCGGCTCAGATGGCTCTGCTCCAATTCATGTCCTGTAACCTCGAACGCCCCGCTATCCCTGCCAGCGTCCACTGCGACCACTTGATTGTCGGCTCTAAGGGTGCGGGAGATGATCTCAAAGCGGGTATTCAGACCAACAGTGAAGTGTTTGATTTCCTCGAGTCGGCCGCACGTAAGTATGGAATGGACTTCTGGCCTCCCGGTGCTGGTATCATCCACCAGACTGTCTTGGAGAACTACGCCTTGCCTGGTCTGATGATGTTGGGTACCGACTCCCATTCCCCTAACGCTGGAGGTCTTTGCAACATTACCATTGGTGTTGGGGGTGCCGATGCCGTCGAGGCCTTGGTTGGCGCGCCATGGGAGCTCACAGCCCCCAAGATCCTAGGTGTTGAGCTCACTGGCAAGTTGAACGACTGGGTCGCGCCTAAGGACGTCATCCTGAGGCTGGCGGGAGAGCTCACCGTTCGCGGTGGCACGGGTTCTATCATCGAATACTTCGGCCCTGGAGTGGACACGCTCAGCTTGACGGGTCGTGCCACTATCTGCAACATGGGAGCCGAAGTAGGAGCCACGACCTCCATCTTCCCCTACACGGATGCCTCAGCCCGCTATCTCACAGCCACTAGCCGCTCTCAAGCTGTCGACAACGCCAACGCCTTGCAAAACTTCCCTGGCGCAGGTGCTGACAAAGATGCCTACTTCCGCTTCAACGCCGACGAGGGCGCCGAGTACGACCAGGTCATTCAGATCGACTTGTCCAAGCTGGAGCCTTTTGTCAATGGACCCTTTACTCCTGACCTCGCTACGCCGCTCTCCAAGCTGAAGGACGTTGTAAAGGAGCAGAAATGGCCTGAGACTCTGTCTGCTGGCCTCATCGGCAGCTGTACCAATAGCTCTTACGAAGATATGACTCGCGTGGAAAGCCTGCTTAAGCAAGCAACTGACTCCGGCCTGAAGCCTGCTTCCGATTTCTACGTCACCCCAGGTAGCGAGCAAATCCGTGCAACTCTTGAGCGCGATGGAACTCTCGAAACCATTGAAGACGCCGGTGGAATCGTTCTCTCATCAGCGTGTGGCCCTTGCATTGGTATGTGGTCTCGTCAGGATGGTGTTAAGAAGGGCACTACCAATGCCATTTTCACGTCTTACAACCGCAACTTCCGAGGTCGCAACGATGGCAACCCCGAGACGATGAACTTCCTCGCCTCCCCCGAGATCACCACCGCCATGGCATATGCTGGATCAACCACGTTCAACCCAATGACCGACACGCTCAAGACGCCTAGCGGAGAGGAATTCAAGTTCTCCCCGCCACATGGTCTTGAAGGCCCCAACAAGCCCTTCGAATCTGGTAACCCCTCTCTGGGCGTTCTGTCTCAGGAGGCAGACCCTAATGTTGAGATTGCCATCTCTCCCAGCTCGGATCGTCTGGCTTTCCTCGAACCCTTCCCTCCTTTCCCCAAGTCAGATCTCTCCGGCCTGCGTGTCCTCGTTAAGGTGACAGGCAAGTGCACCACCGACACCATTTCTGCTGCCGGACCTTGGCTCAAGTATAAGGGTCACCTGCCCAACATCAGCACCAACACACTCAACACCGCCGTCAACGCCGAAACCGGTGAAGTCAATGCCGCATACGACCTCGACGGCAGCAAGCACACCATCCCCGACCTCGGCCAGCTATGGAAGGACCGTGGACAGGAGTGGCTCGTCGTCGCCGAGCACAACTACGGCGAGGGTTCCGCCCGTGAGCACGCCGCCCTTCAGCCGCGCTTCCTCGGCGCCCGCATCGTACTCGTCAAGTCCTTTGCCCGTATTCACGAGACCAACCTCAAGAAGCAAGGTGTCGTACCCCTGACTTTCGTCAACGAGGCCGACTACGATAAGATTGCTGCCGGAGATGAGGTGGCTACCGTAGGCCTGTATGAGATGCTGCAAAACGGAGGCAAGGGTGACGTATCAATTAAGGTGACGAAGAAGAGTGGAGAGGAGGTTCTCATCCCCACGAAGCACGCCGTCAGCAAGGATCAAGCTGGCTTCATTCTTGCCGGTAGCGCTTTGAACCTGCTGTCCAAGGGTCTTTAAGAGAGGTTCTTGATCTTGAATAGCCCGTGACAAGATTGGTCTCTGGCTGTACAGTGTTTTGGGAGGCGTTATTTGGGTAGGAAAAGCTTAGCGCGAGCTAGTACACCTTTAGACAACATACATGTTACTGTATTTCTTTAAAACCTTAAGTTCATATAAAACTTGTTCTCATCTATATCCCATTACCCTTGTCAATCAGGGGGTCATGTGCCCGTCGCCACATAACCGCTGCTTGCTTGCTAGTGAGGTCCACAGAGTATCCGAAGCGATTGGTAGCCCCCACTTTACAGAAAATCAATATCCTCCCGTGTCCTTATCTATAACGCCAATACCGATGTAAGTCAACTCCAAATCATGTCTACATGGTCCATCTGAGCGTGAAATCACTATAACGTAATTACCCCTGCATTTACCTACCCGCTCTGTGCCTTCTCAAATTGTCAAGATAGTTTAGAGAGTTCCTGCGTTTCAACTCCCGGAAGAATTCCTGTGCTTGCTGCTCAGCTTCTAAGAGACGTCGAGAGTGCGCGGTTCCCTCGCCATCCCGCTGCTCTGCTGGCGTTTCCTTGTCTTCACGGTGAGCAGCGCTATCACCATTCGTGTGAGCCTTCCTAGTCCGCCAATCGCGTCCATGAATGCTCTCCTTCCTTTCTTTCATAGCCCTGTCTTGACGGAAACGGGCACAGATACTCAGCCAAGTAGGATCTTCTTTGACGTCCTCGGGAAGATCTTCCTCAGCGACGTTTGCGAAGTCGACTGGTACATCGTGCGTCCAGGGCTCGGGATCTTTCCGCAACGGGGCGCCTGAGAGCCCAGCAGAGGCTCGTTCCTCCGCAGCGGCTGTCCTCTGTCTCGATAACCAGCGCTGGCGCTCAATCACTTTTCCGAACCATGCCTTCCGACGAGGCCGTTCTTGAATTTCTATTGCCTTGCGTCGATGCCAATTCTCAGACCGATTGTGCATCCCATGTATGGAAGGATCAACATAGAGATATTGAGGCTGTGAGTACCGTCGGTCTTGCTGCCAGTTGACATGCACTCCTACTGGTGGCGGTAATGCACCTTCCTGTGCGTACAGCTGAGAGTCAAAGGCCACTGAGTCAAACTGGGCAACCCTAGCCTTCCTATCAGACTCAGCCGCAGATATAAATCTACTGCCATTTGTGGTGCGAACGGCATCTCTCGCGAGTTTTGGACTTCCGACCCGATCGGATCTCCCGTTTCTTTTCTCGGAGTCGCGATTAGTCCATATGACTGATGACAAAATGTCATTCACCCTGGGGCCAAACGCATTCTCGATTGCGGCGGGAGACGATGCACCATTCGTTTCTGCCGGACCATTTTGACTCAGCGCATGCGCTTTCCTTTTGTGCGTATTCGGGTAGTGTTCAATTGTGCGGGGAATGCCCGCAGCATCTGCCTTCGCTATTGCTGATGCTTCTGTCGTCGTAAGGCCGCCTGTAGTGCTAGGCCTCTCCGCGTTGGTTATTGTTGGCCGATTGATAAGTAGAGGATGCCGCGCAGGGTCTCTATAGGATAAGAGGTCTGTTTTCCCGGGAAGTGTGGTATTGGTAGTTGGTCGTTCCACTCGGGGATTTGTACTTGTTACACCATTGCTGTTTGTGGCGGCTCTGGAGGACACCTCAAGATCGTCGGCCGTGAGGTCGATTACCACTTTCGACTGGGGGCGCTGTATGTACTCGTGCTTGAAGCCTATGTCATTTGGCTTGACTGAACTGACGCCATTTAAGAACCTGTCCCTATATGAGGAGATGTTGTACCTAGAGTTGGCACTGTAACTGGTCC
The DNA here is from genome assembly GCA_022814615.1 of Waltergamsia citrina. NCBI lineage: Eukaryota > Fungi > Ascomycota > Sordariomycetes > Hypocreales > Bionectriaceae > Waltergamsia > Waltergamsia citrina. Next base: position 123,737 of record JAKLNE010000063.1, on the reverse strand, counting down.
TTGTCGGTGATGGCTTACTTTCAACCGGAAGAGGAGATGACACTGAACGGTTATTCTGGGAAAATCTCGGCTCCGCGACATGATACCCGTTTGTAATCACACCCTGTGGCGTTGAGAGGGGGCCTACTTCCCCAAGTCGGGCTGAGCCATTAACCTGGTGTTGCCGCAGACTATCGGGCTTGTGCCGAGTAGATGTCAACTGATAGAGGCTGGGTAGGGTCTCGGAAGTCGAGTTATTTCCTTGATGACCGGACAGACCATTTGGTGTCGATTGAAGAGGAGCTGTCCTTGGATGTGAAAGCCCATGAAGATGGGGATCTGATGATAAAATAGGCGGGGAATGCGTGTATTGGTGCCTCGGGGCTGGTGATGCCCCTGGCTTGATGGGAAATGGCGCAGCGCTTGAATTGTTGATGGCGCCTGACTCCCTATCAACAGGAGCTGCAGCTGGCTTAGATTTCGGAGCAAAAAATGGTTTGCTTCGTTTAGCTTTCTTTTCGTTACTCTTCGGCGTGCTATGATGCGAAGCCGGGCTTTCGGGTTGTACGAGCCTCTCTCTATCGGAATAGGAGTTGCTTAAAGCTCTATGGCCTCGACAGAGCAGCCCATCAACTAGAACCTTGTCGCAGCCGCCCTTTATACAGGTTGTCCTACCTGGTGAAGTGGCATACCTCTGCTGCATGTCCGCCATGTGAACGAGAAGAATCACCCCTCTGAATCACACTACTTTATGATGACCGCATCCGTTGGCAAAAAGCCACGAAGTAGCAGGGACGGCCAAGATCTAATGAAGAGACATTATTAGTAAAATGAAACAGGTGCCGAGCAGAAAATGTCCAAGTTGAGGAAATGCATCGAGTTCAGATCTTTTCAGTTTTTTTCCAATTTTGCCTTCATACAAAGGGACGACAACGGTTACAGCAACATTTGAATGTCATGGCAGGCTTGGGCTCTATGGCCCGTTGTCTGTCGCGGCCTTTGGTCTGGATTCGTAGAGGCATCTAGAATTCAGACTCCATTGTGTGACTCCCTGATGTGCCCAGAAGCATTGCCCGTATTCCAATGAAGGGGAACAAAGCGGCAGCTCCGTAGGAAGAGCGACAACAACCGGCCCGCTTGGGAGGGGTTGCGTCTAGATGGTCAAGACAAGCAAGAGTTGAGTCCCCAGAAGGTCCATAGAGTCAGACCTTTTACCAAAACTCATCATTCGATAGGGCAGTTATACCGCAGTTTTCCGGTTGTGTGATGCATAACCTGCAACTTACCGGCGAGTTTGCTTGAATACGGGCCAGTCAAACTACTGCTAAACGCAGCAGTCCCCAAGCATTATCCTAGCCCAGCTGGACTCGATCGCTTGCCCATAACCACCAAAGTTAGGATCTCGTTCAACGACGAGCGTTTTTGGCACGTGCTCCAGGTTGCTGGTAGACCAGCAGAGTGGAACGAAGGATCATTAATGAATTAAGACGGCTGCCAACTAGGGTGCCTTCTCCGACGACAGAATAAGGCGCGTGCGCGTGACTGACCCGCGAACCAAGTGAGATACGCCGAGGGGTGAAGAAAATTGAGCGAGGTCTCAACTGGCGATGAGCGCAAGAGTGATAACTCGAAGGGCGACAGTAACGCGACTTGAAACGGACACAGGCGATCCCGCGAAGGAGGTGAGAAGAGGCAACGCGCGCGACCCGGCTGCAGGATTACGTTGGCCGTATGCAGAGATGGAGGAAGTCGAAGTTGAGTTGGCGACGTTGGAGGTGGGCGTTTGTTGATCTGCTTAGCTTAGCACTCAGCTGTTTGGCTGTGGAAAGTGGTGGTGGTAGCGTTTGGCGGTAGCACCTGCCGAGGCGTCTCTCCCCCGGTGCCACTTAGTTTTGCGGCCAAAAGCAAAGGCAAAGGCAGAGGCAAAGGCAAAGTGACGTTAACAAACTGACCGCGCTGTGGTAGGGATGCGACTAGCCGCGCCGCCGGCTTACCTACAAGTACCATACATTCGCTTGGAGCTTGATGTGAGATAGAATCGAATTGCATGAAAAATGAGAAGAGCTCTAGAAAAGTTAAGCGGGTTATTTATACTTTTACTTTACCTCCGGCTAACTGAGACTTCTATGCCATGCCATGCCAATTTAATATGTCAAAGTATCAAAGATGTTGCAACTATACTTGTACGTCGAGAGGTAGGCAACGGGCCAAAGTTCCGGGGAGAACATGCACCCCAGGGATCAACCCACAGGCGCTAAAACGACTACTTAAGCCGCTGAACCTTCTGCCCATGAACCGCTAGACCCTTCTGGGCACACAGTCAACTCAGGCCGCTATACTCGTTAGGTAGGCCTGAGGCAAGCACTAATAATATGCCAATCTGTTCAGAACCCCCACCGATGACACAAGCACAAGATTCCTAAAGTGCCCGAACTGGCCACATACCTTTCCTTTAGGTACTGATAATAGAATTTAGCGCGGGGGGACGATCCCGCTATGTTGTCCCCTAATACTACTACTACCTATATCCTTCAACCCTCGAACAGGCCTCAAAGCTCTCTTTACCTTGTACTGTCCACTTTGTCTGCAACTTCGCAGATCCTCGCATCTCGATTGTCGCTTGTCTCGTAAACCGGTCTATACCTACAATCATTAGGAGCCGCGAGCGCATCGTATCAGGCAAAGAGAGGCACCTCTAGGCGCGATGGACTTCTTGAAGTCCGCGGTGGCTTCAGCCATTGCTACCGGGCCGCCATTCCCATACTCCTTTGGCGATCGCGTTGATATCGACGAGTCTATATGGACTCTGCACAATGGGACGAAGAAGGTATTGTTCTACGCGTGAAAGAACCAGGCTGCGGGTGTAGCTCCAGACTGACTTGGTGCGACCTTTAGGAAGACGGTTCCAACTGCAGCATCTTCTCCTTTGACATCACCGCCAACAAATCCAGACTACCCCTAGCAAAGAACGCGTTGAAAAAGCTTCGGACCTTAAGGCACCCTGGTGTAATCAAGGTGCTCGATACCGTCGAGGTCAGCTCGCCCTCTTCCCTCCGAAACTACACGGCACTGATTGTCGAATCCAGACCGAGACATACATCTACATCGCAGCCGAGCGCGTGGTGCCGCTACGATGGCACGTTCGAAGAAAAAGCTTGAACCCGGAGACGATTAAATGGGGCCTTCACGGTGTTGCTGTATGTACAATGCGCGCGAAAATCAGGGTTATGTTCAAGCTAACACGGCGCACAGCAAACACTCAAATTCATAAATGGCGATGCGTCCTCGATTCACGGGAGCCTCAAAGTTGGCTCGGTGTACACATCCGAAAGCGGAGAGTGGAAATTGGGAGGCTTCGAGGTCCTTAGCAGTGTTAAGGAAGACGAGTCTATGATCTACGTAAGTTGCTGTTCAACCACAACTCGCAATGCTTTGCGCTGACTTCGGTAGACATACGGGAGCTTAGTACCAGATTCCGGACGCTATTGTCCACCTGAGATCGCTCAGAGTGGTTGGGAAGTGATTAAAAAACATCCATCCACGGCGGTCGACTCCTTCAACTACGGCGTTCTCATTTTCGAGGTGTTCAACGGAGACTACAGCGGGCCTGATCAAGCTGGGATGACAAGGAGCGTGCCGCCCACAATGCATTCAAGCTACAAGCGTTTATGTAACGCCAACCCCAAATCGCGAATCAGCGTCGGCAACTTCTTGGACCAAGGAAATCGGCGAAATGCCTTCTTCGACACCCCTTTGATCAAATTGACAGAAGGAGTTGATAATTTGGGCGTCAAGACGCCCGAAGAGCGGGAGCAGTTCCTTCAGTATGTTCTAGACATTATAGTTTCTTGCTTGTCACTAACAGAAACGCAGCGATCTGGATCAACTGACAGACGACTTCCCTGAAGAATTCTTCAAAATGAAGGTCCTACCCGAATTAATGAAATCAGTTGAGTTTGGAGGCGGAGGCCCCAAGGCTCTGGGAGTTGTGTTGAAGATCTCTGGGAAACTCTCAAATGAAGACTTTGAAACCCGCATGATACCGTACATTGTCAGGCTTTTCGCCAATCCTGATCGCGCCATTCGAGTTTGCTTGCTCGATCACCTTCCCTCAATGATTGATCGTCTGCCGCAGAAAATTGTTAATGACAAAATCTTCCCGCAAATGGTATGCACAACTTCGATATATAGCTTGATAATAATCGCTAACTCTACCAGGTCACTGGTTTCACGGATCTTGCCCCTGTAGTGAGAGAACAAACGTTGAAATCCGTTCTGACTATCATCACAAAATTGTCAGACCGCACTATCAATGGTGATCTGTTGAAACAACTTGCAAAGACTGCAAACGACGAACAGCCCGGCATTCGAACCAACACTACGATTTGCCTCGGGAAAATAGCCAAGAATCTGGGGACGTCCTCACGCTCGAAAGTTCTCATTGCAGCCTTTACGCGTTCATTGAGAGATCCTTTTGTTCACGCCAGGAATGCTGCCTTGATGTCTTTAGGAGCTACAGCCGAGTACTTCACAGATGAGGACTGCGCCGCGAAGATTCTCCCTGTGGTGTCCCCGCTGTTGCTGGATAAGGAGAAGCTTGTTCGAGACTCTGCTAACCGCACAGTCGAGACCTACTTAGCTAAGATCCGGAAAGCAGCTTCGGAGATGCCTGATAGCGTGTTACCTCCGCCACAACAGGCAGCCGGGAACGCCGCGGCTCCACGCATGTCCACGCCACAAGCCAGCGAATCATCAGGAAATGGCTGGACTGGATGGGCCATTTCATCTTTCACAAATAAACTATCTGCGGCTGCTGGTGACATGCAGACACAGGCACTGAATGGGTCTGGAAACAATACACCGACACGAGTCGTGTCTCCCAGCGCCGAGGGGGCCAAGAAGGCACCCAAGGCATCTGCATCTACTCTACATCGCCAAGCTGTTGCTTCGCCTTCATTAGATCAATCTCGTGGATCGTCGCCAAACCCAACTTCCGTCGCGCAAGAGTTCTTCCCTGATAATAATGAACAGGACGATGCTGCTGCCGCATGGGGAGACATGGGAGACGACGATGGCTTCTTTGACGGCCCTTCAACAAGCAATCAGAAGACTGCCCCCGAAGCTTCCGCAACTCCATTTGACGATGGCGAGCCAGACTTTGCCGCCTGGCTTGCGGAGCGCTCACAGAAGAAACCAGGTACGAAACCATTGCCCAAAGGTCTTTCCAAGTCTTCCTCCGCGACTACAGCGAAGAAGCCGGCAGTCAAAAAGCCGGTGTCCAAGCCCGTGGTGGCTAAGAAGATCGATATGACACCGAAGGCGGCCGACGATGATGACGATGGCTGGGGAGACGGCTGGGATTAGGCCTTGAAGCCTTAAGGAGAAGTGGATATACGATTTACGCACAGTATTTACGGCCTATTAGCAGGCTTTCCTGGTTAATTATGCATGGCGCCAGGCTGATTTGGATATCACGTTAGAAGCGGTATTAGCAAGCGAATTGCATTAGGCTCAGGGATATGCATCGGGAAATACTCGAGTAACCTAGATTTTGCTTGCATAAGTCTGGATCGGATTTGATGAACTCAGATAGTAATGAGAGTCCAAATCTAAGCACAATTATACTCAAACAATTGAAGAAATAAAACTGATTTATACGTTGCTGGGTCTCCTATGCAAAGCATATGTACGCCTACGACTAGATATCAACCTACGCCACAGAACTAAGTTCCCAACCACTAAGATGAATCAAGTCAATATCCATCAACAGCAACACAAGGAAACCAAAACAAAGGACTTCCTATAAGTAAGACCACCTCTCCCCTCAGTTCCTTCTCTTGATCTTCTTCCTTTCTCCACGCAAAAAGCGGTCACATCGAACCACACCACACCACCCAACACCTAACAATCTACGAGACCCTATTATTGCAACGACAATGATGCCGAATCTATTGATAGTGCTCGCCAAGCCAAAGAGGGATTTTTCCCCTTCCTTTTTTTTTTTTTTTCAAAAAAACCTCTTTGGTTTAGCAGGCATCAGCAATAGGTTCGGCAGCATTGTCGTTGCAATAACAGGGGCTTGTAGGTTGTTGGTGGTGTTGTGTGGTTCGGTGTGGCCGCTTTTTGCGTTTAGGTGATCTAATCGATAGGAACCGTTGGAAAAGTACAATTGTATTCTTCTAAGTAAATTAGATTTGTGATTACTGCACCTTCTGCATGAGTTTACGGCTATGCGATCTTACTTCGTAGTTGTAAACATAGTACTAGTCTCAAGACCCGTTGCGGGGTCTAGGCGCGCAGATAAGATAGGTCGCCTAGACTAGGTAAGGAAAAAAAAATGTTGCCCTCCAAAATCGTCCTCCAACCCTCCGCATACCACCACCATTTCCCGACGCTTCGTCAACCTCCACAACCAGTGACACCAACTATTCCCTCGCCTTCTGAAGGATAGTGATCGAACGTTAAAAAAAAAAAAAATGGCACAAGGCACAGTCAAGAAATCATCCAAGGCCCCCGTGCCAAAGGCGACTCACTCCAAAAAACAAGCCTCTAAAGTCTCCAAACCCAAAAAGTCCAAGGTCAGCGGCGACAAGGCCCTCCGCAAGTTCACCTCGGGCATGACAGCGCGCACAGAAGCTGTTCTCGGCGAGCGCGCTGGTCACCTGGAGCTCATTGGGAAGGGGAAGAAGGCCGAGAAGAAGACGGGCGTTAAGGGCGGGTCGAAGAAATACGGCTAAATCTAGCGGTGGCTGCGTGAAGAAAATGGGAGGCGATATCAACCAGCGCGAGAATCAAGAGCTTGTCAATGGAGTTCTTCCCTTGGGTTGGAGAACTGCATATTTCTTAGAAGGTCTCCCGCCACTACGATTATGTCCTCTATATGCTGCCGATATCGAATGGTCGACCTTCCGCCACAGCTGTCAAGATCGAAGTCACAACCTGATAATCCCTCTCGACATCCACCTTCCAATTCGACACAGCGATCCTCACAGCCTTTTCCCCGCGCCAACTCGTCCCGCTCACATACATCTGCCTCGTCCCATTGATACTCTCCACCAACCTAACATTAAGTTCCGGACTCTTGGCCCGGAACAGCACGATCATGAACACCTCGCTGTCAATATCCCAGCCACCAGCGGGTAGCAAGTCATAGTGCTCTGAAGACCGCAGGAACCTCGCCAGATGGCGTGAAAGTTGCACCATGTTCGCGACTAACCGAGCGAATCCTGGTCGGCCTTCCGAGAGGAGTACGGCGTAAGCGGGCAGGGCGCGGAAGCGGCGGCTGTTCTCCAGCCCAATGTTGAGCGGAGAGGGGATCGTTGGCTGGGAACTGTTTGAAGAAAGATAGGCTGCGTTCGGGTTTGTGAAGACGGCTTGGAGGTTCGAGATTGAGCGAGTGAAGAACATGCCGCAGTCGTACGGCTGGAAGGGGTTAGCAAAGCGCCTATAATCAAGTCCTGGATTTGATAAAATTAGAGAATTTCAGGTAATCATGGGAACTTACAACATTGAGCATCTTATGGCCATCGACGGTGATGCTGTCAGCAAGCTCAATACCCTCTGTCCACTTAAGAAGCGTCTTGTGCTCATCGACATCGTCCAAGACGCGAGCAAAAATCCCAAAAGCTATATCCTGTATCAGCCATCTCTCACGACTCCTAAATCCGTATATCTCTCCAAGAAAGCCACACTTACCTCCATCTACGTGAATCCACGCTCCGTGCTCATCAGCCAGCGCCCTCAGCCTCTTCATTTCTTCAACGCCTGTAACAGAAAATCGCCCCGTATTGACTTCACCGGCACTAATGCCTATAATACTCGCCGTCCCAGGCTTCTTCACCATCTCTTCCACGGCATCCAAATCCAGCCTCCAAGGCTCCTCCTCGCTCTTGTTAAGGTCTTTAACAGACCGCCTTCCCAGACCGACAACACTAGCCGCCTTGGATAAAGAACTGTGCCCACCACTTGTTAGGATTTGTATCTCTGTCACGCCGGCCTTAAAACAAGCCCCCAGAAGACCCAACTCGCCAACGTCTGCTCCTCGTCTAGCTAGAACGGCTTCCCTACCACACGCAAGCCCCAGGACGTTGCTCCCCGTAGCACCCGTAGTGAAGGTTCTGCCCGGGAACGCATCGTCTGGCAATTTCAGCACGCTCGCGAGCATAGCCAATGCCTTGTCCTCAACTGCCGTGGCGACGGTCTGTTCCGGGAGGTGGACTTGTACGTTCTGATCCATGTGGGAAACAACATTGTCAGCCCACTGAGCGAGGGGCAGAACACCGCCGGTGACAAAGCCGAAGTAGCGACTGCTCCGGGACTGGCCGGTGAGAGCGGGAAGGATATCCTTGGTGATGTGGCGGATTACATCGTCATGGCTGTTTGACGAGAGGTAAGACTGTGAGGTCGGCGAGGGGAGAGACGCCTCGGCGGTTCTTATGGTATCCAAGGCTGGAAGCGTAGGGTAGTTTTTCTCTTCATGAGCGTTGGCAATCTCCTCGAGTCGGAGGGACTGCTTCCTGGAATCTAGGAATTCATCCATCGCGATATTATTTATTTGTGTGTGAAATATCACTGTGTATCGTTGATGATCTGAGTCACGACGTAGGAGCTGTCGGATGTCTATATCGGGCCATTGCCCCACCTTCGGGGCCGAAAGCCGTCGTGTCGATCCGAGTTCTGTATGGATATAGCAGAGCCGTCTATGGTGTAGACAACTTCGGTAGGTTCAAAAGCTTAGTATTGACACAAGAAGTCGACAAGCTGCTTAGTCGCGCCTTTCTCCTTGAAGTAGGGAAACCGAGAGCAGGATCGCCACACTGTCCCGCCTCGAAACGTGAATAAGGAGATGGACAAGGCTTCAGTAGTAAGTTGTGGTTTCTCTTGAAAAATATAAGAAGCTCCTGTATCCGCTATATCCCTCCTACCATCCCCGTCCTAGGGGTTGGCAAGCCACGGGAGTACCCAAAGATATATGCCCGTACCCATCATACTGCAACATGCTAGCAAATCTCCGTGATGCTGAACATATCGTACAAAGAAAATGAGCAAGTCCTCTAGAACACATCTGTCCAAGCCAACAGGCTATCCTCCGCCGCGCTAACCGCCCATCTCACCAAGCGGTCTGCGTTAACCACCTCCAACAACAAGACACTTTGCCTCCTCTACAACTTGGCGCTCTCACCGACCGAGCCGACTTTGAGCTTCTCACCATAGCGCTTCAGCACGCTCTCGCCGTGGTACTTCCAGAAGGCCTTGGTGGCGTTCTTACCAGCGAAGCGCTTCAGAATCTTTTCACCGCCGGGGTGCTCCTCAAGGAAGTCTAACATTAACGTGGTCAGCACGTGCCCGATTGCGCGGTATAGCAGCGTCCTTTCTCCTGAACCCCCTATACCAGAGTTCACAAAGAAAAGCCTGCAGGCGGAACTTACTTGTCACATCATAGACATCGCCCTCAACGATGAGCCAGTAGCCGTTGGTGTCGTCCTTGTGCTTAGCGACCTCGGCAGTGGTGACGGTCTTGGACATGGTGGCGGCGATAATGTTCCTTTTCAAGGCCAAAGATGCGTTAAATGACTCGAACGTGTAATACAGGTGGGACTCTTTCTATGAAGCGAGTAGAATTAAGAATGAGTAGGAGATGGCAGAGAGTTCGAAGTTGATCACTAAACGGGATGAGATGAGATGGGAGTTGTAGTAAGAGATGAAGGTGGTCCAAGTGTTCATTACCTCGGCATCTTGGTCAGATGTTGGAGATGCTGGGGGAAAGGTTACAGGGATCTGGGGCGCTTTCTGGGCGCTGCATGTCCACTGTAGGTTTTGGCCCGGGTGCCGACGTCATGCCCCGCGTTGGCCAGTCACAGGCAGCCAATTCGTAAGGTAAGATTTTCGCTGGCCTGGGGAGCCGACAGTGAAGACTTGTAAGGTGGGGAGAGGGACTACTACTAGTAGTAGTACTCAGTATGAATACAGATGTGAGCTCTATATGTTTGTGATATAGTCCTAGTAGTTACATTGAATGTTCTTGTATGTCCAAAACGGTACTCTACATCCTGTTATCCTCGACTTAGTTGAAGTAGTAACCAAATCAAGTCATCTTACTTCATTCACTCTCTCCCATCACATGCCAATGCCATCTCATGTGAAAAAACATCTTCGTTGCCTTCCCAAATCTATAAGCGAATAAGCTGACGCTGAATGATGGTATCTCTAAATTGCTGTGCCCAAGCTCCCGTGCCACCCGCACAATCGCTCTCCCTCCTCTTCACTACAGCTTCTGGAAGCCACTGCTGCATCTTTTCGATCCGATTATCGTTCTGTTAAGACACCAATTAGTCTTCAGTAAAAACACAAAGTGAGGGGTGAGAAAAAGGGAAGATGAAGAAAAAATAGGAAAGGAAAGGAAAGCTTACCGAGGGGTGTGTACTCAACAGCTCAGGTATCTCACGGCCACTCTGTTGCTGCAACCTCGCCATCCTCCTCCAATACCGCACACCCTCATTCGGATCATAACACGCCTCCGCCATCATCATTAACCCAATGTAATCCGCCTCGCTCTCCATCTTGCGGCCCATGGGCAGATTAAAGAGCAGTTCCTGTAGGTACCAACCTCCCGTGAGGAACCACGCTCCGCCCAGCAGCAGACCCGGCACGAAGCCTGCTAGCATGAAAAGACTCGCCGAGGTCAGATTGCCGATGCAGGCGGCCGACATGCGCTCAGAGGCGTGTGCGGCTACATTATGCGCAATCTCGTGGCCTAGCACGGCCGCCAACGCGTCTTGGTTGCCGCATACGCCTAGGATGCCACTAAAGACGAAGAGGTGACCTCCTGGAGTGACAAAGGCGTTGACCGTTTCTGTAAAGCTCGCTCTGGTCAGCAAATCCACCATGAATAACAGTCTCAACGTAGAGAGGAGAGGCGGAAACCCACTATCGTCATCAATGACCTTAATCTTCCAATCAACATCTGCCATACCACTCACGGGAACCAACCTCTTCATCACGGCCTTAACCTGCTTAAACCTCCAATCTCTCTCCGACACGAACCTGCCCCCTTGTTCCTCGACGCTTTGCACCACCTCCGCAGCGCTCCTACGACCCAACACACCCATGAGTGAGTCGCCCAGAAAGTTAAACCGCCGCCGCCCCGTCCCCGGAACAGTCTGCGAGTTGAAAAAGTAAAAGGCCACAGCGGCGGCCACACACGCAACTATGAAGGCGCGGGAGCTGGGGCTCCGGCCGGCGTTGACAACGCGGTCGGCCGAGCGGTCTGACAGGAGCGGGCGTGCGCGACGGAGCTTTTCGCGGAGCTCATCTTCGGTTTGGTAGTATCTTCGGGAATGCTGTTGCTGTTGCTGGCGCCGTAAGGGTTGAGCTTGGAACTGGATCTGTAGTCGTAGGTTCGGTGGGAGGAGAGGACGGCTATTGCGGGCGGTCGCGGCGGCGAAAGAGCAAGCGGGACACCGAGGTCGCAAGATGCGCGGTGTTAACATGGTGAAGTGACAAGGCGATCGCACGGGGGGAGATGCGGTGACGGTCGTGGACGAATGTTGGCGGGGGTCAGAGTCAAGACCCTGGACGCCGTCGCACGCGTACAAGGCTCCTCGGACTCGAGCGTCGCTGCGTGATGCGTGATTTGCGATGCGCGGTTGCACTGACCGTTGTAAAGTTACGTGGAGGTACTATTCTATCCAGTACTAAGTAAGTATGTGGAATGTCGAGTGTGGACAGGACGACGTCGTCAGCGACAAGCTACTACCAATCCCTGCACCAGCATCCACAGCCTTGTCCTACCCCAATCCCAATCCCAATACCCACTCCTTCTGCCCCTCGATTCACATTCATACACATTACAACAACCCACTATATATAGCTATCACACGAACTTTCGAAATGGGATTCTTGAAAATGGTTGTCAATCACAGGGAATCAGTGTCGTCAGCAGCACGTGCTTACAAGCACCCTGATTAACAACGTAGCTACCACCCATACCGCCTCTTATCTCGACGGATGGTCCGGGAGGCCGTAAGCATGGGACCGCCTCCTTCGTCAGCACCAATGAGTAGGAAAATAGGCCGTTCGTCTGACATTGCACACCGACTCTCGTGGAACATACTTGTGATGAAGACGCCAGAAACGGCAGAATGGTAATAAAGTTCAACCCAGGTCAAATTGGTGTGGAAAATGCAATTACCCCATCGAGTCCGATGTTTCCCTGAGGCCGCCCTGCTACTAGATACTAGCACCCAGAGAGATGTATATAATATGACACTCACTCCTCATACTTTGCGCCATATTCACTAGACTCCAGTTTCATGCTATATACTCACGACCTTGTCACGTCTAGTTGCTATCTATGCCATTTTGATTCACGACTTTCCCAATATAGAAATAGTGATCTGAATCCCATTTATTCCTTAGGGAGTATCAGGGTCTTCCTCTTGCTCTCCCTCGATTTGTTACTTGGCTATATCTTTCCCCTCCTTTTCCAAATCTCTATTCTATCTCTCCGGCATCCTATAACATACCTATCAAGAGCCTCATTCTTCAGAGCATATTCCTAAACCAACAGCATATCTTCAGTCTTAGTTCTTATCCCATTATTAAATCAACCATCATGGGCGACTTCATCCCCGAAGAACCGGACCTCTCCGTCATAAAACCCACCTTCACCCCCTCTAAATCCTCCCCTTTCGAGTCTTCCTCCGTTCAGTCCACCATCGATATCCTCAACCTCAGCCCTCACGTTGAAGGCGGTTACTTCAACCAAACAGATGCCGCATCTACCACCATGGCTTCACCCTATTTAAAGGAAGAACAGGAAGCTCCCACAAACACGAGCGCAGACCTCATCCGTTCGGACTATGAACCAGCTACGCGTCGTCTCTCTACCACCATCTTCTATTTCCTCACCCCACAACGGCCCCTGGGCACCTTCCACCGCAATAGAAGCCGCATCATTCACACCTTGCACCGTGGCCGTGGTCGCTATGTCTTGATACACCCAGACACCGGACGGCTGGAGAGCTTTATCGTAGGCCAAGATGTCGAGAAGGGCGAGAAGCTGCAGTGGGTAGTAGAGGGAGGCGTCTGGAAGGCCAGCTTCCTTCTTGATGCCGATAGCAACCACGCAGCAGGGCAAGACAACTCGGGTCTCCTGATATCCGAAACGGTGGTGCCTGGATTCGAGTTTGCTGACCATGAGTTCCTTTCGCTCCAACGACTTAGAGAGGTGACACCGGAGTCCAAAGCTAGTGCGCTGGAATGGCTTGTGAGGAAGGAAACGTAGTTCTGTGGAAGAAATCATGGCCAGTTATAGACCCAGTAAGGGGGGTGAAGATGCTAGGAGAAAAAGAACAAGTTAACAATGGTTGCTGCTCAAAGGATGTTAGTGATAATCAAGGCGTCTAGCATATCGCTTCAAACCATAAGACAGATCCCTTGTCCAGGTTATATAGCAAATTATAAGCTGTATTGTATCATCACGGCCTCTTTATCTTTAAAAAAAAAAGTAATATAGATGAACTCGCAAATGTGTATATGTATCTGTAAATGCTTCAGATCTCGCCTGTAAGTAATGCTTTGCTCGCCGTTCGATCGCCCTCGGTAGCTGTAGCTTGGTATCGTGTATATCCCGTGCCTCTATGCCAAAAACAATTCTTATCGTCATTCGATTCTCTCGTCTTTCATTGCAATTCGTGAATCATGAAGCAGATCTCTGCCTTGTGACAGGCTCCTCGCCTGGGAAGGGCTTCCTTCCCCACACAGCGTACACCAATACGTACGCGTGGATACGATTATCCGACAGCTCCCTTCGTACGTTGATAAGTGACACCTAGTAGAACATGTCGTCAGTATAGTTTAAATAGACAAGCTACCTCCCCATTAAGCCACATACCTCTGTCTCTGCTACCGATCGCCCAAAGGCGCGGTTGAACATAGCACAGGTGAAGCCACTCATTCCCAGCTGAAAATTCACCTCCCAAGCTCTTCCCAGCTGCTTCATTTTCTCGTCCTTCGCCCAATCATTGGTAGGTACTTTGAAAATCCGCTGCTGGACGTCGGCAAAGCCAACCTCCTCGTAGATTCGCTTAAGGTGGGCCCCCATAACGACAGGCCGGTTAACACGCTCGCCGGCCGTGGCCATATCGCGAGCCCAAGTCAAAATAGCCGCATCATCACGTAAGGTGCCGTCATCACAGCCAAAATGTGCATCAAATTCGTGGGATTCAAGCCAGCCGCCCGGGTTCAGTGTCGCGAAGGCCTGCTCGGCGATTTGTGTTTTGAAAGATGACCAGCAGCCAGATGTGACTCGCGTGTGAATAAAGTCGAATCGATCAGAGTAATCCCATGGCTCGGAGCTTCAAAAACGAGAAGGAACGATCAGCATACATAGGGAAGAAAAGTGTTATACTGCAGAGCCCACTTACGAGTCTTCTACAAAGAAGTTCACGTTGGGTGGAACTTCCTCTGGCTGTATGGGTGAGAGGTCTGTCGCGATGATCTCGGAGCTGGGGAAATGATCCCCCATCTGAATGGCCCAGGCGCCGGTCCCTGTGGCAATATCGAGGACTAATCGTGGAGGGTTGCTCTCCGTGAAGGGGGAAAAGAAAAGCTTTCCTCCGAAAAGCGCGGTGATGATCTGGTCTTGAAGCTGCAATCGTTCCCTTTCCGGGACATCGTTCGGAAAGGCATACGCTGGAGGCTGTTAGAGCATTGTTTTCGGGCTCGAGGGTTGACAGTCACCTACAACCGGCTCTATAAGCATGGTAGGTCCGACCAAATTCCTCAGGATAGTTCTGCACGCTCTCTGACAAAGACTCGGATGAAGTTTCACTAGGCAAAGAGCGTTAGCCAATATCTCCTGCTTTTCTCCGATCGTTGTACTCAACCATGATTGTATGTTGACTTACGAAGCATCATAGCTGGGCTGAGGTAAAGTTAGCTCTGGTGTCCGCTCGTAGCGGGAAGAGGGGGGTTACTCACATCTGGCTCGATGTAGCTATTTTTACCTAGACTGGCCGAGGAGACATTAAATGTGAAATCGAAGTCCTCGAGTAAATTCACCGCTCCTGATGGATCACCGGCATTGTCCTGTGGCGACCCGGGCGCCCTTTGAGCCATGGATAAAGTCGTACCGAGATCGTTTAGATACTTCCGGCATGTGGCAAATCAAAGCACACGCGGCTTGGATGTCTCTAGAACAATCAACAAAAGCTGTAGACCGCAAAAAGAAACAGGAGTAGACGTCCTGACGGGGGGCTCTGTGTCGACTTAGGTTGAAGAGCCAGTCGATGCTGAGTTGAACAGGTCGAAGGACGATATATTTGAGTCGCAGAACCGTTAGAGCGAGTGTAAAGACTCAGTGTTGCAAGTCCACAGAGGTCAAGCTTCTCTAGGTCGATGTTAGTTCTTGAAGGATGACCGAGGTGGAGGAAGCAAGATGAGCTGGGCGAGCCAAGCCAAGACAAGGATGTGGAGAGCGAAAGGCTCATTTAGAAGAAGCAAGGGGTCCGGCCGGGTGGTTAGTGAAGGAGCGGAGTAGTGATCAAGGACCCGACAGTTTGGGTCTGAGCTGCACAATAGATTCGCTAATACGAATCGTACGACCTCGAGGTACCTTGAGATCGCTCCAAACGCAGCAGGGCACTCCCAGGTGGCGGTAGTAGGGATAGAGAAGTAGTAAGTACCTTGTCTGTGCTATGTTGAGACAGCCAACGAGGGCCAACGCAATATGCCCGTATACACTCCCTGACAAAGGACTGCGTACCAAATACCGTCCGCAAGCACGGCAATACGCAGCCGCGATCGCCCAAATCCTCCCTACGCTACCCAAAAACAAGTAAGTACTCGTAAATTGCGGCCGCAAGACGGAGCCTTGTTGGTCCCAGCAGTCTGGATGAAGGGAGAATAGGCGCGTGGGGGGCTCGCCGTGGCTGTAGCTGTAGCTGTAATAGCCTTAGCTTTAGCCCTGTAATTGCTGGTGTCACCAACGGGCTGAATGGGAATGGAGTAGGTGTGGATATGGCCGTCGGCTTCGGTTGAGCTGAATGAACGGGTGGGCCTTAGTTTGGCTTGGTGGCTTCAACTGGAGGTCGAGTCGGCGATCCGGATACAACTTGAAAAGGCACAAAGCGAGAGTAAGTGGACGGAAAAGTCCACGGCAGAGGCGGTGGGCGTAAGATTGAGTATGGCTAAAAGTGAGGAGAGTGTCTAGGTAGGTCTCTCGAGTCTTGAAGACAATGAAAGATGCAGTCATGTAAGGTAGAAGACAAGGCCCAAACACGTGCACGTTTCGAGGACGCAAGGGAAGGAGGGAATAAGAAGGCAATACCTAAGGTAGCACCTGCCTTACAACCTTGCCAGTACCAGTGGCACTTACCTTACCTTAACCCAACGTGAAGGCCACAATAATGACGAGAACACTCAAGAGGGAGGAGTCAAAGGGGGAAGGACGGAGCATGGGACATAGCATCGGCCGAGCATCTAACGGCCGGTACGTGCTAAGGGCTATTAGTATGGAGAACAATGGAAATACAGAATTATTACTAGGAGCAGCAGTAGCTTAGCAGCAGTAGCTAGCTGTACCTAAGGTAGTGTTCAAAAGCATGTGGGCCGTAGGTGCCAATAGTGGCAGGCACGCTAGAGGGAAAGCCACAGGATTGGAAGTCACGACTGTCAGTGCCACTGCCAGTGTCACGAAGTGCTCGTAATTGCTGCTAGTATTATTACTACTACTTAGTATTACTACTACTACCAGTACTTAGGTAGTGCTAGTGGTACTAGTGGTAGTCCTTGTACATGTAAGAATTGGCACATGTACGAGTACAAAAGGAAAGACCCTGTAATACTACTAGTACTTTACCGATGCGGGCAAAGCAACGCAACTTAAACGCAACGCCACCCGAGTTCTGCTGGCCTCTTCGGGCATCTTTCTGGAAGCTAAGGCAGGTGAGTCTGTCTGTGTCAGTTGCCCCCCCTTACCGCTTGATCATGTCTCATCCCACGGCACGCTTGACACGTTGCCAACGCTCGTGATCCCAGCTTAGTTGGGGGGCAGGGTAGTACCTTAGACTCGTGTGTTGGCGTTGTGTTGCGTTGCGTAGCGTAGCGTAGCGTTGCGTTGTGTTGCACTTGGACGGTTGACTTATCCCAGCAGTTCGGGACCTGACCAGGGATCAGGGTTCTTTTTCTTGAGCAAATTGAACCTAAGCCTCTTCTGGCTCGAGGCCTGGTCCTTAGTCAGTTGGGAGAGGAGCCCTTCGCTGTCGGCGCGTCCGGTTCATCTCTAAGCCCCATTGCGCTAAGCGCTGTCGATCCCGACCGTTTTTCCAGGCTGCTAAATTCCTTTTGTACATCCAGTCTTCCATCCTTCAGATCCGGTTTCTCGGGATGGAGGTCCCATTTCGGGCCATGCCGGACATCTGGGGGAGAGAAGAGACAACATGTAACATAAACATCAGCATGTGAACGACATGCTACGACTGGCTATCAAGGCAAGCCCTGAACCAAGATGGCTTCACATCCAGCAGGTCGAGTATTGATAAAGCCTCTTATCCACCGACCTGGTCTAACACTGGGGTTGACCTCCATATTCGCGTGAGTGAGGAGATGGAATTGTGCTAATGCACTGGACCCATTGCTCAACGGCGTCCAAGCAAGCCACCCTAGCAGCAAATCTGCGACTGACCTCCGCTCTTCATCCTCATCGTACGTTCCCAGATTCTTGGGCCGGCACACTTGGAGCGGTTACCTCCCTGCTACTTATTAGTCAAGGGCATTATTATTGTCTTGGAGCCGCTCTAGCCGCTGACTTGATTCTAGGATTAGGTCCCGATCAAGTAATCACAGCGGCGCGTGGACCTAGATCGCGATCACTTATCAGCACGGAGACTACCGTTCGGCAAAATGATATTACGAGTATTATCATTGAGGTGCTTATTTTCTCTGATGAACTTCATGCAAGGGGCAAACGGCGTATGCAATCGGCAGTGGCCAAACTACGCCACCAACAGCACGGATTTGCGAATGCGCCATCTGCCAGCCTTCCAGACCGGCCTTCTTCTCTTTGTCCTCCGGCTCACTCCAACGGTTGACTGCGCCGGTCCCGTACGCGCCGGTCTCGTACGAAACACGGGCGAGCTCCTCTGCTGATCCGATGCCCAGACCAAGACTCGGGAGTTGTTATCTGCGCAAAAGGCTGGGGCTGGGTCTAGGGTCTAGTCCACACACACTTACTCACAGGTTGGCAAGATGATGCACCAGACGGTGATGTGCATGACTAGGTCGGACGTTCAACCCCGCTGCTCCCTCCCCCCTTTCACATACGATTTGTCGGTCTCGACCCGCCCTTCTCGGGATGGACCGCTGCCTTGTTTTCTTGGTCCGAACTCTCTTATATTCCGAGCTCTCGTTCCGGCGATGTTTTGTTTTGTCATGCTATAACTTACGCCAGATCTTCAAGAACGACATGGATGATTTCGCCAGAAAGACAGTAGATGATGTTCGGGACTCGACCATTGAGAGGGGTCTGTTCCCCATTGTGTGGGTACGTAAATAAAAGGGCCAGTTGCCCTTGGCGCTTGACCCATGCGCTCAATCAATGCGTCCCCATTTCCAGGAAGCAGGTCAAGCGAGCCCGGGCAAAGTCCGCAAGCAACAAAGGCAAGCAGTTCAATCATGTGATTTCGTCCAGAGCCATTCTTGTTGTCTCCTCCGTAAACTTCGGCATCCAAAAACAATACCTTCTCGGAAGAACACGTCCCAACAGACCGGTTCAAGACCGGTAGGTTTCTCAGCTAAGTAATACGGAGTAGTCTAATTAAGTAATTAATGAGCTTGGGAATCAATAGTCTCGAACGCGAGATTCCCCCCCAACCAAAAAGGTAATTCGCATGCAAGGGTCTTCTTTTAGCCGCAATGAACCAGAGGAGCGCTGTTACATCAAGCGCGTGTAATCGTACGTCAAAAATTGCTGCTTCATCAGAAGCTCCCATCGACCTTGTAAATTCTTAGAAGATGGGACCAATTGAGAGCAACTCAGCAGTCTAGCCCCCAACAAACAGGGAGATCAAGCAAGGAACAGAGAGCTGCATATGCAGTCAGGCGTTTAGGAGCGAAGCTCAATATTAAACAGCAAAGGCTCATATCATTAGCCGGTCATCTGGTAGCAGATGATCTCACAATCGAAAACAGAAAAATATCTCTCTCTCGAGTCACGACCCTTAGGACAATTGAGATACTCTGACTCGTGAGATACTCTGACTCGTGGCATCCCGAACTATCGATTTGCCACGGGACGGCTAGTACGTGTGGAAACACGCCTCCGTCAAGGCGTAATGTATGCGGGCTATCTGCACGTCTCGCCAGAACGGGCAAAGCCACCGGCACGGAAGCTAACAAAAAGCGCCGATTAAAATAGAAGAAAAAGCAAAAAGTTTTCACGAAACGGCCCGTCCTAGTCACTGACATGTCTCACTTGTTGAATGTCTTAGTATATAGTACTAAACTGCTCCCTTTGGCATATGCCAGTTGGGTGGGTTCATATCCTACATGGAAGACGGATCGCCCCGCCCTAGTTGCTTTCTGGTGTCCGTCTGCCTATCTTGAGTCATGTGTCCAAAGGATAAGAAAAATTACAGTCCGCCGCAAAATGCTCCCAAAACGTAAGTGCTTTGTCCTCGTCTTGTTTTCAGCGGGGTTTGGGGGTATAGTATCGATGCAAAAAGTATATCAAAAATAAAAGAAAAATGATAAAAAAAATTAACAAGGAGGGAGTGGAAATGATATGAAAACAAACAGGCTAGAACAAGGGGGTTTAGAAATCGTCTAGTGCAAATGTTCGTGTCTGCTTTGACAAATCGTTGGAGAAATATGCTGGAGTGAAAGACGTTGACATCGTGGGTCCCATCTACTGTGCTCTCTTCCTCTTTCTTTCTGGTTTCGGTATTGTTCCTCAACTTAATACTCGCTTCCCTGCTGCGGGCTCATAACACCGCTACCCGTAGCGCTATCGCTGTTCGACATGTATGTCTGGTCGATCCGGAAGATCCAGTCCATCTTGTCGCGCTCGCTCCGCCCTGCAAATAACCATGTGTTGTCCGTCCCATAGATGGCAAAGACGGCTGCTTGCATTCGTTCGCTCAGCCGTGTCAGGCCGGGCCCGCCGCCATTAGTTGATGCGGTCCCGTTGCCTGTCCAAATTGTGGATATCACGCGCCCAGAGTTCGTACGACGATGGCCAGGTGTGAAGGTCGGCCCGTTTCCGTTAGGGCCCGCCGGTGAATCATACTCATCGTCGCCATGCAGCATGCCCAAAATGCCGGGCTGGCTGTCTACGCGTGAGTTGCGTAGGCTCACCAGTCCCAGCTCGTCACCATCCGTCGCCGAATGAATGTGCAGATAGGGTCTCCTGAGCTCGACGAACCGCTTCACCCATTTCGTTGACTCGCTGTTGGGAACTAATAGGTAGCCACCTTTCAAGACCTTTGGGTTCTTGGGTACCCGAATGATCGTGGTGATCAGGCTAGGCGGCAAAGAAGACTCGGGAGCAGCGCCGTCAGCCGGTGGTGCTGTGTTCTCCGGGCTGAGAATCTTGGATAATGGATCTGGATACTTTTGCCAGAGTCTCACACAACGCTCGAGCAGCTCTGATTGTCGTTCGTCGTACTCTGACTGTTCAACTGGAACATCCACCTTAATGGTCTCTTCTTCTTCTCCTTCAGCAGGAGGCTCGGCATCTTCATGTTCTTCATTGATGGATGGCGCTTGTGAGGTATCGGGAGTATCGTTCAACAGGTCATCATCGTTGGGGATGATTGGCTTGAGCTCCGGTGATGACTCTGTCTCCAGGCCTTCGGACGTAGCCTGCCCATTCGTGCCATCGATGCCCATCTTATTCAAGATAGACTGCATACCACCAATTTCAGCAATGCGGCGCCGCTTCTTGCAAGATTGAATGAAGTCACTGACAATCGACACGCCGCGAGGAGCCCAGCTTGTGAGGTTCTCCTCGCCTTTCACATAATCGTGCTGACTGTTCATTCGCCACAGATCTCCTACTCTCTTAATGGGAGCTGGTCGCATCGTGAGCGTAAAGATGGCTGTCGACGTCTTGACGAATCTGACGTTTTGAAACATTGCAGAAAATAGTGATGACTGCCGCACGAAAGAACGGGGCATAATCTGAATGAACACTTTCTGCGAGAACTTCATGGGCTCAGCCAGTTTCTCCGAGCTGATCTCCCAGGACACTGTCAGTTGAACTCTATATCTTTCGGCAGTGACCCGGTCCAACAGCAGGGATCCATGAAGACTAGAGTCCCATTGGGCGTTCAAAGTAATACTGCGCGTGCCATTGGCGTTCTCCCGATACACAGGATTAGATGCCAGCTTCAAAACCACATCTGGCTCATTCGCTGACATATTCGGCGTCTTTCCAGCGGAGTCCACGAGCCGTATCTTGCCGATACGCACCGCGGTGATATCTCCCCAAGGTAAGGCATCGCCAGAGCTGTGTGAGATCTCGACACCAACTCTTCGTTGAAGACCCTGGTGCAGCTGGAAAGTACCACTGTCGAGCTCGCTAGTCTGAGCGACCTCGACTGGTGCGTATTCGCCGTTCTCATCCAGCTCCTTAATCTGAACTCTCGATAGCAAATCATGTTTCTCTTGGGTGAAAAACTGCGACTCGTTGATCCTTTGACCGGTTCCATTGCTCCGGGGAGCACCATCCCGCATATCATCCCAGCTCAAAAGCTTGTCTAGATGCATCGCAGACACGTTGGCAAAGATAGCCACCCTCAGGGTTGTTTCCAAAGACGCAGATAGAGGAATGCTCATGCTGTGAACGCTCTCGAAACGGATCGGGCCTTCGTCAAACTCCTTAATCATCTGAGTTGTGGTGATACCATCTTCTTCCGAGACCCCAGGTATAAATAATTGCGCGTGGACTTCGGTACCCTCACGCTCTGCGAAACCAACCATCTCATGCATCACAACATTGAACTTGAGGGTATTTGACGGTGCTCGGGCGTGCGACGGCTCGAGTGACAGCTTCACGATGCCAATAACACCTGAAGTGTACGGTGACAGGACATCCAAAGAAAAGTCCTGGACACGGCTCTGGAACACGGCGCGCAGCGGCACATCAGACTCACCAATCAAGGTATATGAAGGCATGCAAGACTCCACAAAAGGATTGTCGAGGCTTAGATGCTGAGCATATTCGGGTTGGTCCAGATACTGGTGCATCTGTCGCATTTGTCGCACGCGATCGTGCAATTTATGGAGACTCCAGAGATGGACGACATTGTGGCGGTAGTCAATCACTCGAATGCCAATGCAAGGCTTCTGAGCTTCCTCCAACCCAATATCATCCCCTTCAAAGGTCAGTCCGTTTAGCATCATGTCGTATGAGGAGCACACGGCATGGCCGACGTCGACGACTGCGAATTGGAACATAACGCTCTCGTCCAGTTCATTGCTCATAATTTGTGCCTCTTTCAGGACAGCAGCATTCTGCAGAACTGTTTCGGCCATCTTGACGTAGTGGCGGCTCCGCCAATGATTCAACACAACTCGAGCTCGTTGTTGCTCTTCTTCTGATAGCTTTGGGTTGGCCTTGGGTCGTCTTAGAGGGTCCATCTTCTCGAGTTTCTCCTCGTACTGTTTGCGCTGAACGACAAGTTGCTTTTGCATGTCCTCCTTGAGATCTTGCAGAGCTGTCTCCATACGAGTCTTCTCCTTTTTGATCTCCTCGACCTCTACATTAGCTGCTTCGTGGCTCTTGAGCTGTTCCTGGAATTCCTCCTTCTGCTTCTCCAACTGGTTTTGCAATTCTTCACGGACTTCCCTAAGCTTTTCGTCGGCTTCTCCTTGCTTGGGTGTCGAGGGCATCGTCAAAGCCGTATCGAGCGAAAAGTTATCGATGGTTGCTCCGGACATGTACTTTTCCCGCTGATAAGACGTTACAGATTCCGAGTCCTCGCCGTCTTCGCGAACATTGACACGCTCCGCTCTAGCTCTTTGAACATCCTCAAACAAGGCATTTAACTCCTCATCAGTCAGGCTCGTGAAATTCTGTTCAGTTCCCAGGATGGCGCCAGCTGCCTCTCGCCTCGCAAGCGACCAGTCAGAGTCTCTTCCGTTACGGCCAATCGCCGCTGGCGAATCTGGTCGTGAATCGTAGATTTCGGAAGCCCTGCTAGAGGTCCTATCGTGACCTAGTCGAGGACTTGGGGACGGGGAAGTACGGTCCATTGCCTGAAGCTGGCTCGCTGTTATGGAATGCCTTAACAAGCTTGTTCCACCGGTCTTCTCGCCACCCTCGGCTCTCTCAGCCCGAGCCTCCATCGGGTGATTGAATCGGAAAATATGAAAGTCTCCCAAGATAACTCGGTATCCAGAATGTAGTTGCTTGCGCTCCTCTATGCGCTTTCCGTTGATCATCACCGATGCGCCCTCTGATGGCACAAGCTCCACAGTCCCATCCGGATTGTTTTCGAATTTACAGTGGTCGTGCAGAATTCGAGTGCCATTGAGACGAATGTTCGCCTGGTTGTCAGCATTCGTGTCCACATTGCCCACAGTAGTCGTACCCGGCTTGAGGTTGTAAACAAGACATTCAGCAAGAAGAGGATCGTCCGACAAGTTAACCAAGTGAGGCATCTTTTTAGGTGTAGACAAGCCGATGAACCCCTTCTCGATACTGATACCAAGCTCTTCCAAAGCAGCTTCTCGCTCCTTGTGAATCTCTTCCGTTTTCTGCAGCTTTTGCTCCCATGTCTGGTTGAGATCCGTAAGAAGTTTCTCGCTTTGGCTGAGTTGCTCGGCAATGTCGGCTTTCGAGACCTTCTGGACAGTGCCGTCTGAGTTGGTGATGCTGACCATCTGCTTTTCAAGCGGTGTGTTTTCATCATACACCTCGTCAGCAGGAACAGCAGTGCCTGCCACTCCGCCTGCGGCACCCCCACCAAGCTTGCTTCTGAGTACGTTCAGCTCCTCCTTCAATTCTCTGATCATACGAGCATTGGCATCCTCGTTGACGACAGCGTGGTTCTTGATTCGTTTCGCTGAGTCGGCATACCGCAGTGTACTCAGAGTTTCGTCGTAGTTGATGTCAGCTGGACTAATGGCTGCAATCATAGCCGTCATACTGTTTCCACCTAATGAGTCTTTAAGGAGCCATGTGAGTACACTATCACGGTAGGGAACCTGGTTGGCGCCCTTCTTCTTCTTGGCGCCTGTTGACATATCGGCCAGGGCTGCAATGACACGACCAAGCGTCGACAGCGATCGGTTAATTTCTGCACCTTCCTTGAGACGAGCACCCGTGGCACCAGTCGAAGTAGCTCTCTCGGAACCAGCCAAATCAACGAGACTGATCTTGGCAACTTTTTCAGCTTCCATCTTCGTCTCATTATCCGTCCTCTTCTGCGTGAGCATGAGCGTGAAAACGGCATGACTTCGACTGGATGTCTCGTTCATGTTTGTGGCGGCGACGGTTCTTGCCTTGTTACCTTCGTCCATCAAGTTCTCAATCTCCTGGAAACCACCGACTACCAGCTTCGCAAGATCCTCCACATATGGACCCGTAGACGGATGCTCTCGGACCCTAAGGTTTCCCTTTGTTGATGGATTGAGCAGATCGCGGACACGTTCGTTGTAAATTTCGAGATACGACACTTCCACTGTGCACTTGGTGACATTGTCCTCTTGGATTTTGTTTATCCGGTTGAACATTTCCTGGCAAATCATGGGAATGATACCGATTTCCTTGCCATAGCCCATCATCGAGTAGGATTTTCCCGAACCGGTTTGACCATAGGCGAAAATACAATTGTTGTAACCTTCGAAGGCATTGTCGAGTAGGGGAGAGCCCAAATCATCGAAGAGATTGTTTTGTCCCGCATAGTTTGAATCTTCTTTGTTGAACGACCAGTATGACCTATCGAACGCAAACGTCTTCGACCCAGCATCCTTGGCATTTTTGGCTTGATGACCGTCCGGAGGCGAAAGAACCGTCTGGTTCTCTTTCATTTCCACGATACATTTTGAGCCGCGATCGATTTCTGTTGCGATGATTAGCTCTTTGACCCTTCCCACCTGGATTAGTAAAAAGGGGGACACCCACCTCTGCCATTTAACGGCCGCACTCTCACCACCACCTTAATATTGCCACCACCGCCGGGAGGCATGATTGCTCGTCGCAAAAGGGGACCCTAGGTGGTCCCCTTATGAGCCAAGAAAGCTTCGGAGGCGATGCGCCTGTGAGGGCCGTATTATCTGGCTCCCAAGTCGAAGCGCATCAACAGGGTCGAGTGATGATGCGGAAAGACTAGCATGCGTTCTGAACAACCCGGTGTCGGTGCAGATCTCACCGCATGGTTCGCGCTACCAGAGCGGGTGCACGTAGAGCCAGAAAGAAAAAATATCGCGAAATGTTGGGATTTCTCGGATGTCGACACGGTGTCGGGGAGAGGCGGTGGAGGGGTTGAGAAATTGTCGAGATAAGCTAATTTCCGGATATTCCTGCTATGCTCGTGGAGTCGCGTCGCAGGTGCGTTTTCGCGACCGTGTAGAATCAAAGGTTTCGCCCTTCCGGCGGCGCGAGGGGAGCTCGTGGTAGTCGATCTCGAGGTTGAAGGGGACTGGAACGCGGACGACGCGCAGTTAGATGGTCTGCTGCATGTCTAGCAGCAGGCACGCGGACAGGCTGATTGGAGGAGCGTCATGCCAATGACGTTCACGTGCGCGAGTGTTGGGATGTTTTCTGAGATCCGATGATTAAGCGTGACGGGTGATCTGCACCTAGACCCTAACAGAACCATTAGCTTAGAACCAGCAGTAAATGCCGTCATTTCTTCGAGTAAGGCCAGTCTCGAGTCAAAGCATGTGATTGACTTCTACCAGCAAACAAATTGCGGATTCTGAAAGTGTGATGAATAGGAGGACCAAATTCTAGGCTCAGTGACTACAGTTTGTTTTCTGCTCAAATTCGCTGTGTACTCGTCTATACTTCGTTAAAAGTAGATGGTCTTAGTTGAATTTCCCTAAGTACTATGTGTGTAACAAGGTTAATTAGAATATCGATGTTGAAACCAACTCTAATTTAACAGCCCAATATGAGCATGAAAACGAGCTTTACGCTCTAACACGAAATACTGATCACCTCTCATCCGAGAAATATCGCACTTACACAGCAGAGCAGAGCGCCATGCATTATACAGGCACAAAGGAAAACATTTCAATTCTGGCATTTTGTCTCTAGGGTAGCGACTCGTTGTAGAGCATCAAAGAGTTGATGTTATGGCAGGGCAGAACGAGCCGTAGAAAATGGTGCACTATTAAATCTGCATGCACGGTAAAAAAAAAAGAAAAGTACAGATGTGTTCATGCAAGATACAGATCGACAGCTCGTATAAGGTGACATCCGTCAACCCGCAACCACACAACGTGCTTTGCCGCTGGACCACAAGCGGCACGCGATGCAAGCGTAAGGCAAAAGGGGGAGGGCGAGCAAGCCATCACAATGGGCACTGCATTATCACGTCTCCTGTGAAGGCGGATCAAAGCGGGCTGATACGACGATCATCAAAGTTTTGGTGATGAGGGTTTTGTGAGGCGGCTCGTGATCGTTCGCCAGTAGCTTGTCAGACGGGAATGCCGCCTCACTTTTTTTCCCACCAACCCTTCAGGGGGTCACCGGCACCCTTCGCTTGTCTTCCAATCATTGAAGAGACCCATGACCACATTTGGGCATTTGGTACTCATTTAATTAGGAGAAGACATCCTGCCAAAATGTCTCGCTCCGCTTTCCTTCTTCAAATCCGCTTTGGCTCGAGCCACCTAAAGCCTCACTGAACACCATCCATGATAGGATCCCACATATGGGGTTCCGGCTCTCAAGACAGGGTCACCAGGGGGGTTTTCCCGTCAACTTGGGACCCGTGGCGAATAAGCAAAGACATGGAAAAGATGACTCCAAAGAGCTTAGTGTAGCTTCTTCCCTCAGGATAAATAGAGGACCCTGGGCACCCGTTTCAGGCCCCGTCGTGGTGTTAATAGACTGGAACTGAGAGAGTCGTACTCGTTCGAAAAAATATCGAAGCCCGCCCAAAGGAATGTCAACCGCGCCCATGAATCGATACTGGATCCCGCAGTGGAACATCCATAAGAAGATAATATTCCAAGAGCTCCAGTTCTATCTTGGTCCACAAACAACAGTCCGCCCCTACACCCTGGAGGTAATCCCACACTGAGAACTCCCAAGTCTGGAAGACTTAGATTAACGCCGAGAAAGGGCGAGGATGGTTTCCTCATCATGACTCCAGGCCCCTGTTTGAGCGATGTAAGTCTGGACTAAGCGGACGTAGTTGCTGCGGTAAAGCTAATGCTGGTGGATGTAGGAACAGATAGACGATTTGTGCCGCAAGTCAGAAGAACACTGGGAGAAACAGGAGACTGCAAGGAGAGAAAAGGAACCAGAGATCAACTTGAAGCGCCCTATGCACCAGCCTGTCGTTCTTTCAAGAAGTAGCGGAGACTCCCCGAGAAGATAGAGGAATTCCGAGGCGGCGAGGGGAGCGAGGCGATGAGATAGACGTACAGGTTTCTAGGAGAAGCTGGCAGTGTAACCATTAGATCACGTTGACGAATACACCTTTCCACTGAGACCGTTTTCTCGCTAATGGTAACCTGCGCCTTCCCGCTGACACTAATGGCAGGCGGGAGAGAACTAAGATCCATAAGAGTTTAGCAGTCAAGCAAACGTCTGCTCATATGTCTGCACATCCAGTGGTCCCGTGGACCACAGCACCAAAGCCTGGATGCCAACAGAGACCTCACCGGCAACCGGCTTATTTGTCCGCCGTTTTCCAGTAACATAACCAATGATATTCACCCATTCGCCTACTCTTGTCTGCTCATACTTTAGGACTTCGAGCAGTAAGGTTACGTCCACAGTTGCAGTGACATTGGTGTCCTCCGGGTAGTCGTGACCAAGCTTCAGGCTGCCGGTAGTCGGCGAATATGCCAGTACACTGGGCCACAAGTCAGCTGAAGTACTCTTGTCTCTCCTTCCAATAAATGAGTTTAAAACATACCACCCGAGGAACCGTACTTTATCACCGTCGGCGCGGTAGGGTAGTGAAGAGAGAAGGCAGAGATTTGACGGTAAAGGCCCACGCGACATGTTGCTGCATGGCTGAGTGACTTATTTCTGGTCCGACTTCGATACCGCTGTGGTTCCCATTTTTCAGACTCACAGAAGACGATGAAAGAATAGGTTATTCGCGATGTGTCTAAGAAGGTACGTTGGCGCTGGGGCGGCAACCAAGCCGTGAAATTGGAGTGATGTAACAGTGCAGGACGTGATTAGCTACTGTGCCATCAATAGGTACTAAAGCATAGTCAACGTCTATAGTGCATCATTAATTGCATTTCTTTCTAGAACAACTCCGAAAACTACATCACGAAAGATAAACTTGAACAAAATGTCAGCAGAACAGCCTCCGAAATTTGTGTACAAGATCATTCCTACGGCTCCACCCGATCCCCTCCCTCTGGAGTTGCCCCTCTCCGAGTTGGACCAAAAGGATGGTTTCGTTCACCTCAGCACTGCCGAGCAGGTAAACATAATTCCTATGTTAGGATGAAGAGGGAAACATGACAAACCTGTTTCATAGTGATGCTCAAATCGACTTACGTGAATGCAGGTACCGAAAACTTGTGATTTGTTTTTCACGCATACTGCAGATTTGTGGGTGTTGAAGTTGGATTTCACCACTATAGAGGCTCAGATCAAATGGGAGAATGGGTTCCCTCACTTGTACGGCAACTTTGGCGCAAAGGAAGTCGTCTCGTCGCATAATTTTGATCGAGCAGGCACGCAGAAATGGAGCGAGAGCATGGCAGGTTCGTCCGAATTGGAGTAGTGTATGAATCTATTAGACCAGTTTATCCCTCTATGGGTTTGATGTCCGGAATTCTATAGACACACACTTATGCTTTGATACCTAGATCCTTGGCCACCATACCCTTGCAGATAGGATGGTAGAACTCCCTATTCTTCTCAAAAGTGTCCAAGGCAAGCTGTCTATCTACCTTGTTGAGTTCACGGAATAGAGGCCGGACATACTTCATGCGGCCCACCTGGCCAAGTAGCTCCGCTGCCGGACCGTAGCTTGACTTATCTTGAGCCTTCAGTGCAATGAGGAGGAAGGCTGATTGCAGCTCAACGTTCTGCGAGGAGCTTAGACCATACACATTGCCGAGCAGTTGCGCTCTCTCAGCACTCAAAGGCGGGCCTTGCTGAAGGCTGCCGAGTAGGACAATCTTCTGGTTCGCATTGAAGTTTTCGACGTCCTTGGAGCTGGGCTCGAATGACTGAGGCAATGTGGTTAGCGAATTGGATCTATCTCATTTGGAGCGGGGTAACTTACAGAATCTTCCCACTTCTTTGCTAGATCGTAGCACTGGTCTACGAGAGTAGTGTCGAACTTGGGTTTCGGCGGCAGTCCTTGCGACAGCAACCGGTCCTCCCAATCAATCTTGGCGATCTTCGCCTTGATGTCTTCATCACCAAAGTTGTTGAAGAAATCCATGTACGTATCCCTAAACTCCCAAGAGTCGAGAGACTTTCCAGACCACTTGGAGAAGTAGTGAGGGATGAACTTGTCAAAGTTCTTACGCCCAACTACTTGCTCAAGGTAATAGACAAAGTGGAAACCCTTCTCATACGCGACCTGGCTGTAAATGTCTTCCGGGTCCACATTGTCATGCTTGATGATTAGCTGTGTGTATTCAGGCTTGTCCTTGAAGTGATCAATAGAATCCTCTAAGGCTTTCCAGCCGATAATGGCGGAGAAGTCAAACTCAGCCTCTCCGTGGATAGCGGCTTGAATACGACGCTCCAGGTACATGGTCCAACCCTCGTTTAGCCAGCTGCTGTATTTTAGCATGATATTTCTCCACTGAGGTCGACGGGAATCTTACAAGTGCTCCCAGCTACAATTTGAGACAAGGTTTCCACTCCAGCTGTGGCTCAGTTCATGAGCAATCACATCCACATTTTGTCTATCACCGCTGATGATTGTCGGTGTTGCAAACGTGTAAATGGGATTCTCCATGCCTAGAATCCTTCAATTAGTACACCCAGGGTAAACAGCGAGTGAATGGATAAACTCACCTCCGTAAGGGAAGCTTGGCGGTAGGACAAGAACATTGTAGGCTCCCCATTTATAAGGGAAAACCAGATTGTCAGCAATCTCCATGAACTTCTCCATGTCCCGCTCCAGCTCCCACTTGCAGGCCTCAATCTCGTTGGGACCAGCGGCCACCACCGAACGAGGTCCAATCGGAGCCGTGACGATGTCGCCAGAGGCAACCGCGAACAGATACGCAGGGATGGGTACTTTCTGCTCAAACTTGTAGAGCTTCTGCGTTCCGGGAGTAGCTTCATGGTCACCTACAGGGACGCCACTCGCCACGGCTGGGAGGGTGGATGTCAAATTAAAGGTGAAGGTCGATTTGATATCTGGAGTGTCCTGGCAAGGGAAGATAGAACGAGCATTGATTGCCTGGCATTGTGAGAACATGTAAGGATGTTTCTTGTTCGAGGTTTGTGCCGGAGTCAACCACTGCAGCGCAGTGCACTCATCCGTAGTCTGCAAGTCGATGGCGAGATCAATAGTATCGCCCTTAGCAGCACCCTCAGGCACAGAGACGTGAAGAGGATCACCCAGCGGGTCAGAGTACTTCTTGAACTCCCACGTCGACTCAGCCTTGTTCACCTTAACAGTAGAAACATCGACAAATTTTGAGTCCAAGACCACCTCTTTACTCTCACGATCCGTCTGAGACTCAAGCTGCAGAATCACCGAACCCTTCAACCGCTTGTTGTCAAAGTCCAGGTCAAAGTTGACCGTGGTGTGCTTGGTGCGCCAGGCGCCATAGTTGGAGCGCGTGCTGGGATCTCTGGTAGCCATACTAACAGAAGCAAAATGTCTGCGGACGACAGTGTTCTGAGTGAAATTTGGTGCTTTTCTGGTGACAGTTACTCGTCTGAAGAACGAGAACCAAGACATGGGCAAATCAAATCACTCGTTGAGATGGAGAAAGAGACGTTCGTCCCGATTGAGCCGAGCCAAGCCGTTTGGATGTCGTCCGTTCTGACGACAGAGTGTTACTGCATTTACCAGTTCACCAATGGGCGTTGCAGCACTGTCTCAAAGGTACCTGACCTACCTAACCTGCAGTGAGTGCTTGCCTCTGGAATGTTTGCACATGCCTGTTTGGGCGTCTCATCACGTGCTAGCTGCGGGAGCTCGTCCCACTAATACCTAGAAGCAACAGCCTGAGGTTAGCTAACAGCCAGCCTGAGCTTGAACTTCGGACGACTCTCCCCACTAGGTACTACTAGTAGTAGTACTATTACTTCACGATCAATAGCAATTGGCTTCATTTCTCACCATGAAGCACGCATTGCCGGGTAGCCTGCTTCAACTCAATGCACCAAGCGACGGCTCGCCCAAGCATTGAATCTTTCGTTGTAATTATTGACCTCTGTAACAAGCAATGATGATAGGGGCAAGCAAAAAATCGCCACGAAACCCCCCTCACGCCCCACGCGCATTTGAAACAAGCCTCAGAAAAAAGTAGACATGACGCTCTGCTTACTAGAAAGAACATAGCACAGCCAAGCCAAGCAAACAAAAATCAAAGAAGCCGCAGGTCATCGACCTGCATGAACAAACAGGCTGAGGTTTCTGCCAAGTCATGCAGCAAGTCTAAGAAACTAATGGGCTACTGAAACGCCATTATCGTCTGGAGTTGATTGAAATTTTTCTTCTTGCCGCTAAAGGGGTGAGTTAGTTGCACTTGTTTAGATAGAATGGCCGAGGCTGGTTCATTGTGCGATTAGGGTTGATTGCGAAGGGGTTCTGGTGAAATCTCGGTTTCCTCTCACCCGAAGACCTCTCAATGCGCTGCTGAAATGAGAGGCGCGTTGATCGTCCGGGCGATGGAGGGATATGTCCATGGGCAGCAAATACTACCGGGAGCACCGCTGGGCCTGCCACGACTGAGCCTCCCCCTTCGGGAAGACATGTTCTCTTTCAAGAGCTTGATCTATCACTCGTGCCAGGGACCGGGTGGAAAGCCACGAGGCATGCCTGCTGTAATATTCATTCGAGGGGTTCGTTCGCCCCGAGGGGGTGTTCGCCCGAGCCGTGATACTACTTATCACCGTTCTTATTATAGGTAAGCGGGGTATATGTGAGAGACTCCAGCGACGGGAAACCCCCTCCAGGGGAGCTGTCATTGCCGGGGCCTGGGTCTTCCATGGAAGCCTGCGGTCCACCGCCAAGTCGTTGGCCTGGCCTGGTCTATAGATTCTAAATGGAAAGCTTCAGTTGTGGGAGTCTTGTGGCAAGCCGGGTAATATCAGGGCCAGGGGCTTTTGGTTTGACAGATTGGGGTTACGTTTGACCACAAATGTCATGTACGAGCAGGCAAGCAGAGGAATAAGGTAGATGCCGAAGTTGTTGGCACACTGGCACACTTGGTGAGCCTCCGACCGAGACATCATTATCCCTGTCAGAATGTAACGCGATTGCGTTCTTCTGGACGAGGTTCGCAGGGGAAGCTCAGTGGTGGTTGCACGCGGATGTACGGGGGGGAGAACCCATTGCAGAAAACGTGGACCTCGTTTTTACCTAGAGCGGCCATAGCCCCGGAACCGTCCCGGCGGAAAAATTCAGACGACAGACATCAGGAACGTATGCTCCTGCATGCAGCTACCAGCATACCCGTTCTCGCATCACGTCTCGGTGAGCAAGTGCATATACGCACCGACTGCCTACATAACGGCAGATGCACCTTACATGAAGCCCCTCTGTTTCTCCAAAGTTCACAGCAGGGATAACTGTGATAACTGTAGCAACCGTCTGAACCTTTCCTATGTATGCATCACCGGGTCTAGGCAAATCCGAAGTTCACGATAATTATCGCTATTATAGCAGATGTTGTATGCCAAGCTCAGGTGAGCCTGATGAAAAGTCCAGGCTGGGCCTCGACAATATGTCATGGCTTAGCAAACTGATCGCACGTAAAATCTCTCAGAAAGAAACCTTACCCCTATGCCTGCTGTGCCAACGGGTACAAAATGGATCAATTACAAGGATACGGACCCAAGTGAGAGATACCCCATGTCAAACGGAAGCCACCCGCGAACCAGCCTATGGTCTCAGGTTCTGCAGGTCGCCTCGTTGAGCAGCAAGTGGAATAAGACGGACGTCTCGTGGCCCGACTGCTCGGATTACTGAGGCATTACTCGTAAAACAGCCGTGCCTTACTACTCGTGTCTGTTTCTAGCTCTCCATAGGCGTTACTACGCGGGTGCAAGCATCGCTCGCCGGTTCCTTTGCACCGGTATTACTCCTCTAGACAAGGCATGCCAGGTGGGGGCTCCGTGGGGTGCCAGCCCTGATCAACAGCTCGTCTTGATTTGTCTCGAACAGCAACTCTTGGAGGACGGAATTCTCCACGTCGAAATGAATGATACAACGGTCATTTATTCAATGAGTTTTGAGCTGGAAGAGTGGATGGTATGAATACTGTTGGTTTCGTGGTCGCTAAATGTCTTAGAACATCTGGGGAGTGTTACTTAATTGCTGCTGAGTATTCATACTCGTATGGGTCTGCTCGCTATCTTCTTCTTGGAGTCTCTCTCCTTACCTGTCAGCAGCAGAAGCTTCATCTGAAGGGGCAGATAACGTATCGCTCAGAATGAGAAGTTATCATCTAATCAGAGCACTGGACAAGGATGTCTCGGTGATAATCTGCTGGGACTTTTGATATAACGTTATACTACCTTGAGAACGTCAACTAACAACTAGCATCTGCGAACTTGACGATCATCTGTCGATATCACAACAGCCTGCAGGTAACTGAAAGTCGTCGGAACGTTGTACGAGAAGTTTCTGGTTACCTGGGTGTCGACGTACAGTCGGCAATTAGCTATGGTGGAGTCGGTCACTCCGCTGACAAGGAGCGAGCAGAGTATCAGACTGGGGTAGGTGCATTGTAGGCAAAAAGCCCTGAATTTCGGATGAAGAACAAATGCAGAATCCTCGCCGATATGACCATGAGGGCATATTTGACGGGTCCTAAGGCTGGGGGAGGATCTGCTTATACGGACGGGAGTAGTCTTGACCACGTTCATTGGTAGCTCCCCCCAGAAAATAGACTTGCCTGCCATTAAAGATGCAGATAACATCCATGAGGGGAATAATGAGTTCCGGAGAAAAATGAAGGAAGGTCTTGCTATCCAGGTAGCCCGCCAACCTGAAGATGCTCGCAGAGTGACGGGGCTGCGTCTGAAGCTCACCGAGAGGCTGCATTCCCGTTTTGGGGGCTCTCCGAGAGAGGGTCGGGATTCATGCACAGAACCTTGTTTCTCGATTGGACAAGAATGCCATGGTGACCACTCTGAGACAGCTGTGTTTCCTACATTTTCAAGGCAGAAACAGCCCCAAACACGATTCTGGAGACGGGGAGCTGGGCCACGCAGGGTCGATTAGGGCGCATAGACCTAACATCAGACGGGCTAACTTGTGCGAGGGTTTGATAAAGGTGACCCATGGCCATAATTCGAGTGCTGCAGCTGATATTCGATTTGAATCTGTGATAGTCGCCGTATACGTATCAGTTGCTGTGATAGTTACTGCACGCTGTATAGCCTGTACCTATTCGAATATGTCGAGGTTACCATGGCAGCGGCGCTAAGATGGGCCATGAATGGTAACACCGACCCTCATGGTCGAATCGGTCGTCGGCAGTTACAGAGAGATCCAAAGTATGCAGTCGGGTCTCTATGGCAAAGGGTCCCCAAAGGCATGGATAAGAAACAGGCTGCATTGACCCCGCGGGCCTCAGCCGTTGCAGGAGGAGAGGGGCTGCAACGCATTAGCACCAATTCTTGTAGCTGAATATCGACATTGCTTCGGGGAGAGCCGGCGGCGGTTTTTGTCAAGTATGAGAGTTGAAGATGTTTCAGAGTTGAGTTAAAGACTGCCATAATACCTCGCCTACAGGACTAGAGTGAAGGATTAGAGTGAAGAGAGACCGCTGAAGAAGCGGCAAATTGATATGAGTTGTCGGTCATGGTTGTGAGGCATCCAGAGATAATACCAGCATTTTTGCCCAAGACAAGCCTTGTAAGAGAGTCCGGTTTGCTGGCGTTTGCCCCATGAGGTCAGTGGAGTCCCCTTGCAACATGCAGAAGCGAGGAAAATTTCGTGTGTCAGACTACTCGTACATGTTGCGAAACAGAATGCTTGGCAATCTACTTGTAGCTGGTCAGCCTCATCTTTGGGTGAGCCTCGGTGCGAATTGGTCTTAAGAGGTCGTAAACGGATTACTACTAGGAGTACTGTCGATGGTTCGGCACTTGTCTTTGAACGCCACGACTATATCTATCTCGAGACACATTGCTAGCAAAGATTCTGCGGGTTGAGACAAGGAGGGTGGGAGAGCAGGTAGGGTGGTCCTCAAACTGGAGGGTAAGAGTATGCGGTAATGGTGGCTAATAATCTGCAGCAGCATTAGCAGCAGCATCATTGAAGTTGCATTGCAGGTGAGATACTGTAGTAGTAGAAGTTGGTATGGCGGTTGAGTGCGGCAGTAGCGACTTGGTACTATTACTAGTATTAGTAGCAGCCTGAGTTGCAGTGCGTGGGGAACAAAGTGGGGGCAGAACCCACTGTAGATGCAAGAGCGATGCAGCAGCGTCGCAGGAAGCACTTGCCGTGCTGCTGTTCCCTACCGCGATAGTAAACCTGCTACTAGCTACGAGTAACACCATCGAGAACTGGGAGGTGGGCACGGCACGGGATCAGCATCTGCCAGCCAGTCGTCAGTACATAGCACCTGCACTGAGAATCTATCTGTCTATGTATCTGTATGTGCATCATTACATACTACGAGTACTAGGTAGTAGATAGATGGTGGCGAAATGAAATGCATCGGACTGCATCGCAGCTGCCGCACTCCAAGTCGCGACTGCCGTGTGAACGACGTCAGCTACCAACCACTATTACGAGTATTGTGAGTCTGAGGGCAAGAGCCATGGCAGTTGGAGGGCAGTGCTTTCTACCTAGTAGGTAGTTGTACGCGGATGGACTCGAATTAGGTTAAGCGGGTCTGAGGGTCTTTCTGCCCTCTAATAGTTGCTGTCAGTCAGTGCTACCTTAGCCTCACAACCATCACCACTATTACACTTTAAGCTCTTACAGCCACAATCAACTCCCGATTGCTACCTTCAGGGCCTTCATTCAACCATACCTTACCTACCTCATCAATTTCAACCCTGGTAGCAGAAACGTGAAGCACTCATGGCATGAAATAGAACGGCAGGCTATAGCATTGCATAATTTGTTCGACACAATAACAAACGACACAAACAGTAAAACACCCGGTTGTGAGCTGCTGGCCCTTTTCGGACGCCCGCGATAATTACTATGTTATAATACCAACGTCTTATAGGCGTGGTTCATCAGTGTTTGGACGGCAGCAACGGCGTTTGACTCGCCTCCACCGACCACTGTCGTCAGTCCTCAACACTCAAAACGAGCTGTCCTTGGTTAAGAAACTTGGGGAGCTGGGGGGGAGCCAGGAACCCCGTGCCCCGAGACGGCGAGGAGGCAGGGTTATTCGTCGGCCGTCGTCCGATAATGAGATAGCGTTGCGGGACCCTTGCCAAGTCGCCCGTACTGCAACACGTTGGAGTACAAGCACATTCTCGTAATGATGGGAATTGGACTTGGTGATGGTGGTGGTGTTCAACAGCGATCTTATCACCTGCTGGCTACTTGTATCGTCATTGCGAGGGACCCCTTGGCCACTGTGAGCCACGGCTGGCCACTCGAGGCACCTGAAGGCGGCGTGCCATGGGCTTTTGCTGCGTGCTGATGCGGGCTGAGGCGAGCTGCTGCAGTCTGGTGGGGTTTAAAGAGAAGAGAAAAGAAAGTACCTGCACGGCTAGCGGTACCTTGCAGAGCCAGGGTCACGGCTTAGGGTCCAGGTGGTTTCATCCCATGCAGGCCAGCAGGGCCAACCTCGCAGAAGAAAGGCACTTCCAGGCACTTTTCACGCCAATCCAGGCCCCATACAGACACTCCCCACCTTAACCACCCCGGTCTTCAACCGTCTTCTCAAACCGCCCGCACGGACTATGACATTGACACTGCGTCTCGTCTCAACGACGACATCCACCACCACCACGCCTACTCTGAGAGTGCGAGTAAGAACCGACGACACACCTACGTCGCCCGGTCTGCCATCTGGGTGCGGCCGGCTGGCAGATCCCCATCCCTATCCTTATCCCTACACCCCCATTACTATCTCATTCTCCTAACCCTCTCCGCCGCGGCTGGCCCCAATTCTGCCCTGTTACTAGGCCCGCCCACAACTCCGGTTTGTCTCGCCTTTCCCAGCTGCTACTATGGTGCTGCGTCAGTGCGTTGTCCTACTGCGTCCTAGTCTCTACGAGTACTCGTATCAACCTGCAGCCGCAGATAGTAGCTGAAGCACTGAGCCGTACGGATCTGACTAGTCTACTAACTCATCAGCAGACTCGAGACAAGCAAAGGATGGCCTCCTTTCCTGAATATTAGCATCACCACGCGAGGGGCAATGCTAATCTGCCATTTTGTGTATCAGCATACCATCAGCAGAGGCGGCAGTATTACTCGTGCATGACCATTACCATGACCGGCCGATACGTACCCAATCTGCTTTCCGATGTGATCATCCACGACGGACGAGCTGGGGGACGGACTATCCATGCCTTGTCAACCGGCCGGGGACCTGGGCCTCCCTGTGCCTTGGGCTTGGTTGGGTGGACCATTACCGCCCTACCTGTTCAATATTCGTCTCGAAAACTGCTTGCTAATAAAGTGCTAACACGGCTTGTTGTCTACCCAAAATGATCAAGCTGATTGCTGAACCCACCACCCTCTATGCAGCCTTGGCGTTTCCCCATTCTTGGTTAGAGACCAGGAGGTGTGAACCGCATATCATTTATTAATACATGTGCCTTGCCCGTCCCATCCATCCCACGTCCTGTATCGTCTGAAAGCCCTCTCGTTTCATCGTCCTGCTGGGTTCTTGCCCACGTCTGGCCCTATCCCCTTCTAGTGGCCATTCTCGCCTCCTATTCCCGCTACTGGACCCTGGTAGCATCGGATCTCGTATATATCATCTGGGAACCCTCTTTCTGCTTCACCTCTTCTTCTCGCGATGGCACATATCGCAAACTGCATAGCTGCAATGGAGACCTCTACTACCAAACCTCCCTCCCCCGACCACCAAGCCGAGTCGGTAAGTCTTCATAGCTTGGGCTACCTTGGACACTCATGTACTGACATTCATTCACTAGCAAACTACTAACACATCTACTACTGAAAAGCCTTTTACCTGGAGAATGCAGCAACAACCGCCTCCCAGCCACAAGAGGTATCAGCTCTTCCCAAAAACGATGCAAAACTCCACCAAAACGACACAAGCGGATAAGAATCCAGCTCCCACCGTTGTCCTCCAAGAGGAGGAGTCAGAAGAACAGCCCACACAAAACTCTTCAACATTAAAGACACGCATCAACCAACACAGCATCGTGAGGCGACGAAAAGTCAGTGTTCCCGAGCTGGGGCCAATGACCACTGTGCAAGAAGTACCAATGGATTCACGTAAGTTTATCAACTTGACCCTACCATGAAGAATCGTTGCTGACAAGCAGTAGCTACCATTCCTGGCCGCCCTCCCATCCATGAGCGGTCTATCAGTGCACCTGCAGACGACTGGAAGCAGCAGCAGGAACAAACACAGCTCCCGGCCATTGACTCATTTTTCAACCTAGAATCCCCCTTCGTGGAGCCGCAGACAAAGACTGGCGGAGACAATGGCTCAAAACGCCCTTCGCCTTCTAACTCTGGACCCGCCTCGCCAAAGCAACTGCCTCCTCTGGTGATTCCTGCCTCTGGCTCTAAGAACCAACATCTTATCCCCCGCCGCCCACTACCGCACAACCGATCAGGCAGTGACGAGGCGTCTCACCCATTTACACCATCGACCTCCCAGACAGACCTCAGCACTCCTTGCACAGCTAGCACCAGCAACTATCCTCTGTCAGCAATGACATTGCCAACTCCAGTCTCAGCCACGCCTCAAGAACCTAGCAGGAACTCGCCGAAACCATGGGAGGCACGCTCTCGCTCCAACACACCAACAGCGATGGAACGCTCAAGAACGCCGCAGCCAGCTGGGAGCCAACGTGTGGTCCCCAGCCAAGGTCATCGCCGAGGCGCCTCAGAATCGGCCACCGCAAGCATAATGGATAGAGGCAGGCCGCGCAAACGATCTGATAACAGCCTCGGGTCAAGGTTCAAGCGTAGCGAATCGAACGCTGAAACTGCCGCTGAGAAGAATACCGAGCGCAAGGCGTTCGAAGAGCTACCTGGTGGCTTTTTGCCAAAGGAAGCAGGGGGGTCGCTAAGCGAAGATGAGCTCGACTCAATTCACCAACAAGCCTATAGCCAAGCTAAGAGGTTCGAGATCCTCAAGACGGACGATGTCGAGGCTCTTTCAAAGGTGAGTGCTAGACAATACCGGATTCTACTAGTGGCATGCACTAACAGTGAAACTAGGAACTTCGTCGGCTTGATGAGAGAACTGAGTATCTCCGACGCACATACACATCATTGGTGGCTGGGCGTCGCAATCTACAGTCAAGAATCTGTCAATTCCTTCGCTCTCCCAGAGTTGCTAAATTCAGCTACGAGTCCATGCTGAAGCAGGAAGAGGCCCTGGCCGAGCTTGACGCATCTATCAATGACTGGGTTCACAAGTTGGAGATGGCCGAGAACCGCCGCACTCGCGTGAGGCAGAAGCTCCTCGAGCATGTTGCCGCTGCTGTCATCTTGAAGATGCCAGACTCCAACTCGTCATCATGCGAGTGCTCACAACATGTTAAGACTATGCGCCCTACTCCTATGGTACACGATATCGCTACCCCACCACGATCGCCTACTAAACCTTTCGCCAACTCCCGCGCAGCCAACAGCTCTCCTTCACCCCAGCGAGTTGTTGCTCAAGTGCCTAGCACTATTCTGGAAAACCCGGTTATCGAGGAGTCTGAGAAGCTCCAAGAGCAAACGATTGCCGAGCAAGACAGGAAGTCTCGGGCCGATGTGGAAAGCATTCGGATCTACGCCGGTGATGATATTGCTACTTTGCTGGCCGACGTCCAAAACGAAATCTCCCGAATCAGCATGGCAGACCCGTCTGCACTCACCTCGGAGCTGCCTGAACCGGACAAGGGGGGGAGTAGGGAGATGCACCGAAAGCAGAGCCATGAACTGCTTAGCGGTATCGCCGAGCACCCTGCCGACCCAACCTCTCCCCCGGCCCCGCCGCCGCCGGCCAAGGACACTCCTACTGCCGAAGCACCAACCCTTCTGACAAACGCCGTCTTCAAGCCTTGAGATAATCCCACCTCTTGGTTCTTTCATGATGGTTTCATGGGACGGATACACTACGACGAAAACATCTTTCACTCTACGGCCAAAAACTTTGACGACACGGCTCTGATGTACAGCAAAATTGTGCCACTTCTCTTTTTTTTATTTTCTTTTCTTTTCTCAAAATTTCCTTCATCCTTTTTCCATTACTTGACCTGAAATTGGCAAGATACCTAAGCCTTCGCTTATCTCTTTTCACGCATACGAAGACTTTGTTTTATTAATGAGACCATGATACCAAGCAGTAGGCGCTCTGCACATGTTTTGTATTTTTCATTGGACGGGAAGCATTTGAACCCCAGCGTCTATTTTCCTTCACTCGGCATAATTTCATCATCATCAATACATTATCAGAAGCAGTTCAAAAATTGAAAAATTTTCTCCATCTCTATTGTGCCTGTCGCCTCAATTCTCGACTCGTGCTACTGTGACAAGATCTCAATTGGTATTAGGTCATTGCCAGGGTTGACCCCTGTCTACAACACCTCCACACCCCATGTGGTTCTTCCATTCAGCTTCTTTAGCAGCTTCTGAGCCGGGTTAAATCTAGGAAGGGTCTAGGCTTACGCCTACGCCTGAAACAAGACTATTGCGTAGCCTCTGACCTGCAGGCCGTAGGCCGTCGCTGCGCCGCCACATTCTATTCTCTCTTCTCCTCGGGCTGTCCCAGTTTCTTCGTACATGCAC
Organism: Waltergamsia citrina; assembly: GCA_022814615.1. Classification (NCBI taxonomy): domain Eukaryota; kingdom Fungi; phylum Ascomycota; class Sordariomycetes; order Hypocreales; family Bionectriaceae; genus Waltergamsia; species Waltergamsia citrina. Next base: position 82,500 of record JAKLNE010000063.1, on the reverse strand, counting down.
CTTTGTGACAGGAAGTTCTACCCGCAATGGGACAAAGCGCCGGCTTAGAGAGTGGAATTGGCGAGTCGGCAATTGTGAACCGAACTGGGCATCATGATTTTACATCCCTCTGAGATAACGAAAATATCACAGTCCTGGTAGTGGTGGTACAGTAGAGCTAAGGCATGGTGTCACAGAATGCTAGCCATCTAACGGCCAATACGCACACAAAGGCCGACTCCAGGGCGTTTCGTGCCGATCTAAACCTTTTTTTTTCTCTTTTCTCGATAGATTGCCTATGCACCACATTTACAGTGCCATTGTGCGAGACGGAGGAATTACGTGTACTCGGTCTTTGCAACCGATGATCATACCCTCACTATCTATCTCTAAGTAAAGTAAATTCTTTCGGGGTTTGAGCGCACCGATGTAAGAAGTATGTTGTATGGACTGTCCCGTCATGTATGTAGGTCTGTACATCATCATCATCATGTCTGCACGTAAAGAGGACGTGCACACGTGTGAAGTATGGCCTACACATGCAGCGTGCATACAGGTGTGTAGGAGAGTACGAGTATGTATCTCTCAGAAACTCGATACTTTACCTGCCTTACCCCCTGTCCCTTCTCTGTGCTTTTTCGTCCCATCTTCTTCACACGCCCCCCAATTGCCATGCCATGCATCATACGGTACGTGTGCAGACAGCGAGTGGTTGGATGTATCACCACTGAATGGGTCGGATGCAACCCACACGCGTATCGTAACCGACCAGGTTCAACGAAACGGGTTCAACCCTGGAAGAAAAAAAAAAGCGAAAGGAAGGAAGCCCACGTTGTCAATGCAAGTGAGCTCATACTTTGAATGTCGTAGTTCTGCGAAAACCAAGCTGAACCCTGAGCGCTACATTGATGGAAGTAAACCCTCGTCTGAATGACCCTTGATCGACGAAAAGGAGCATTTACTTACTATCTCGTAGATTTACATGGCTAGAAGAAGACTATGTGGTATTCATGCATGAAATACCCTTCGTGAGACGGGGCGCGCGCCGTGGTCGGATGGCCGCTAATCTCCACGCTCGAGACCTCCGGGCTATCGCGAAAAATGGAGAAACGGCGTTAGTGAAAACTGATACTTGCGGCCGTAAAGTTTTATCTTGTTCTTTTTTCTTACTTGTCTTTGTTTCGCCTGCGTTAGACTGGACTAACTAATGCACGTAAAGTCTACACACGTGGGAACGGGACTCTGTAAACGGACCAGATCCCCCACACAGAGTGGAGGACTAGCTGCTGCCATTGAAGTAGTAAGTTAGACTAGGAAACTAGCAGCGGTGGCTAGTTTTCAGCTCTTCGTTTTTTTTGCGTTCTCTTCATACGAACGTTATACTCGATTAAGTCTCTCGGCCGAATGACAAGATCGATAGTGCAGACGACGGGGAGCAAGAGCATTTGTTCCGACCGGGGATATCCCTTCTTGCTTCCTCAACCGAGGTTGTGATAGTTAGCTGCTAATTTGGGACACATGAAGGATGGGAAGCTCGTCATAGATAATTACTATGTAACTTGGGATAATCGAGTCTTCTTTCCTGGCTTGGGGATTTTGTCGTCCTCGTGGTCCACTGGGATCTTGCGTGAGATGTCGCACGTTGTTGGAATCGCATACGCCGTGAATTAAAACATTATCATCGTAACGACCACGCGAGGACAGGGGGGAGTGAAAGCACCTACTACAAGCAGTGTTTTTTTGTCAGGATATATGCATGTCATAATTCTTTCACGACAGGGTGTTGCCTCAAAAGTGAAGAGTTACAGAAGAGGGTGGGTGGGAGAAGAGACGACAAGCAGTGGTGGTGATAAGTCTTCTGTGCGGCTTCTTTCGAATCAAGCAACTGCCGCGGCTTACATAGAAGCCCCCCCACCACCCCTCTGCTACACAATTTCTTCATTCTGCATGTCCCTTCATCACCATCCTCATTATTGTGAAGGATTCCAGGGTCGCTACAGAAGCAGGGTGACGGAGAACCATGTGCTGAGATTATATGCAGGTGCTTTTCTACTTTAGCCGGGAATTGTTATCACACCGCTGTCGCAAAGAGTAGTATTGATACAGCAGGGGTTCACCGGCGGCTGAATATGTAAATCATGACAAAGATTTCTTTACTACTATGTCGTTTGTATGCAGTGCATATCCTATCATCAAGGGTCTTGGAAGTTTGAGATAGTAAAACAGGGGGCCCAAGAGCACATGGCAGCAAGAAAGAACCAGAATAGAAAGTAAAAAAGGTCTGTGCTCCGATGCGAAACGCACGACATGATATCGACAAGTCTAGGGAGAATGATGCGATTCTGTATCAATTTGTCGATCATAGGAATTGAATGAAATTAAAAAATATGTCATTCAGAATCCAAGTACCGAGTATTACTATCTACGTAGCATGCATACGTATAATAAATGTGAAGCACGGGGCAGCAGAGGCGGGGAGGCGATGCTACTTTGCCCTGAACCAGCCGGCAAAGGGGGGCGGCAAGGAAAGGGACCCCGCGGCAGGAATCGATTTTCGGGTTGCGAAACCGATGATCGACGGGCGATCTTCCCATCTGAAATTGATCGTGCTAAAAGGAATACGAGAAGTGTGGTTTGCGTTGATATCTAGCACATGACCTTCTAGGCGTAGTTTAGATTCAAAGATCTTCGTGCACCTTGTGGGCACGGACGGCTGTCGCTATGACTAGTCTCTCCTTAGATAAAGCCTCTTAGTGTGAAAGGACAATCTAGTTGTCCTATAATGTATTAGTTTTGACTCGTAAATGCTATCTCAACACATGATCATCCGGGGATGATGTACGCTAGGATTTTTAGTACTCCCATACTGATACTTCAGCAGAAACCACACGCTCATACATACACACGCCCCCAAAGCTGAGCCGTGTTGACAGGCACCAACTCCAATGAAACCAGCCCGCCAAATTCATATTCTTCCAATCATCATCCTCGCTTATGTCACTGCTCAGTGTGTCAGAGCCTTGACAACCTGCAGCATAATCACAAAGATCAAACCCCGGGCAACCTCCTCAATCTGGAGGCAGTCGAACACCCGGCCCAAGGCTTCACTAGTCGCGGCCTGCCCCATTACGCCCATCAGTGCGGCTGGAACGCCGCTACGGATGAGCAGATCCCTAGCCTTGACCCGCAGCTTCTCCTTTTCCTCATCCGTCATCTCTTCCGGCCAGGCGGCTCGCTCCTCGTCCGTGGGCATCGTGTTCTCACGGAGCTTGCGCAGCTGCTCGGCTAGCCCGGCATCGGATGTGTTGCTATCCAGCACCGAGGTTTGGATTAGGTTCTGCACGGTCAGGAGAGAGGGGTTGCCCGGCCGAAGGAGGAAAGACTTGGCAGCGGTGAGGAGGGTGCGCCGGATGTTCCAGGCAGACGATAGCGTGTACATTTCGTTGATGACAGCAAACAGGAGCTCGACAGCTACACGAGTCTCCGGTTCTGATAGTTGTGAGTATTGCCGGGCTGGCTTCGAAGCCCACTTCTTGCTTGATGGAAGTCCAGGGGACGTAGCCTTTGGCGATAAACCGCTTTGTCGACCATCTATATGAGTCGTTAGGCTGGCGTGTCTTGCATGAGCGCTCGGGGGCCCCTCGTCATTCTTTGCCGAGTATTCGTAGTCGTCCGCAATCTCATCTGGATGCGGTGGAAGCCGGAGGTCACCAAGACTCAAGGATGATGGCGAGCGGACAGGAGCTAAGCTGGATGCCCTACTGTGTTCCCTACTAGGTCGTCCGCTGCCACCACCGGTTGAGTCCATGCGGTCGCTACGTCCCATTCGGAAGTAGTCGTTGTCAGCGTCACCTTGCTGCGACTGGTAGCTGGGCCTTCTCTCCATAGGAGCTACTTTGCCTGGCTGTGTAGAGACTATAGAAGACCTTTGGCTGTCCATGCTGGCACGGTCAGACCTTGCTGGTGATTTTGTGTCCATTCGCGGCGGCGTAGAAATTGATAGTCGATTTCCACTGTTGCTAGGTGTAAGGTCCGCAGATTGATTAGTAGACTTTCTGCTTAGACCAGGAAAGTTGCCAAAGACACCTTGAACGCCTCCTACAAGTGTTTTGCCTCCTTCCATTGCGCCTTTTGGAGCAATGGTGAGAACATCAAGCATGTTCTTCCCAACTGTGTCCCAGCCGAAGGTCTTGGAATCGCTATGGGTGTGACCTTGTGACTTCTCCAGGAAGCGCTTCATACCTTCGCTCTCTGCGAGAGAATGGTACCAGCAGGCATCACGAAGATACCGCTCTAGTTCACCCCGTAGCGATTCCCTTGTGTGAATCTTCCAAGGAGGAAGCTCTTTGTGAAGTTCCGTGAAAGCAGTGGCCCCAGAAACGGCGGCGATGCGTCTGAGAATCTCGTGAAGGGTCTCGAAATCTGAATAACGTCTCACAATCATCCACCCAGGGTAGCTCGCAGAGCTTGGCTCGACCTGAATCAAATAGTCCCAGTTTGGCTTGCTGCGGATGCTCCCTTTATCGCCCCCGTTGTCATCATGGAGAGTGAATGACGCATTGTGGAGTGTCAGAGGTGCTTTTTTCGCCGGCGCGTCTTCGTCAGCTTCTTCAGCCCTTGAGGGTTGGATTTGATCGAAGCTTGTGAAATGGGCATGAGCTGCTTGTTGTGGTGATGCAGAGCTTTGACTTGCTGCATCGGCATTGGACTGTGGCGTGAGAGGCGTACGAATGGCTTCGCTTTTCGTCGAAACCCCATCAGTCGATGTCGACGTCCCTGGTGGTGACTCATTGCTGCGCAACTCCCCTGGTTTCCGTGAGGGCTCGTTTGAATCAACAGGTTTGTGCTGGTCCACAACACTCTCGGCCACTTCTGCAATTTGGGCAGGACGTTCTGCGGAGGTGCGAATGGTGGCAGCTCGTTCGCGTCTTTGTTCGTCCTCTTTAATCATGGCGTTGAGCTTCTTCATCTCTTCCATGGCTACTTCCATCTCTTCATCTGCTTTACTCAACTTCTTCTTGTGGCCCTGAGTCCCTTTGGCACGACTGCCTCCATCTGAACTTCCTCTTGAGGGCTTTGCAATATTGACATTGCCCACATTACCATCGAAGTCCGATAGGACGTTTTGCGAGGTATCAGGTCCCGTTTGCATACCCACGTCGATAGCCTGGTTTAAATCAGGCTCACCAGCTTCTAATAGATACACGATCCACCCATTGATCCATTCTGGCTTACTGCAAGTCTGCAGTGTTGTCTCCAGAATGGAATTGGCAAAGATCTCCCGCAAGAATATTCGAGCAGGATCGCAATCGTGTGCACCGCGGTCTAAGAAGCGGAGCAAATCCTCCGCAACTGCTCTAAACCTTGCGTTCTGATGATGCTGATTGAGAAGGTTATTAAGGCGACACTCTGGGTTATTCGCTCGATACTCAGAAATCGTGTCGGCCGCAGAGAACTCGGCATCGGGTGATAGCTCCGTGAAAGCAGAAGCTAGCTCGGACATGAAAACAATGATGACAGAGGACGAGTTTGTCAACAAATCCAAGAAGGCATCCGCAGGCCTTTTGCGGTAAAGGTGATTCGAGATGGCGAGAAGGTAGGATGTGAGGGTCTTCCGACATGCCAGCGGAAACGAATGATCAGACGGTATGATAGGGCTGTACCACCACTTTACGTAGTCTCGGATGACAGCGTCAACAAGCCCAGCCAATGCGTCCCTCGTCTCCGGCCGAAATTCGTCAAGCGCCTTGAGCGTGTACTGGTCGTCATCTTCGCCCTTGTTTCCGTTCTCTTCTATCCTGAAGTCCTTTGCGCTAAGCTGCAACCTTTCAAGAACATCCAGCCCCTTTTCGCCCCTGACGGCTCGAGCAACCTCAGGGTTTCGTGCTTCCCATATCGCAAAGGCAAGACTACCGCCGATCGCGCCAATGAGCAACAGCGCAAAGCGTCCAAGTATGATGTAGAGTACAGCCGAAACTCCAACTGCTATGCCACCTATGGTGCTTGGCGTTGCAGTCGCGGCGAAGTTCAGCACTTTGGTCACGAGGGGAGACTCGTTTGCTTTGGTGGGGGCTTCTGTGTGCACGGGAGGTTTCGAGTCGGACGGTAGTAGAGGTTGTTGACTCTTCTTTTCGTCTAGAGATGTTGTCTCTTCTACTACTTTGTTGGTGTCTTCATGTTGTTGATGTTGATGCCGCCCCGGATCCGCGCTGGGTGCGAGCGCATCGTCATCGGTGGTCGTTAAACTCATTGAGGCAGCTCGATTTCGGGAGCCAAACCGACTGCCTAGGACGAATCAGTGCGTCTGACGTCTGGTGGAACCATAGCCAGGTTGCTTATTCGGAGTCTCCCTTGTTCAATTCGAATTTCAGTGGGTATATTCGCGGATTTGTTCGTCAGTCGTGTCATTAATTCGTTGTAGTCTTCAAATGGGAAGAAAATAAAACCAGATGGCACAGCAGAGCTCGAAAGGCTGGCTGGCTGGCTCCCAGATCGTCCGGTTGTTGGTCAGGGGGGCTAGAATCAATCTGAGCGGGCCTCCCGCGCCAGCTTCATGCTAAATTCAGACCCCTGAAGATGGCGCAAGCATTCAGTACCCAGTTTTCTATACTCGTAATCTTTTTTCTTTTTTTAATTCCCGGTCTTGTGAAAGATGATTTTGTTGCACTGGTGACTGCTTGGTTGTAAGTCTCGCAGAAATGTAGGAGAATAGTCGAAGGGGTTGAAACAAAGTACACGTCAACTTCTACTAAGTAGTACTACTAGCAACCGTATGCCCACGGAAGCTTGTCGCAGGTGGATGACGCGAAGGACGTTGCTCTAAGTCTACCTTAGATTCCGGAGCTCTCGGTCGTGTCACGTGGGTTGGCGTTGAACCACTCAAAGGTAGCCCCACCAATCAATCTCAACGCGTCCCGCTACTCCCAACTGCCCTACCAGTAATTCAAGATTCCTAACCACACGGATTGCATCATCAATCTTGCCGTCTTAAGATCTATCGCGGGAGCATAGCATCAGCTGCAATATGGGCGGCACCGGTAAGAAGCGGAGAGCGAGCTCCGTCGAGGACTCGGATATCCAGCAAGCATCTACCACTGCGAAGAAGGCCAAGAGCGCAGCAGCTCCGACTGGCAAAGATGATGAAGGCAACCCGTATTGGGAGGTAAGATGCTAAGCTCGTGATAGTTTTCCCTCTTGGTACTAAAGTACAATAGCTGTCAAACAAGCGCCGTGTGGGAGTGTCGCAGTTCAAGAACATGTGCTTCATAAACATTCGCGAATACTACGAGAAGGACGGCAAGATGCTTCCTGGAAAGAAGGTACAGTCAGCGCACCGGTTTCTCGTCAACGGGCAGAGACACTAATTCCCATGTAGGGCATTTCTTTGTCGGTCGAACAGTACGCTGCACTGCTCAAGGCAGCACCCGGCATCAACGCCGCTCTCGATAGCCGCGGCTATGTCGTTAATAGCGAACCCGAGGAAGATGCGGCTGTGCCCACGGTATCCAAAGAAAGCAAGACCAAGCCGAAGCCTGCGAAGGCCAATATAGACGCCACAAGCGACGAGGATAGCGCCTAGAAGTTGCTCGAGCTGCTCAAACCTTGAAATACGGCCATGATTTTCGATCATTCTGCATTGCACGCGCGTTAACGGAGTTTTTGAGGTTGGGGACTACAATAGGATGTTATGAGCGCAGACTATTCTGGGCCACCAAGCTTGGGAAGTTTCTTTGCGATATAGTAGTTGCATGAGTTTTTCTACGAAACATGGCGTTGCTCGGCTCTTTCTTTGAAGAATGCGATGCTCTTACCGCCGAATTCTGTTCAGTCAGCATGCGATTGTCAAGGAATGTGTTATACCGCGGACAGTTCGTGTCCTCCTGTGCCATGTGGCTAAAACTTCCCGAGCATCTTGAGCTGGAATGGGATGATTCACTGCTTAGTATGCTTTCAAGGGTCTCGGAGTCCTCCCATCGCGTTGGAACGGTTGGAAGCGAAACTTGCGGTGATATGCAGGTAGAACAGTGGTATGAGGTGTGCTGGGTGATAGGTCGGCTGGTAGGATGCGGCAGGAATGCAAATCAGGCTGCGATGCGCGTTTGGTGTAACGGGAATAGTTGCGCCTCGAAGTTGGTGGGCTTTTAGTCACGTCAATGCTGCGGGAAGCCCCCCCGCTCAGTTACGTTAGTTTCATCTGTAGTGTGCTAGCCTTTAGTTCCGGCGTGGACGGAATTCGTCTCTTGTATGGAATGGTCGGCCTCTAGACAACGCTTAAAGATTGAGTTCGAACGTTGGGGCCGTAACTTTGATATAGGTAAACTTCGATTCATTCCGTGATGCGATTTTATAGGCTGTGAAGCGCCCTTGAGGGTTAATCAGTGTTACCTTTAGCACTGTAGGTTCTGCTACTTAGTACCTACCTTAGGTACCTCTAGTGTCTTATTAGGTGAGAGTATCTGAGGGCTTTGGCGCCAAGGGAAGACCAAAAGCCACACTGTAAAATTTCACCTAATAGTAACGTAATTCACAGTGCATATAGTGGCTAGATTTGACGCCCAGACTGGGCGGCGACCCAGAAATTAGGAGGATCAAGGGTCTCATTCGCCCCAACCCTTATTTCGCCTGCGGGCTCCTTTTAGCTCTTCTTAGGTAGCGTAGCCTCTTAACCCCTGGGACGGCGCAGGCTGAGGGGAGATTATCATTCGCCAGCGCACAGTACTCGTACGTACCTTAGTGTGCCTCGCCCCTAAGAATTGGCCCCTATGACATGTCCTCTCCTTACTTACTCGTACCGTACCCAGCCTTAGTCTCTTCACCTCACTCATCCATCTTTGCTAACCTCACTCATTCAATCCTTTAACTTTGACATTTCAACTTCGACGCGACATTGATTTCTTTCTAGATAACCTATCTAATACTCTCCGCCAACCAACACTGTCCTTCGGCTCGCCAGATCACCGGTTGGCTCTACTTCTTGGCTGTTTTCAGTGGCGTGTGGCTCATCTTACTGTCCACGCAATCTTGGCCTCCATCCGGCCTATCGCCTTGAAATTTCCCGGTGCACATGGGTTTTGGCATCACGACACGTGGAGGGGGCGCTTTCATTCTCTAATGACTATTTGATTTCATTTTTCATTTCTTTAAACGAATCTCTGGCTTCGCTGCTTAACGGCGCCCTTCTCAATTCACCATGCCTTTCCAATTTGGATTCCGCCGACAGGAATCGGTGCATGACTACGTTGGAGTCTTGGTTCCCTTAGAGAGGGCTCATCTCTACAGTTACACATCGCGCGCTGGGAAACAGGAGTCTCAAAACGCTGATCCTGTGCTGGACGATGATATTGAGGCCAGATTGAACAGCGTTGAGCGACGGAGGAGCCAAGACGATGACGAGGAGGACTATGAAATGGACGAGCAGAAAGATGAAGAGGACAATGAGGCCCAAGGCATGTTACGCGGGCGAAAGAAATCCAACTCAGAGTATACCATCGAAAATCTGAGAGCTGAGATGAGGCAAGGCACCGGCGGCGGAGGACCCCATGGCCGCTGGACAACATATGAGAGTGAGTCTCACTGAAATTAAAAAAACAAAACCCTTTTCCTATGGCATCACATACTAACTACTTCAGTCAAATCGAAACTCATGAACAAGGCTGTTCAGGACATTGGTATGGGCGCTTATAACTGGCAGTTGTTTGCTGTCTGCGGTTTCGGATGGTTCGCGGACAAGTAAGTTATCAGACACGCCGTTTCAAATGGCAATTTTGCTAACTCTCTCCAGCCTGTGGCTGCAAGGCACCTCTTTGACTCTGCCTTCACTGACGATTGAATTCGGCGTCGAAGAGAAGCACGTCAGGTATACCACAAGTGCTATCTTCTTCGGATTGTCAATCGGTAGCTTCCTTTGGGGCATTGGATCCGATATGTTCGGGCGACGCATCCCTTTCAATGCCACGCTGTTCATTGCCAGTGTATTCGGCATCCTATCCGCCTACATGCCGAGCTGGGGCTGGGTATGCTTCATGTATGCCATGATGGGTTTCGGCGTGGGTGGCAGTCTGCCAGTTGACGGAGCGCTGTTCATGGAATTCTTGCCAGACGCAAACAGCTCTCTGCTGACTATGTTGTCTGTGTGGTGGCCCGTGGGTCAGCTCATCTCCTCTCTCGCCGCCTGGTTCTTTATCGCCCAATGGCCCGCCGATGAAGGTTGGCGATTCTTCATCATCACCATTGGAATCATGACCTTTGGGATGTTTGTCGTTCGATTCTTTGTTTTCCGCCTGTTTGAATCACCAAAGTACCTGCTGAATCGCGGGCGACAAGATGAGGCCGTCGCTGTTATCCACGGCATTGCTTACCGGAACGGCACCAAGACATGGCTGACTTCGGAGCTACTTGATGAGGTCGCCGACGAGGAGGAGGAAGTCATGACGGAACAGTTTACGGAGAAGTCCGGTAACTTCCTGAAAGAGAAGCTCAAGAAGGTCTCGGGCGACAAGGTGAAGCAGCTGTTCAAGACGCGCACACTCGGTCTTTCGACAGGTCTTATCTGGTGGGCTTGGGCAACCATTGGTATGGGATACCCTCTGTTCAACGCCTTCCTGCCCCAATACTTTGCCAAATTCAACGACACGGAAGTTACGGACGAGACGTCCAAGATTTCGGATGTGGCCTACAGGAACTACGCGATTACATCCATTAGTGGTGTTCCTGGTAGCATCCTCGCCGCTTGGCTGGTGGATCAGAATTCTAAATACCTCGGCCGAAAGGGCACGCTCGCCATGGCTACATTGTTTTCCGCTATCTTCCTCTTCGCCTTCGTTCTCTTCGGTACCTCCTCGTTCATGCAGCTCATCTTTTCCTGCATCGGCGCCTTCTTCCAGAACATCATGTACGGTGTGCTCTACGCTTACACTCCCGAGATCTTCCCTGCACCTGTTCGTGGAGCCGGTACTGGTGTGGCGAGCTTCTTGAACCGAATTACTGGCCTCATCGCACCGATTCTGGCGGCTAACGTCCCCGGCGATGCGGCCGCGACACCGATTTACATGTCGGCAGCTCTGATTCTTTCTGCATTTATTGGCATGTGTTACATCCCCATTGAGACGCGCGGTGCATCTAGACTATAGACAGCAACATGGTGAGAGACACAACAGCAAAAAGCATATTGATAAAAAGACGAAGCACTTTTCTGGGACGGGGATCATTTTTCTATTTTCTTTTTCTGTACAACTAATGGTTCACGGCCAGTCCCTCAGTCTCTTTTCTACTAGAGCGAGCTCATATGTATATAACAAAAATTTATTCATAAGGTACATAGATGTCTCTATCTTTGGCTGCTCTAGCAGACTTCTATAGCGAAATTTTACTCTCTTGCTGTTAACGAGTTCCTTTTGCACCTGCTGGGGCGTTGATTCTTCTCTTGCGGAACGATGTGCCTAAAGCGTCCCGGACCATGGGATCTGCGCGAATGGTGTTCTGCACCAACCACTCCCTCATCTTTCCCTGAAGATTTGACGTGGCCTCAGCATCGCCCTTGAACGGCGCCGTCTCCATATCCATGAGACGCGCTGTGTCGCCTTCCAGATGGCCTGCCACGGTTTCCAAACGATCCAGCCCTCGCAGCACGACCTTCTCATCGTCACCATCCACGCCCGGTTTGCCATTCTGAAAGTGGAACGCCAATATCGGTCCAATCTGCGCGAGGGCAATGTACGAAGTAAGGGTAAGCTTTCGGGCCAGCGTAATAGCCTGGAAAGGTAGGAAGGGTGGATGCGACGACACGCTGGTCATGACGGTGTTGATGTACTCGAGGAACGGCGGGAAATAAGGCCGGGTAACGGCGTGTAGCTCGAAGAGGCACAACGTGAGCAGAATCAGCCAGCGGTAGAACTTGCCAAAGTCCATGTAGCCGAACAGGCCCACGACGTACATGGACGCAGCAGCGACGCCGTAGTGCGGGAGTATGCCCTGGAGTACACCACGGCTAACGTAGTCCCTAATAGTGGTACATCGCTGCCAGCCATTCACACCCGGGCCAAAGCGTTCGTAAGCAAAGCGCTTGGCGGCATCCTGTAGGGTCTCACTGGCGGCCTTGAGGTGAAGGTAGTAGGAAGCGGTCTCCTCGGTAGAGGACGTGGTCTTGTCTGGATGGTGGAGGGCAGCGAGGCGACGGAAGCGGGATTTGATCTCGCGCTCGGCGGCGTCGGCGGTGACGCCTAGATCTGCGTAATAGTGGGAGGAGCGACGGATCTCGTAGTCGGCTTCGTAGATGGTGTAGGCGAGGTATGCCGTGACGACGAGGGCGAAGATGACACGGCGATGGGCGTTATGGCGGGCGGAGCCCGGCGCGGGTTTGGGGTCGCCGGCGCGGATGGTGATGCCGTAGTAGATAGTCTGGACCCAACCTGTCACAAACTATATTGCAAGGCGCAAGGTTAGCGATTTTCGATGTTTGGCAAGGTGCGATCGCACAAAGAACAAAAGAACAGCTGGGAAGACGTACGTTAGGTAGAAAGGCCCAGCCCATCATAGACACGAATTGCGACATGGTTGGCAGCTGAATATCATGTCCCACACGAGTAAAAGATGGCCAATCCTCCAGAACATGCGCGCAAATGCAGTAAAGACAGAGATGTTTTGTGGTTTTGAAGTTCAAAAAGTTAAAAGACACGGTCACATCTGGGCGGGCGCGTGTCTGAATGGAAGCTATAATGATCCTTCCAACTTAATAGTGGGGATCCCTGAAATGTGAACAGTCTGGCAACTGAATGGAATCCTAATGAGGTAAAGTGTCAAGGCTGCCGACAAGCGCTTTACCCCAGAAGGAGAAATTCAGTAGCGGCGCCTGTATTTTTCAAGTTATTAATAGGCATTTCTCGGACCCATTCAGAGGTTTTGCGAGAAGAGTTCAGGAACAGGCAGCAGCCACCTGCATCACGAATCCACAAGCTGAGAGTAGTGAATAATAGCATTAAAGCGCAGGATTCTTTTTTTTTTTCTTGTATGTGAATTCGACTTGTTAATATTGTCACTTGATTCTCTTCTTGGCACTCGACGTGCTTGATTTTACCATGTTCTTTGTCCTTGTCCTTATTTAGTCATTTTCTAAATCTAGCCCACGGCGTGTGATAGTGCAACGTACTACTCGTACTACTAAGTACTAACTTGGACCCTGAAAACCGGCAGTTGGATCTTGGTACTCGTCATTCCATCACCAACAGCATTCAACAGTTGTCATCACTCCAATTCCGTCGCTGTGAATCATCGTTGCAGTGCATCTAAGACACACATAGTCTGATTCGATGTCTGTGGCAGCAGTTTCGACATTTGGAAATTCATTGTTTCCCTCTTGGAGGTTTCGATTGGAAGCACTTGAGGCCGAGACGTCCTCGAACGTCACACTGTCGCTATCTCAGGCAGTCAGTGCCTACAGATCCGGATATGCTCAGGCTACCCTTACTATTTCGTGTAGATAATGCTCCAGACGAGTGTCATCGTGGCGGGATGAAGGCGTCCTACACCCAAAATACGGGCCCTATCTCGTTACTCACTCCATCCCACCGAAGGAAATCATGAATCCCGCATGTGAAAAGTATATATTCGAATAGCGAATTTGCTTCGCTCTCAACTAGAATCTTGTATTCATCTTCTCTCCTTATTTCCTAATCATTCTGCCAGAGCGAGCATGCGGGTATGGGTCTTGCTAGCCTTTACACGGGCCGCCCTCAGCGCCTGCAATGGCTATGATGAGCTCACCTATGCCATGTGGGTTGCTCCAACCTCGATGTTGGACCACTTGTGATTACTAGATAGACATTAAGTCATGGCTAGAAGATGATCAAGATGAAGTTGTCACTTTGTTTCTGAACAACGTGGACAAGGTTCATATGTCTCGGTTTGATAATATCTTCGAGGGAACAGCGCTGAACGACACGGCGTTCCAGCCGAATAGGGTCTTAGAAAGGGAGCAGTGGCCTACTTTACAGCAGATAATTAATGACCAGCGACAATTAGTAGTCTTCGCGGGTAATTTGGCCAGCTTCAGCTTCGAAAATAGCAGCTGACCGTTTTCAGACTACGCCGATGACCACAATGGGGTTGACTATATCGTCCACGAAGCTGCCTACCTCTGGAAGACCGTATCCAGCTTCTCAGACCACAGGTACCCGAGCTGCGAGATGCAACTACCCAAAGCTGGAAATGCTATTGAGCTCATGGGCATTATTAGCCAGGTTGCGGGAGAATTGTGCCGCACATGGGCGCTGCTGATTTTATAAACTCGAGAGAATCCATCCAAAGCCATGTAGACTGGTGTTACAACCAGCCCTCCTTGCCTAATATTATTCTGGTGAGTCCGATTGTCGGCCGACTAACCAATTTGCAGCTAGTCCTTGGCTGACATCAACGGAAGCTTGATTGGATCAGTACATATTAGGGAAGCGATGGACATCCAGCGTTCCCTGAACGGAAGAACTTTGGCGGACGGGCTATGATGATCACCATTGTCTGGTCTTTGAGCCCACAGTAGGGCACCATCCGATTATTGCGGCAGTTGCTCCACAAGTAGGTTCGCGATAGCTCATGTTCAGATCTATCGAGATGATTGGAAGGGAAGGAAAAAAAGAAGGGCTTCAACCGGCTACCTCCCGTACGAGTAGTGTGCAATAAACTTCGACGCCATTGCCTCATGGCATGTTACTCCAGCACCCCTGGCGTTAGCCCCGAGTCAGTTGCAAGCTGGCGAATCACAACGATCTGGAGCCACGAGCTGCGAGGAGCGTTCCTAGTCCACAGGGTCCAGACGTTGTTGGGTTAGGCTAAAAAAGCAAGATGCCTCATTAGTCAAATAAAGAAAAAAAAGCTGCCTCCCGAACTGTTTCGTTTGTATGCAAGGCCTTGCCGCCCGCGACCCGATTCTGGTGGGGGTAGGCATGTTCGCAAGCATGGATGGTACATGTAGATGGGATAGAGGCCTCCGAGGGCCCGAGGGGAGTTGTTGCGTTTTTGTGTGACGAACGGCCGCCCGTGCCGATACTTGAGGTTGGCGTAGAGTGTCTAATCGCTTCTAGTTCTTACGAGCAATACGGCTATTCGTGCCTATCGAACCATGTAGGATGTAGCTTGTGCATGGGGGTGGCATGCCGCTGGTAGCTGTACGCGTACACTATTGGATGCTCTTGACCGCAAAGCCTAAGATATCAAGGGCCAGAAGGCAATGGATTTTAGAACTATGACGAGGAAGTTGCACTTTGCGTGTTGTGTTACGGGGTCACTGACCAGCTATCTATATGAGATGTCTCAGTTGGAATGCTATCAGGCAGGGCTTTGGAGGCAGAGATTACCAATAAGTAATGTAGTGGGAAGGCAACATAGTATAGTAGTAGTAGTAGTAGTAGTAGTAGTAGTAATAATACTAGCAGTACTAACATGCCGTGAACTACATGTACTACATTTTGCTACTGGTAATAGAATTTCGCAACTTCCAAGTTGTCAGGATGTCAAATAGTAGGAGGGCGGTTAAGCGGCTAGTTATTAGCACTCTACTAGGTAGGCTGGAAAGATGCCGCTTACCGACCGTAGTGGCATTTGTGGTCGTTTTCCTTAGAAAGTTAGCGGTTTGTGTTACTAACTTCAATCCTCTGTACGAGTACCTTACCTACTATACTGGTAGTACTGCTAGTGGTTTAAGGTAGTTAGCAGTACTTAAAGGTAGCTGAGCCAGAGTGGAGGTTCCACTGGTTACAGCGCAGGGCCATGCAAAATGCAATTCAGCACAGCGCAGCGCAGCGCAACACCGCACAGCACAGCACAGCACAGCGTAGCACAGGGCAGTTACCTTTAGCAGTGGGCTGCCTCCCTCCTCCTCGTCCGTCTTTCTTCCCCTCGATCCGTCCATGGAAATCGGCCAATCTGTTGGTGGAACGCGCCAAGACAAGAGCTGCTTCGCTCGGCTTCTTGGTTCCCTCAGCTCTGCAAATACATGAATACAAGTACCAGCTATAGTTCTAGTCCTAGACTAAATAAATCGCTGCTTGCGACGACGCCGCACCAGTCCATGACCGACCTGTCATCCCTCTGCCAATCTATTAAAAAGGCCCCGAGACCGACGTCTCCTTTAGTTTGACATCGGTCCTCAGCCTCGACATCAAATCCAACTCCAACTTCAACTTGGACTTTACCCAATATCTGCTCCCGCATTTGTCACCAGGCGCCCGGATGCACGCGACTCTTCCCTCCGCTTGTCCCACGCCCATGGCCCCTTCGTCCTGATAGCGGGCCCTGAAGGAGAGCCGGAGGCATGCTGTCTCAGCGTTTCGCATTGGCGGTCTTCGCCTTGTTTGCTGCTGGTGAGTGCGCCTCCTTTGCGACATGCTACTCTGTCCGCCGTCATCACCGCGATTCGAGAAGAAACAATACATTTTGGCAACGGCCAAGCTGCTGCGAATGATGGACTTTTTACTGGGCTATCCCAACTTCGACCCCGGATCTCATGGCTGATGCCGTCCACTTATAGTACTCGTGCCCTCCGTCTTCGCTCAAGACAACGATGACCCTCTCAACTACTCTATATTCGTCAACGCCGATGGCGCTATCGGCTTCGGCTTCTCCGTCCCCGAGGAGAATGAGGACCAGTTCTATTTCACTTTGAGAGTCCACCGAACCCATGCTTGGGGTGCTATCGGCCTAGGCTCCGACGACATGCCCGGAGCCCTTCACCTTCTTGTATACGATAATGGCGACCAGACCAACGTCACCTTCTCCCCCCGCATCTCCTACGGCTACTACGAGCCAGCCTACTATCCCGAATTCGACTTCGAGCTGCTAGAAGGCACCGGCATCCACGATGAGCACATGGTTGTCAAAGGTTTCTGCCGGAAGGATTGCTTCACTTGGCCCGCCAAGGGTACCGACGGCGGCAGGATCGACGTCAACTCAACCGAAGAAAGGGGCATCTATGCGCTAGGACCGCTGGAAGGGTTTGCTAGCGACAAGGTAGATGAGAGTCTCAAGTTTCATGCCCAGTATGGCACGTTCGTCATGGATATGGCGCGAGCTCATGGCGCAACCGAGCCACCCCCAATGGACGACGATACAAGGAGCACAGGGGCCAAAATCAACCAGAAATATGTCCGCAAGGCAGACGTTGTGTCGACAGTACACGCCGTAATGATGGTCTTGGCCATTGTGCTTCTCATGCCGCTTGGAGCTGTCATGCTTAGGTTGGGTGGATGGGTCAGGTGGCATGCTTTGAATCAGACTATGGCGATGCTGCTCGTTCTTGCAGGCTTTGGTGTTGGCATTGCTACCAGCTTGCGGTACCAAAGAGTATGCGCTTCCGCTTTGTTCCTTGATAAAGTCCTAGGCTAACATCTCTTAATAGTCTCGCGGGTTCGATTCCTACCACCAAGTTATCGGTTACTTCATTGTAGCGTTCGTCCTTGTACAATTCGCACTCGGCATACTCCATCATAAGGAAAATAGACATACGCAAACAAGAACAAAGTACGGCAAGATTCACCTGTGGTTGGGCAGACTAATTCTCCTGCTCGGCATTCTGAATGGCTTCTTGTACGTACCTTTGTCTTTCCCTAGAATTAATTTTGGGCGAACGCTGACCAGTACATTGCAGTGGATTCACGTTTGCTCTCAACCGGCGATACGGGATCATTCTCGCCGCACTCGTTATCGCCGTATGCTTGGCGATCCTCTTCGTAGTCCTTGGGAAGCGCTTCCTCCACAGGCATCGCATGCGCACTGAGCGCCTGAGAAGCGGGCAAGGCTCGCCGTATAATCGGCCACCCGTCCGCCCAGCGGGCGACCAACATTGGCAGCAATGGCAAGGCTCTGGTGGGCCTCCAAGGCGAGACTACAACAGTAATGAACCGCCGCCGAGGTATTCACCACCACAGCAGAACATAGGGCTACGTCAGGTCGTCCTCGCCTTCAGGCGCTCTGAACCACAGACTCAACGCCGGCCCACGCGGCAACAGCAGGGCTGGGGAAACCCACAGGCGGCACAGGCGCCTAGAGAGCTCGTTTGAGAGCTTGTCCTACATTTCCCCTTCAATTACCCTGTTAGCTCTCTGTGAATTGGGCGTTTGCGTTCTGAATTTTCCGACTGCGGAAAGGGTGCGAAATGGCGTTACTATTCCTGTTGTTTTTTTAGTTCTTATCATGACATGTGAATGAAAGATATTACGAAAGAAAGATACAATAATTTCCCTTCTATATACTTCTATTCCATCTTGTTATTTGTTACGAGAGAACCTCCTCCGTGTTCTACTCCTCTTTATCCCCCTCCAGCCAAATCTCATGTCCATCCCCTTCCCGCACCAACAAGCTCGCCATAACGTTACAAACGGCAATAGCACTGAGGCACCACCACACCAACCCGACATAGTCAGCATTCAGCCCCACTCCGTACACATATCCTCCGATCATCGGCCCAATCGTCCGGGCGCCGCTGCTCGCACTCTGTCCAAGGCCGTGGACCGTGCCTAGCACGCTTGGATGCGGAGAGCAGTTGTTGACGAGGATATGCTGCGCGGGCAGGGCGAACGTTCGACTTAGTACCTGGACAAACAAAATGACGAAGAGGACCGCCCACATGGCCGGACCTGTCTTGCTCTCTGGCGGCGGGGACGTGCTTGGAACGACAGCTAGATAAGGAACCAGGAAGTAGGCGATTGGGAAACAGCAGAGAAAGTATCTCCAGGAGCGGATCGTCCCTAGACGGCCAGATATGCGCGGGTACAGAGTCAGCTGCATAGTAATGCCTATAGCGCCGAGCACGGCCATAGCAATACCAACAGATCGAGGCTGCAGGCCGAGCCCACCGGTGAAGCGGAAGGGCAGCCCATCGGTGGCAGGGGTCCCGTCGGACTTGGCTGGGTCGTAGACGGGCGTGGAAAGGAAGACGAACCACAGGGAGTTGAAGGTACCGGCGTGGAAGGCTATGAGGAAGTGGGTGAAGAAGGTAAAGATGACGTTGCGCGTGAAGATACGTCGGAAGGCAAGACGCTGCGTGAAGCGCTTCGCGTGTGGCGCGTGCAGCGGCTTGCTAGATGCGTTGGGCGTGGTGGGAGTTTCGGGGAGTTCGAGGACCTCTTCGTCGTCCGCATTCGCAGCAGCGGGCAGCGCCGAGTAGTCCGGTCCACCGTCATGACGGCGGCGGCGAAACAACGCGGCGAGTCTGTGACCAATGCGGCTGCCGATATCGATGTGGCCGCTGTCACGGATGGCGTCGAGCGTCTCTTCGAGACCAAGCCAGACAGCAGCAGCAGCGCAGAAGAGGAAGAAAGCGCTGACGATGTTGGGAGTCGCGTAGGGGAAGTTCTCGAAAAAGGGGATGCCGCCGAAGAGGGATGGGTAGCTCCCTGCCGGGTCGGATAAGACACCTCCGAGGACGGGACCGACGATGATGCCGATGTTGAAGGTCATAGGGAGAAGAAGAAAAGCGCGGGATTGGTACTTTTTCTCGCGAATGATCTCGCTGATCCTGTTCAAGCTTTGTTAGCCAACTTCCTCCTCAAAAAAAGAACTGCCCTTTGGTTTTCTGGATACGGGTGCCTGAGAGAAGGGCTTACATAGTCCTCATGACGCCAACATTGCCGTTCGTAATACCGCCCATGGTCCGGAACACAAGAGCCTGCCAGAAATTCTTGGAGAAGCCGAATCCCACGCACGACAAGCTGGTACCGAGGAGCCCAATAAGAAGAACGGTCTTCCGGCCAGCGAGGGGTGAATCCGCAATGCGACCCCAGATCATGGCGGTCACAAATTGGGCGGCCATGAAGCTGGCGTGCATGATACCAGCTTGGTTGGATATGGTCGAGTCGGGGAGGGAGGGATCGAACGACTTGAGTTGGTAAAACAGGTACGCCTAGACATAAAGAAATGAGAATCTTTGCGTCACGGTTGTTCCATTCAGAACTGGCAAAACTCACCTGTAAGGACGTTTGGACAAGGGGCTCGCTAAGACGAGCTAAGGTGATGATGATGAGCTGCTGCCTCCGAGGGAGATCTTTCCAAGCAACTGGCTTATTCGACTCTTTCTTGGTCTCTTCTTCCGGTGATTGCCCATCACTGTCATGGTCTCTAATGGTGCCATTTCTCCCCTCTTCTCCAAAACGGAGGGGTTGTTGCTCCTCAGGTGAGGCATCTCGCCGTGAAGGTTCACCGAGCTCATCGTTGCGAATGTCTAAGTCATCTTCATCGTCATATCTGTCCAGGTCCAGCTCAACCTCACGCCGACCGGTCTTATCATGCTTCATGGAGTAATCAAGTAATAAAAGTCCACAATACGCCAATTGTGGATTCTACAGATAGCTTGGATCTGTGCTAAGGCGTTAAGTCTCGTAAGGAGTCGGCGAAGCAGAGAGGACCAACGAAGCAAGTCGGGGATACTATAAGCAAGTACATGAAGATTTTTTTTCAGAGGATCAAGATGACTGCATTCACACCAAAACATTAGAGACATCGATATTGGCGAATGCGTCGTAATGCGTAGTTCCCCAGAACGGTCTTGCCACCCACACTTGTGGGGTTAAAGCCGTCTAGTATCCATTGAGGAGGCCGACTCGGCCCCGGGGTCGGCCGGCACCACCATCGGCGCTTTAGTCGTCAAAATGATACAGTCCGTTTAAATGGAAAGCTATCAAATTTTTCCACTTGCTAATGATCTACACTTAGTCACATATAGCCTCTATCAGATCAGTTCAGTTCTTCAAAAACTTGTCTCTATGAGCTATCTTCCTCTCGCGATGGCCGAGGCCGAAGCCGAGATTTGCTTCGAAGTCTTGGCATGTTGGTGAGAAGAAAACGTATCGTTGTTGGGTGCCGACCTACCCGCGGGAAGAGGAGCGGTCAAAAAAAGAAAATCCGCCGCGGGAATTTTTACCATCTATTTGTGACAACGGGATGCGTAGCCTTGTGAACTTTCTTTGTTGTTCTTGGTTATCACATTGAGTCCTGTAGCTTTTCTTTCGAATGTCTCAAATACCTATACAATCACTGTCTCCGGCCAGAGGTCATGAAACCCCTGCTCAACATGTAGCTCAAGAAATAGGTGCGTTTCGTTTCGCTTCTAGTTCTTTTGCCTCCTATCAGTAGTTTTTCTGTCTCTTACTAAAATCATCCTTGCTTTCTTTGCGAGTACTTTTTCACCTTTTGATAAGCTCTTTGCCATTTGCTGCCTTGGCCGAGAATGCCAATGAAAGCAGTTCGTACCAGCTGATGTCGCCGTTGGCCAGTATTCACATATCTGTCCGAGTGTACATGATCTGTTTGATTCAGAAGAAGAGAAAGCATGCCTTGATGTGAAGTCGTCTCCAGCGTGGTGGCTGTAGTGCATAGGTATATATGTTCGGATAGCACCCGATAACAACGGAAGCGGGACACTACGGGCACTGCCCGGCGTTCGCTGATAAGGTTTATAACGGCTGCAACTAAAGCTACAATTCACTTCCACGACTCTATAGAGTCCTGCCAATTACCATCAACCTTGAAATCGTCCACAATGACCCTTACCGTCAACATAGGCAACTTAGACGTGCAAGTCAAGGCCGAGCCATTAACGCAAAGTGCATTTGCTTCCTTTGGCGACGTCATCAACAACCCTCGCCCCAACGTTCACCCTACAGCTTTCCAAGCGCATGCCAAGTCATTGCCTTCCAACGCCATCTCTGCAAACCAAGGCACGGCCATTCAATACCGTGATGTCAGTCATATCAAGAACATCTACGGGCAAGCTCCCAGCGGGAAGAGCAGTCCCAAGATGAGCATGTTCAGCTGCGGGGCAAGAAAGCCCGAGCCTGTGAAAAGCAACAGCGCCGTCGGCAGTTTGAATATCGGATTTCTAGAACGCCATCCGTTCACCACTCAGACATTCACACCAATTTCATCATCGGCCTCACAATACTTGGTCGTTGTCGCTCCCAGCCTTCCGCCAAGTAAAAAGGACGAAGGTCTCCCCGTGCCTTCGGGTGATGGATTACCCGGAAGAGGACTCCCAGACATCCGTCGGCTCAAAGCATTCGTCGCAGAAAGCAATCAGGCTGTTACATATGGCGCTGGAACATGGCATGCTCCTATGGTGGTGCTGGGCGAGCAAGACCTTTCACTCGATTTCGTGGTATTCCAATTTGGTAGCGGTGAAGGTATTGAGGACTGTCAGTTGGTCCATTTCGAATCTGAAGGCACCCAGGCACCTAAAATCAAGGTGCTCGTACACGGGCAAAATCCCCGTGCAAAGTTATAATCAACACCAGAAAGAAAGGGGAAAAGGAGGCCTTTGTGTAATTTGGACGATGTCTTATAGCATCGCTTTAGAGTGAATCGTAGCTATGTAGGTTAGCCTAACAGCAACCGCCGCTGCTAGCCTCCTCAGCTTATAAGCTGTAGAGAGGACAGACATCGTTGTAGTCATGGTATTGACAAAAATTCAAGAACATTACATCTCGTTACCCCCAAATAGCTTTTGCCACTGTAAATCTCTTCATACACATTGAGCAATTGTTCTGCTTATTAAGCCACGAAATGTTGCCTTCTTCACATGAGGCTGCACACGATGAGGGGCAATTGAGATGCCACCGGCACCATCAATTTGAAAAAAATAACAAATGCTCGCCAGCCCGACATAAGAGCTTCTCTGCTCCTTTTTCAACCACTGATTAAAGAAAAAGTCTAATCATGGGAGATCTCACCCAGGCTGATGCCCAGCACAAGCTTCAGGATCTCTCTGGAATTGCCTTACAGCCAGGAGACAATCCTTATGATGCCTTTATAAAAGCTTGCAATGATGACCATGTAAGTATATACCTTAGAGATGAATTGACCCTATCAGTCCCCTCTGTAACGAAAATAAGGTGGAAAGTTGAAATATCTGATCTTGGTGACTAAAGAGAGAAATTCAAGCACTCTACGCCACGCATCGTGTGAAAAGGAACGCCCAGCAGAAGGAGAAGTTCCTTTCATCAGACTTCACGGAGCTAAATATTGATCAACATTTACTCAAGCTTGAGGACCCGCGTATCCAGCCGCGTTTCAAAGATGAGAGGCACTGCATGACGATATGGGCGCGGCCTCCTAATCATATCATCCGTCTGGTAACCCACTTGCAGCAATTGCTTCAAAAGAGAGCGCCAAGTAAGGAAACTCCATGCAGCCATGAGACTTGAACAAGGTCGGACAGCTGATTGCCCAAACAGATGTATGGTTGATGCCGCCGTACAGACTGCATCTCACTACGCTAGAGGTTGCTTTCTCGAAGACAGCGGAGGAGATTGCCGAGTTGGTGGCAACCCTGCGACCCGCCTTGCCTTCCATTGTCAACTACACTCATACTCATCGCTCAAGGCTTGTAAAGCCCATGATCTCTTACGATCTCTCGGCCTTTGCTCTGTCATTCCTCCCCGCTGCCGGAGAGCCGTCCGTCTCCCCTCCGCCATGGGCTCCGGACTCGGCTGCGAGCGAGGACATTGTCAAAGGCGACGAGCTGACCTACCATCATGTGCGAAGGGATGTCTTCGACAAGGTCAAAGAAGCCGGGGTTGAGGCCGGCTCGCGTTATCAGGTGCCTAGCGCGCATATTACGTTAGGGCGGTATCTGACTCATAGTGATCACGACACGCCAGAGAAGAGGCAGGCTTGGGTTGACACAATTGACGAGATCAATGATTGGTTAGAGAAGGAAGTGTGGAACAATCCGGACAGTGAGTTCAACTGCGAGTGGATGGTCGGGCATGAGAAAGGCCTTGATACGCGCTGCGGAACAGTCTGGTATGGCGAGGGTCGAACAGTCATAATGGGAGAGGGCTTTTGAGTCAAGTTAAAAACTACAAGCATGAACCGACAGCGATTTAGACAAGCTTAGATGCAATTTTCCAGTATTTTTACTCTTCGTAGCATACTCGTCAAACATGAGCGATCGGATTTGAAATCTTCCTTCTATCCTGCTTTGCCTCGCCCCTGATCATGAGGGGGAGGTAAGGTGCAAAGCGCAAGAGTCGTGTAGGGACATTGACTTTTATTCGTTCCCTATGAACCGTTCCTCAACTGAGGATATGTACCCCCTTCGCCTGTGTCCATGATGCCCAGATGCCGCAAGAGAGAAGCACGCAACGTGCAGTAGTGACCCAAACCTTCAACAACACATTTAGAAAACCAGAGCCGCACCCTTCGTCTTCTTGTCACCACTGTTTACATATATGTCAGTAAACCGTTCTGTCTTTAACCAGCAGTTGCAGACGCTGGACCGTTGGAAGTTGTGAAACGTACCCGAGCTCGAAGTGCTTGCAGCGCTTCAGCGCCAGCTGGCACTTGGTCTTGCACTTAACGCATTCCAAACGCAGCACGACCTTCTTGGTAGTCTTGGCCTTCTTGTGGAAGACAGGCTTGGTCTGACCACCGTAACCGGACTGCTTGCGGTCGTAACGGCGCTTACCCTGGGCGAAGAGGGAGGCCTTTCCGGTCTTGTACTGGGTGACCTTGTGCTGGGTGTGCTTGCGGCACTCCTTACCCTTGCAGTAGGTGTTGCGCGTCTTGGGAATGTTGACCTAATAGTTGCCTCCAGTCAGCCTTGTTGCTTGTCCGAGTCTCGTGGATCATTAGAATCGTCGGGTGGTGATGCGCGCTCTCTTCAGGATCGATGATTTATCTGCCAGGCCATACGAATCGCCACGTCTCCAACATTCGGTATGTTTTGAATCTATATTCGCCTCCTCAGCTGTCAAATGCGTCCTCGAAACCTCATCCCCGCGCGGTGGGATGGTTGTCCAGAAAAGTTCGTCATCGCGGAAAGTTCGACATCGAGCGGGCCGGAGGCAATAAATCATCGATCGCTGAAGACAATCGCTTGCAGTAATATCTGTGAATTATGTGACGATCCTGAATGAGTTGACTTACCATCTTGGCGGTTGTGTGTGGTTGCCGTGCCTTGGGATGTTTGGTGATGCGAAGTTCCGTAACTAGAGCGAAATTTGGGGGTTTTGGTGATTTCTCTCTTTGTGGGCAGGCTAGGGTCGGACACCAAGCCCGATTGGAGGGATGTGGCTCACAGTTGCTCATCCAGTTGCACTAGCCACAATTTTTGCCTGGTTTGCACGGCATCCACAGCCACACCTCAATCCCCCTCGGTTGATGTGGCGCATGAGCCACTCTCCAGGAGACCCCACCATTTTCATCTGGACGGGTTGGCATCGCCAGGTGTTCTCTGTTAGACGGGACTGGATTGCCAATTGAGCTTCACAACAACCGCAACAATGGATCCCTACTCAGCAGAAGGCGAATTGATCAACATCCACAACCACTTCCACCAAGGCCAGTTCCAGGAAGTGGTCGACTTCGACACATCCTCGTTCTCCCCCGAGAATGCCCTCCCCGCCAAGGTCCTCGTCCTAAGGGCGCGGATCGCGCTCGGCCAAGCGAAGGAAGTGCTCGATGAGGTGAAAGGGGATAAAGAGCCTGAGATGGAGGCCGTGGGTGCTCTGGCAGAGCTTACTCTTGGAAAGACAGATTCCGCTGTGGCTACGATCGAGAAGCTCGCCGAGTCCTCTGCCGACAATGTCGGTGTTCAGATCGTTGGCGGTACTGTTCTCCAGGCCGCTGACAAGTCGGAGGAGGCCCTTGCTCTGCTGTCGCAACACCAAGGAAGCTGTAAGGGCTTACTAGCAGCCTGGGATTGAAGATGTTGAAAGCTAACCTAATCTATAGTGGATGCCGTTGCCTTAATCGTTCAAATCCACCTCGCACAGAACCGTACCGATCTCGCTTTGAAGGAAGTCAGCGCTGCACGGAGATGGGCCCAGGATAATCTCCTGGTGAACTTGGCTGAGTCGTGGGTTGGTCTGCGACAGGGCGGCGAGAAGTATCAGCAAGCATTCTACGTTTTCGAAGAGCTGGCGCAGGCTCCGGCTACGTCCTCGACCTGGAGCTTGGTCTCACAAGCGGTGTGCGAGCTGCACCTCGGCCGGATAGAAGAGTCACGGGCTGCGCTGGATCAGGCGCTGAAGAAGGAGCCGGAATACGCCGAGGCCATTGCCAATATGCTGGTCTTGACTGTCGTGTCCGGAAAGAACCCTAAGGAGCTGACTGAGTAAGTTGTGGTTGTTTCCGAGTATTGCTTGTTATTTGACTAACGCAACACAGGACGTTGAAGAAGGTCGACCCGAATCACCGTTTCTTGGTGGACCTGGAGGAGAAGAGCGAGTTGTTTGACAAGGCTGCAACGAAGTTCAAGGCCAAGGCGGCGGCCTAAATGGGTCTGCGGAAGCATTCTTGCCCTTCACGAGGATTACGATTGGCGCTGTTCATTAGAGGAACAATGATGCTGCATTTCTGCTAAAATAACAAAACTAGACATGATTTTCTGGTTATTCTCTTTCGTTTTTTTTTTTTTTTTTTGTTTGTGAATCCTCGTTTTCATGCTCACACTTCACTTACAAAGAATAACCTCGATAATAAGCACAACCGTCTTCTATTCAGTATTTACCGAAGCGATAACTTCTTTAATGCTATTTGCAGATTTGCGCAAGAGTTGCGTCTCTTGATCATTCAAAAGAAGAGGAACTTCTTGGTGAGCTCCCCCGCGGTTGACTTTACATGGCATGCTTAGAGCAATGTCACTGACGCCAGCATACGAGCCTACTTGTGATACTGTCATAATAGTATCCCCGTTTGTGATGATAGGCTTCAGTATGCTGACTAGCACGCTGGCGATGCCATAATTCGTCTTGCCCTTACGCTCAATGATCTCGTACGCCGAGCCTCGCGTGCGCGTGGCGCAATCATTCATGGCAGCCTCATCATGAGTTTTCCCTGCCTGTGCACAGTAGTCCGGTAGGCGCATGCCTGAGATTGTGGCTAGCGACCACACTGGGAGTTGCGAATCGCCGTGCTCGCCAACGATAACGGCGTGGACGCTGCGCGGGCTCACCCCGAAATGGCGACCAAGTTCGCTGCGGAAGCGTGTGGTATCGAGCGATGTCCCGCTGCCAATAACGCGATGGGCAGGGAAGCCGGAGAAGCGAGTAGCAGCATGAGTAAGGACATCGACAGGATTTGTGGCAATGATAAGGATCGTATCAGGAGCCGCCTTCGCGATACGGGGAATCACATCGCTGAATATAGCATAGTTGGTACGAACGAGATCAAGACGAGTCTGACCAGGCTTCTGGTTGACACCCGCTGTTATGATCACGGCGGTGGCACCGGCACAGTCAGAGTACTCGCCCGCCCAAACCCTGGCTTGAGAGAAATGGGCGGCGTGCCTAAGATCAGCAGCCTCCCCCTCCGCACGGTTTTTATCGACGTCAAGGAGTACAATTTCAGCTGCCAAGCCGCTGAGCAGTAGGGCAAACGCTGTAGTCGCTCCTACAGATCCGGCGCCAACAATCACAACTTTGACTGACTGTAGATCTTCTTGATTAGATTAATTGCAAAATATTGCTTCCGAATCTTGAGGGTTACCTGAGGGACGTTGGCTGATATAATAGGGGCTGTAGTAGACATCGTTGTTGAATGATTGGATTGTGAGTGTAGAAGATGGGTTCACTTTCGTGCCGAGCTCAACTTGAATCTAATTCAATATGAAAAGATGGTCTGGTGAATTCGCGGGAAGGCAGCGAAATGAAGTTGTTCAATGTATCTTCATATACTGTCGTCAGTTCGCCTCCCCCGTGATCATGGTCTGATGTTAATGCACGGTTTTCTTGGCAAGATTGAAGTGTCGTAAGTTTGACCAAGACATGAATGGTCGAGGCTATGTGGGTTGGCATAACAGGCTGAGAGCTGAACAAAAGGCGACAAGCGAATGGTTTCTTTCGTCCACACGATCTGAAGATTACCTAGATAGCATAGATTAGAGAGGCCAATGATCTTGTCTTCTTATTGATTATACTCGTAGTTCAGAACAGAGATATTTTTTACTAAAACGGAAATCTACTTGTAGATCACTTTCAGGTGCTCGAGCCAAGGGCCAGAAGAAATTGCCGTATAGATATCTTTCGTTTGTGGGAACTTTATGACAAAATTACTTTTATTTCTGAAGCTTCGGGCCAAGGCAAAAGAATAAATGTGAGACAGCGGTCTTGAATTTGGTAGAAAGCTAACTTGATGTCGTGTACTCATGATCTTCAGTCTTTATCCAGCGTCTTTCGCATCACTATCCTAGGCCAGCTCCGTACGCCTCTCTCTCCGAAAATAACCACTCGTAGGCGTTGTTCTGTCCTTTGCCTTCTTCGGCTCAATGTATTAGAGACGTGAACTGTCCCGGTTTTCAGAAGAAATTCCACTCCTCATCGGAACCATCGCGTATTGGCGGCTCAGCTACGCGAAGTTTGCTGCTGCTGCTGCTGACCACACTCCGCGATCGCGGTGGAGGTGGCCGGCGTGAGCTCCGGCTACTCGATCTTGATGCTGGCGAACACTCCACAACCTGCTTTGCCTTGTCCCTGGGAGTGCAACGTAGGGCTGTAGGCTCTTCCACAGGATTACTCCGAGTTTCTTTCTTGCCATGTTGAACTATATTGGGGCTGTGGCTATCGACTGAATCCATAACACATGGCCCAGCTGCTTCCGCTGATTTGACAGGTGATATGGTGCCATCTTCGGCTAGAAAGGCATCGATCTTAGATACTTTCTCCTCCGTGGATTGTGGGAGCCGCCGTCTTCTGTATCTCTGATTTCGTGACGGAATTTCATGTGGATTGCTGTGGGTCCTGGTGGACGAAGGTAAACTGCCATCGGTTGTTTGAACGTGAGAAGTCACTGGGGCGTCTTGAGGGAGCGGTGCACCAGTTTGGTTCTCAACGGCACTTGTTTCAACAAGTTTCCCTTTAAATGATTTCGTGTTCGGCTGGTCATCTAACTCATCATCTGAAATCCACAGATAAGATCGAACTTGGTTCCAGAAGTCAGCGACCTCACGACTGTCTCTCTTGAAGAACTTCGCCGCAAAGGGATCATCATCGCAGGAAGGTGTCGAAAGTTCTCGGCGAACGGTCGTAGCATCGTAATCCCCTGAAAATTTTCCTTCTTCTGTCTCTTCTGGCTCTGTCGGAGCTCCCTTTTGGCAAGCTTGCGCTGGGCCTTTTGCACTATTTGCGTTGCCCCCTTTATGTTGGGAGGAACCATCTCTTTCATCCAAACATCTCCCAAGTGGCGTAGCTGTAAAGTACTGACGGTACTTCAACAGGGTGAGAGAGTATTCTTCAACATCTGGCGAGGTTTGTATCGTCTGCGGCGCCAAGGGAGCAGCTGTCGTATGGGTAGGGGAGGATGTTCTCAAAGACAGCTTGCTCTTGGCTGACTCGTCATCTCCGGCGCTCACAAGGGTCGTCTGCTGTGATGATTTAGAGGACTCGAGCCAGGCGACGATGGCTTTGACTGAACTGTTGCCACCGGTGCTTCCTTGAGTTGCACCTCGTTCGCGGGTGGTTCGTGGTGGGGAGGCGCGAGAGCGGTTAAGATTCGAAGAGAAGCTGCTCGGAAGACCCTTGTGTTCTCGTTTTCGATTGATTATGCTTTCTTCAGCCTTGGAAGGTCGATCTGCTGGATTAAATCCATGGCAATCCGAGAGCGTTGCCATTGTGCCAGCAATGTTAGCGCATCAACAGTGGAAGATGAAGGCATCAAGTCCTGCAAGGGCAAGCTTGGAGAAGACATTGAAGCAAAGCTGATCAAGAAAGACCTTCAGGCTATTCCAGGCGTGGGCGAAGTGCGCATTTGGCTGGTAGATCAAGGTGATTGGCAAGTGATAACCACAAGCCCAAAGTGTGAGAACATGGTGAATGCTTGGGCTGCCTCCCACCTATCCCAAATCGTCCCAAGCCTCATAATCTAGAAACAGCATTTTAGGAGCGCTAGGAACCATGAAAAATAGTGATCCAAGCTCTCAACGATCGTTAGATAGAAGACTGGTGGCGTTGTGAACAAAGGGCTCTTGCGCCAACGTCGAGATGGAGAACAAAGGATGCCCACGAAGCAAAGAGCCGATTCAGTTGACCAAAGCCATGGCATTGCTGGCTCAGCCTCCATCTTTCATCCGTCGAAAAGTATTTCGACAAGCTCGTGGTCATTGCTCGTAGAGAATATGCCCACCAGCCCAAACTAAGCAAATTCGTGAGGTTAACGTAGTAGTACATAGCTGGACTTACCAAAAATAGTCCAACGAACTTCGATATATGAAACCCTATTGATTAAAGTCTTTGTCCATGCTTGCGGGCGTCGCGGGAAGTCAACTGTTCTCATTATTCGCGACTTGTCGGTGGGCGTAATCTGTCTCGTCATGGTGATGGTAAGTCTCTGAGAGCGTGCAAAGGTGCTACGGGGATCCTCAACCGCATGCTCTCTTGCCCACAAACAAATATATACACGCCTAAGTAGCACAAGGAAAATTATCTGCTCATCTCCGAAATGAAAAAAGGCTGTATTCATGCACCCATTCTATGATTTGAGCGTCCTCATCGTTCGTACACATAGTCCCATAAAAACTCGTTCACAAGGGATAGTCAACGCCGCTGACAGCGCCCAAGTAAGCCGAAAAACGATTTTCCCTTCTAACCAAATCCAAGCAATGACAAGAGAGATTCGATCATTTCTTGCCCTTGTTAGGGAACTTCGGGGCACCGATGTCAGCACCCCGAAGCTTGACGTTGAGGACACGCTCCATGGCGCCAAGCACCTTCTGGTCAGGGGCAGCGCTTCCGCGCTCGAATTCGGCAACGATGGACTGTGTGGTGTTGCACTTGGTGGCCAGATCCTTCTGTGTCATCTTGGGCTCCATCTTCTGCCGTGTCTGGGAGATGGCGTCGCCAACTCTCTTGCCAACAGTGTTGGGCTTGACGATATCGTCGGATCGGTCGACCTTGGTCAGGCGCTGACCCTCACCACCTCCTGACTGTGGTTTTGTGTTAGCTTATGTCTACTTGTAGAGTTTCGCACAGCACTTCAGGAACCCAGTTGACTCGAGGGAGATGATACGCCCTCGGACCCCAGGGTCGTGAAGAACACAAGGCGGGGCAACGACTTACAGAGTTGGCAGTGGCGTACTTCTTCTCAGTGCCGACGACGCCTCCGCTCCTCTGGGCAGCATTGAGGGCAGCCTTGCCACGGATGACAGTCTCACGCTCGGCAGCACCAGGTCCTCGGACCTTGCTACCAATCTTGGTAGTGGAATCCCAGTCGTCAGACATTGTGATTATTGGTGAAAAGTAGAAGTGGGGTAAGGTTGAGTCGGCAGGTTTGTGTTCTTATGTTGCGGCGTCGGAGTAGTGATTTGTAGAAAGATGTTGATCGCGTGAGGAAAAGGTTTGTGACGGTGAGAAGATTTCCAAGATAAATATGGCGGGCGTCTCTGACGAGATAGGTAGGATCAGAGTGTACACTACAGGTACGGTAAGGCAGCGACTGAGTCAACCGGCGGGGGCCGCATTGGGGCGGTGCGTCAACTGCCAGTGACCCTCGACATTGCGGCCAATGGAATGTGCTAGACGACTCCCAGTAAACCGCCCGCTAATCGTAACCGCTAAGCCCACCAACCATCTCAAGGGACTCAATGACATAATGCCGGGGTTAAGACAGGGTGACTAAGCCAAGTTCAGCGGTACGTACCTTCACTCATTCACACCATGGCAATCTGAGGGCCTTGATGGCTCTCAAGGCCTCGAGATCAGGCTGAATCACATATGTAAACCAACCGAGCCTCCGCTATTTCTCCAGACTCGTTTTCTCTTCGATTTCAAGTCCCCTTCTGGGGAGCAATCCGGAGTTGTCAGCCGGTATCAATTACAGGCGTGGCTATACTATGGACGGCATCTTCCAAGATTCGCCTATCACCCCATGGCTTCAACTTTGGGATAATGTCGAAACACTCCTTTTCGAGTATCCTCATGTTCCGTTCTCCGCATGCGCTACAATTGTTTATATGATGTTATGCGGGAATGTCAGAAACACGACACTTCTTGTTGGGATCTTCTGCTGGACGGAACGGGCCGCTCTTCACTCATTGATCGGCAACTTCCCTGCAACGAAGTATTTGATCTCGACAATCGGCATCCTTACTTTCACTTGGCTCTTGGGACAAATTTTGCCGTTTCTGTTCATGAAAGGGAATGGACGTCGCGAGGCTCAGACCCAACCATGCTTCATCCCAGGAACAACCACTCACAGGAGGTTGTTCCCTAAGAAGCACTCATTCTCCTACTCTTATCTGCTTGTCGGTATTCCCGTGGGATTCAGAGGTAACTACCAAGGGATGATATCTGTCGACCTCCCCACCAATTCCGACCGGGCATCAGGGATGTCTTCTGGAAAGGCCTGGTACGATGTTAATGCCGACGACTACCTTAGCAGGGGAACTGATCAGCTTGGTTTACGTGGGAAGTTGGATACCTTCCTCAAGTCTCAGGTAAGATGTTTTCTCTTAGCC
Source organism: Waltergamsia citrina (assembly GCA_022814615.1). Taxonomy (NCBI): domain Eukaryota; kingdom Fungi; phylum Ascomycota; class Sordariomycetes; order Hypocreales; family Bionectriaceae; genus Waltergamsia; species Waltergamsia citrina. The sequence continues at coordinate 50,093 of JAKLNE010000063.1, read as the reverse complement.
AACCAGCAGAGTTGCTGATAATAGATAGGGCGTGAATCCCTCTGAATATCCGCATGCTTATCTGGTGACTGCTGCGAGATTCTTGGGTTACCACTTCAATCCCGTGTCTTTCTGGTACTTATATACCCAAGAGAAGATACTTTCCGCCATTGTTCTTGAAGTGAACAACACATTCGGCGAACGAAGACCTTACTTGGTTCATCGAGACTTCGATGCCGAAGCTAAGCAGCTTCAGGGCACGTCCCCTGACCAAAAGGCAATCGAGAGGTCACAAGCAAAGATCAAGAATACTTGGGCCAAGGATTTTCACGTTTCGCCCTTTAACTCACGAAAAGGCTCCTATTCATTGTTGGCCGCAGACCCTTGGTCAGAAAACATGGAAATGTTTCAAGGTCTCGATGTCACTATTAACTTGTCATCGTCCAAAGGCCAGCCGAAGATTGTGGCCCGTCTTTTCTCAGAAGGTTCTGCCGTCTTTCCATCGGAAATGAGCATTTCACAAAAGATCGGTTTTCTATGCAAATGGTTTTGGGTGGGGTATGCTACTTTCCCGAGAATTGTTAAGGAAGCTACCCTTCTATCGTTCAAGCGCAAACTTCATGTCTGGTACCGACCCGAACCGCTTAAGGATTCTCAAGGAAGGCTTGCCGATTCAAATGAGATTACACTCGAAGCTGCGTTCAGAGCATACCTGCGCCATCTTGTTGAAAACTCGTCGAGCTCTCTAATAGTCACATATGTTCCCAGCGGAATCCTCAATTCCGCGAAAGAGATCTTCCAGTCGCCTAAAGCCGAGGCAAGTGCCTCTGATGCGGATACGCTGGAGATGAAAGTCTTGACGCCTGCGTTCTACACCAGGTTTGCGGGATATGCGCACGACCTTGAAGGCATTTTTTGTGAACTTGCAGAAAGTTGCACGCTGTGGGCAGACAAGCCTGATTTGCTTCCTAAGGTCTTCATGAAGAAACCCTCTCCACCTTTGCATGCGAACACATTTATGGACTTTCTTTCGTTCAGAATCATTAAAACCTTGAGAAAACGCCCCGAAGCTATCAACAGGCCTCTGACCTCGGCAGATCAACCGCCTCAGCCATCACCTAAAAGCGACGTCAAGATCAACGATATCCAAGATTTTAGAATGTCGTCTATGGATGCTTTCATTATTGGGCAAGAGGACTCCAAACTCAAGATCGACTATCGAAATGCCTTGGTCCGTCTTTTTCTTGCGAACAAGTTCTTCTTTGGCTTTGTGGAACCGCTCAGCGTCATCCTCATCCTTGCCGATCTCTCTCTTGCTTGGGCAGTGGCTATGAGCTTATTGAAAGCAACAAGAACTGTGCACTTCGGCTCCTGAGCTCTTGCAATCACTTACTGCACGTGAGCCTTACTCCGCTCTAGCTATCGCCATGGTCCCAGCAGCTGCGGGGCATAGGGAACCGCATCGGGGGAGGAGCACGTCAAGCTTGCACGATAGGCAATGTGCTAATTGCAGGGGTTTGCTTAAGATCTGTCAAATACACGACATCTCCGCCGCTTTCTGATGGATTGGAAGGGCAGGGTTCTTGTCCCGTTGGCTGGTACGTAGAAGCCATCCTTCGAGTAGGACGAGACCCTGGAGAGACAGCTGCGGCACGACAATGAGGTGGTACACTTTCTGGCTTACGGCATATAAGAGCAAAACGGGTTCAATTGGCCATGCTACAACATGATCCTTCACGTGCATCGGATCGTTAAGGAACCTGACACCTGTCTCACCCCCATCAACCGGATGACTTGGCCGATTAAATCCCACGGCGGGGCCCTTGGCGGCATGGAGGGGATCACCACAATTCCAAATACTAATCCATGGCCCGCCCATCTCGAACTACATCCGGATCGGGCCAATAGAGGAGGGGAGCCCGCGGGTCTAAATGCTGCCGTTTGAGCTAAACAATGCAGCAGATGGAGGTCTAGTCCCCACGAATTTTGAGACATCGACCCAACTGAACTTTGTCCAATCGCCCCGGGCATATCCTAATTCGACGTCATGGAACTCCATCGTTACGCCGCACCCCACCACAGCTCGGAAAGCCAAAGAAGCTCACGACGACCTATAAGAAGGGTACCCCACCACTGACGAAGTTATACGATCAGAACAGCTCATAATTTACCCATTTCTGCTCAAACTACCGCCAGACTACGCTTTTCTGCTATTTGAAGTACCAATTCAGACAATATGCCTCTCACCGGACACTGTCTCTGCAAGGCCGTCACCTACTCGGCCGACGTCGAAGCCCCACTTATCACAGGATACGACCACTGCGACGACTGCCAGCGTCAAAGTGGAAGCACATACTGTTAGTCTTCAGTCCCGTTCTTCAACTGAGGTTCATTATCAGAGCACAGGTTGACTGGTAGCATTTTAGCTCTTGTTGCGGTCGTACCAAAGGACAAGCTCACCATCAACGGTCCCGTCAAGAAGTGGGAAGGCAAGGGTTCGTCCGGAAACTCTGTCTGGCGCCTTTTCTGCTCCGAGTGCGGCTCTCCTATTGCCCACGACCCGGATGCCGCCCCTGAAATCATCGCCCTGAAGGCCGGCACCCTGGACTCGGAGCTTAAGAAGAACCTCAAGCCTGTATGTCCTCATTTTCCGATCTGCAGTGACCTGGTTATCCTGTCGAATTGGCCGTATGCATTTGTGCACTATGCTAACAAAAATTGTCCAGGACACCGAAATTTGGACCGTTGGCAAGCTCCCCTTCTGCCAGGAGTCTCTGGCGAAGCCCTTCAAGCATATGCCTGAGTAAGAGAGAAACAATTGGTCCACCGCCTGCGGATACCTGTCGATGTGATTTGAAGTATTACTAGATTATGGAAATGGGCTGCTATTTATTGCTTGTTGGGACAGATGTCAATAGCATTCAAATCGTTGCCCGGATTAAAGAATCAAAAAAGAAATTATCGCATGAAAACGTCTTCTATTAGTAGTACTGCATCCAACCTCCACCGCAACAAGCCCCGAAACTAAGAATACTAATGAACCACCTTGTCCCCTTCAATGATTGAATCACAATGTCCAGCACGAATATCATAGTGTTCCTCCTCAGGTCGGATGTGTTTGTGGGAAGGTGCCCGTTCTCTGGGGCACTGCCGAATTAGATGACCAGATTGGCAAGGGTCGCGATGATGGCTATGATACCAATAGTCTTTGCCGTAAAGCCCACAACCGGGTTTGAAGAATCCGTCTGGAGAGCAGCAATCGGCTCCGTTACCGTGGCGGTTGCTGATGAGGAGGCAGGGCCGTCCTTGTCAACAGACTTTGCCCCGCCCGCCTTCCCCTTTCGCGGTGACTGAACCCCGTGAGGTGCATGCTTATTCCAAGGCGAATGTTTATACTTCTTTTGCGAGTTGGCCAGCGTGGGGGATGGAGTTTCAACTGGCTTATTGGCCGGGTCGAGAGCTTCGACGTTGAGGGACGTAGGTGCCGGATCGTGTAGAAACTCCTCCGGTTGGTTATTCTCTTCGTCTGATGCGCCATTTTCGGCTACAACGTCCTCTCCCTCGGTAGGCTCCGTCAGTACAGGCTCTTGTCCTTCAGCCTCGGGAGCGTAAGCTCCGAGCATTTGGTCACACATCGAGGATGCCACCTTCCACTGCTCACACTCAGTTGGGTACTGAGTGTCGGGGCCACAATAAGTGGCCACGAACTGCCGGGCATATTGACAAAAATCGACAATGTCTTGCTCTTCGAGCGAATGCTCCTCCTCCGAGTGCTCTTCTGAATGCTCTTCCGGGCTGTTTTCATCGCGACGTGGGATATGAACCACTTCATCCTCATTGACTTGCCAGGGGTAATGGGTAGAGACGGTCCAAGTGGCTGTCTCGATGGCTGGAATTTCCCTACTTAAGGTGAAGTGTGTTGGTTCCACGACTGGCACAAAAGCAGGCGGGTCTGTTTGAGTAATGGTGACGGTGGAGGAAGACATGGCGGAATTGAAGTGAGCAGAGGAGTGCAGTGATTAATACTGGATAACAAGCGTGTGTGGATTCCAAGAAAAGTGAGCTAATGTTGCTGGTGATAATCGAAACCAAATGGTGAATGTTGACGGGAGGAAAAAGAAGAAGAAGAAGAAGAAGAAGAAGAGAGGGAAGAGGGAATAGAGGGAAGAAAAAGAAGAACAAGACAGGCAGATGAAGACGCTCGCTGCTTCCTTATGATCCTCTTGATTCGCAGTACGCGGGAAAGACAGACGAGGGCCGTATGCTGCTCTTCCCACATTCTGTTCTGCAATGAGGAAAGAATGGTAGGATACGGTGATGGCATCGCGGTAAGAAGCTCCTGTTTGGGTAAAGATGCCTCCTGCAGTTGCCTCAGTATGCCTAAGGTAGGTAGGTCCGTACTTGCCCAGTACCCCTTTCTTTCTGTAAATGCCAGCGTTGACCAAGTTCATACCTTGACGTCAAGTCAAGCAACACAGACAATCATTTTACTCGCGACGCTTGAATCTACCTTATCCTCTCCGCGGCGTCTTCGCCCAGTCTCCGCATAACGCGGCTGCAAAGCATCGGTTCATGCCCATAACAAGAGACCGCATCTCGGTTCCTTCCACAGTGTCCACGGTGATCCAGTTCGGGTAAGTGGTCGTCGTTATCTCATTCCACAAACTGTGTCGTAGTGCTATCATCGCCTTCCTCCCTAAATAGATCAGACTTTCATTGTTGGGAGGGACGACATTCTCAGCACCTCTCAATGACGACACCCAATCCAAGTCAAACAATCGTGACTTCCGTGTCTTCCGGTGCTTCTCCAGTAGTTGCAGCTGGTCCGCCACCAGCTTGTCCAGATCGCGCTCCTCAGACCATTTTGAAGCAACAGGGAAGTTGCCAGTGTGTACAAAGCCTTTGAATGGTCCAGGAAAGCTTTTCAAGATATCCGCCTGCCACGCGCCGCCAAAACGAATAATGACTGCCGATTCGCCGTCGCCAATAATCTCCTTAAGTGGCATGGTAGTGATATCGCCTTGTTTATCAAGCACGGCTCGGTGAGCCACTTTCCGCTCCAGCAGTTTAAACAACTCAGCTTTCTCCTTGTCGTCGAACCGCTTGAAACCCCTATCGGAGGTCCAGGATTGGTCGTGGAAATCCCAGATGACCAGTTCACCCTTGTGCTCCTTCAGAAAATTGTTGATAGTGTCGGCCATGGCTTCAATGCTCTCCCCTATAGCTCCTGACGGCCAAACGGATCCTTCCGTCAGATGCGCCGCCCAGAAGTGGCCTTTGATCTTGGCAACCCGCGTATCTATGACACGGATGCCGCTGTCTCGTAGCTGCTCTTGCAAAGTCTTGACCTGCGTGACCGAGTTGCTATCAGTGCCACCACCCCATTTCTTGACATTGCCTTTGCGCAGACCGGCGTGGTGTGCTCGAGGGAGCACAATTTCTCGCAGTGGTAGATGACCTATCTCAGGCAGAAGCTGTTGCATCCAACCCACGGTTGACCTGTGGCCACCTAAACAGGCACCTTGACCCTGGCCCTGCTGCTCCCATGCGGCGGTGCTCAGAAGCTCATTCTCATTGCTTCCAGCTAGGAGATAGGAGGCGCCATGGGGCTTTGGCAAACGCTCCATCCGGTCACGCAACTCTGAATTAGGACAGTTGGGCTGCTTGAATTTCCATATGAGAGTAGCCTCTGCAGGTCCCTTACCGTGTTCCTCCATCTTGAATTCGATCCTGACGGACTTGGTTTTCTTCGTGCCGATAAGCTTGTACTCGACTTCGGCTGCCGTGTCCTCTACTTTGAAGCCGTCGGGCCCAGCGGTATTCGGGACTTCAACTGTGACGGCTTGTCCTGGTGGGATGGTCTTTGGCCAGTGCCTCCAAATCGGAGCTTGGTACTGAGAACTGTGTATAGCCTCCAAACGGAAAGGAGTTCCATTGATGAGAGTGATGGAGGTCACGCGCCAAGAGTCGCTGTGCATCAACAAGCCCCCAGAGGAGCCCTCGAGCCCTCGGCGGGCGAAGAACTGTGAATTGTTGAATACTTGGTCATTTCCGGTAGTTTCAGGATGCGAAACTCTGTTGTCAAGGTCAAGAACATCACGGGTGTCCACAGACCCCTTCGCGGCTTCCACTTGCGCTTCGCAATCATGGTTCTGAGCCAGGGCTTCTTCTGATCCCTTGGGAGTATCAATTTCGTACCCACTTTGCTCAACGTCAACGACAGGGCCAATGCGGTAACGTTGCCATGCGGCTTTTTGAAGCAATGCTTTCGAGGAATTGGAAGTTTTCAAGTCTCGTACAGGAAGAGGGCTTGCAAAAGCACTGAAAATGGAAAAGGTGAGGCACCAAGCCAGTAGAACTGGGGAGTTGCGAGGCATTGTGTGATCAGATGTGTGATCTGTTGTGGTGTTTAGATGGAACAGAGTCGAAGAAAGTTCTCGGTGCCCGATATTTGGAGAACAGTATGTATGAGAAGAAAGTGGGAGAAGAGGACGACAGATCCAGCATTCGACTTTTGATTGCACCTTTGATTTAGAATTCTTCTGTGCCGTCATTGTCAAGGCGATGCTTCAAAACAAAGTTAAGTTCAAGCTTTTCTTCAACTCAGTCTTCGGATGCTCAACTTGCCTGGCAGTTATTGGTGAGGGGTTGTCGTTGTTCCGAGAGGAACATGGACCATCGCGGAGTGATTTTCTAATGCTTTATTAGCGAACAATATGAATGGTAAGAACATACATCGTAACTGCACCCGAATGGAGCGCGAATGGAGCGCGAATGAAGCGATTCACGCCGCTGGCGCGAAGATCAGGGTCTGGAAAGATGAGATAAACTTTTCCCGTACAGCTGGAATATGCACGAGGCAGACGCAGGATAGCAAAAACATCATATTTACTGCCGCCATTGCTGGCCAAACTTTTTCGATCATTAAGTAGTCTTTTCGTAATTCATGGTCTCCTTAACGTTGCCCCTGGCTGTCTAGTACTTTACACCTTTATCATCAGGAATAACAAGAGGGGGAAGTCTCAAAAGTCTGCGCATCATCTCCGATTTATGCGTACTTCCCTAGCCGTGCGCAATGATGCCGGTCATAAGGTCCTCGTCTTCTATCTGTGACTCGAAATTTCCGGATGGGTGCTCAGCCTCCTTTTCGCTACGTTTCTGTTCGCGCACGAGATGCTTGATGTATTCCTTGTTGGTGCCCAGACGGTCGTTGGCTGCCTGATAGTCTCGGGAAAGTTCTGTGATGGCGCGATGAGACCTGGCTATCTCATGCGCGAAGTTTTGTTCACTAAGGAGTTCCCTATCAGCGTGGAAGGTAAGATACTCGTCTCCACTTTCGTCGGTGTGGAGTTCGCCTCTCAGCATGTTGGACTCAATCATGCCTCGGAGGAGGGACACAACGTCGGCCAAGTCCTTTATCGGCTCGCCGGTTTCGGCGCTTGATGTGGATTTCTGTATTTGAGAGACCGATATGTGGGAGTAGATGCGGCGCAGATTGATGATCTGCCACTTTTGGAATGACGAGATCACTTCCTGTACAAGCGACTCATTACCGTCCGCTTGCCAGACAGAACCATTTTCGACGAATTCGGTCCTGAGCTTTGCCGCATCCGCCTCGACGAAGCGTCTGACAAGATCATGGTAAGGCTCTGCGACACTTGAGCAAGTTGACTTGGCCGACGGTGCAGTGTATGACGGCAGTGTTGGCTCACGACCATCACTCAGCAGTCCCACCAGCAACCACTTCTTGTACGCCTCGACCATGATCTTACTGACTCCCCTATCCCGGGTCGGATGTGTCACCACGCGCTCAAAAGCCTTCCGTGCCTTAGCCCAGTCTCGTCTTGACATGTGGGTTAGGCCACAGACAACGTTGTACTCCAAGACTGAAGCGCTCTTGATTTCGCGAGTCAACCCCGAGGAGACAGAAATATACGCTGACGGCGGCAAAGTGGTGTCGCAAAGCAGCTTTCCTTCTTTGATGCCTGTAGTGTGCGGGTAAGACGTAAGGTCTCGATCGATGACCTTGAGTGCATGCTGGATACAGTTCGTTTCGTATGCTAGAGTCGCTAGTAGCAGATGACTTGAGGTGAACATGGTACCGGTGGGATCCAAGCGCAAGAGTGCTGTTGCCAGAAGCTCGACGGACACCAGAGGCTACCAAACATAGCGTCAGCTATTGAAATCACACAGTAATATCGTCCACACATACCGTAAACAACGAGCATTTGCCCAAGCGCTCCAAGAGCGCTAAGAAAGCTGAGCCCGCATATCGTACCTGACGCGCGTCGAAGTTTAATATGAAGTCCAGTGTGGTATTTAGAATAGCACTTCGGTCGGATGTAGCGGCCGTGGAGTCAGGTTGCGTCTCGATTTGTCTGTGGAGGATATCGAGGATGGCCAGCTGGGCGGCTGAGTTCGTAGATTGGTCAACAAGCTGCAGTGCAATTGTTAGCAGCTATCCCAGCTTTCGATTCAAGCATGTTTTCTCCTACCTTAAGAGCTTCCAGTGGTGCCTTTGAGACGATGATCCCAATATTTTGGTTCTCTTCTTTGAGCGTTGAAACAAGCTGCTTCAAGTCCGAGTCGAACTCTCGCTCATTTTGGTAGCTATCCGGAGCGAAACTCGCAAACAGCGCCTTAAGCTGGTCTCGCTCCATGATTTCAAAGCCCCATCAGCCAAAACGAGGCGCGTAGGAGCTCTAATCCAGCCAAACTGGAGCTATCTAATCGTCACTTTTAAGCGGGTCGGGCGATGCGGCGGGGTCGGATCTCGAGTCTCAGCACCTAGATATGCTCTCCGATTTGCGGCCAGCAATCCTTAGAAAGTTAACCTTTATGATTAACTCATGCAGAAGAACGCCCGAACTCCGCTGTTGAAAAGTGTCATGAAGGTGGGATGTAAAGAGAAGATGGGAGAGGCTTCACGCCGTGGTGAGCTGCTTGTGATTTGGCGGGGTGCTGCTGATCGAGCCATCGTTTACCCGACGTGAACCCCAGCATTCCATTCTGGCGTCACCTATTAATATTTAGTACTCCTCTCACTTAATTGTCATCTGAACTTTGCATATTGAGTAAATCATAGAGCCAATGCTCATTAGACAACGAAAGAGAGATACGCGGATAGAGATAATATACAGCATGTTATACAATATTGAAAATCCCTAGCATTTCAGTAGCTTGCTAGTATGCCTGATCATGATACACCCATATTTTATCCTGCTCTAATGCATCGCTTTGCCGAACCCTGATTATATCGTACAACACCGCCTTATATATAGTACAAATTAAAATGATCAGAACATCGAATGCCCACGCTTCTCATCAGACCTCGCTTGATCTTTGATTGTATCTTCGAAAGATTTGTCCCCTCCTGTGGGGCTCTCTACCGGGGTGGTCTTCGCTTGTTGCTTCGCCTGACTAGCACGCTTCGCCCACGGCTCCTTGACAAAGGCGTGGCAGAGCAGTCCAGCCGCGACGCTCACGTTTAGACTGTCGACGCAACTTCCCTGCATGAAGCGAGGGATGGATAGCTCATAGTCGGCGGCCACCTTGACCTGTTTGGAAAGCCCGTAACCCTCATTACCCAATACCAAAATGCATGGGTCCGTTGACAAGGGGCTTTTCTGTTCAATGTCCTCGGTGGAAATGAACTTGCCAGCGTGCATCTTTGAAAACTTCTTGCTGGGCGCGGGGACGGCCGCATATGACTTCCAACCAGACTTTTTGGACTCCTCTAGGAATTTTACCGGGGAGTCAACCGTGAAGATTGTGATTTCCTCCACAGAGCCGGCGGCAGATTTGAGGACAACTGGGGTAAGGTTTGATGAGTTGCGATTCGTGATGCCCACAGCATCAGCACCCAGATAGCTTGCTGTGCGAAGTATGCCGCCAAGGTTGCCCGGATCCACAATCTCATTAAGGAGTAGAACGAATGGCCGCGGCGTGACATTACTCGAGCGTCGGATCAAAGTATCAGAACCATTAATGGCCTCTTCTTCTTTCGTCTGGTGATCGAGCTTTACATGAAAGCCTAACTTGGACGGCGTCTCTTCGAGGTTGCCCAGTGATGTGACGGGCTTCAGTGGCAGTGGCGACGTTTCGAGAACGAATCCGTTGTGAGGCCGTCCCATGCTCATCTTGTCCATCAACCTCTGGTCAGCGTTGGGGACAATCGTAATTGGAACGCCCTTCTCCTTCGCCAAAGAGGATATGACGAGGTTATCTTTCGAATCTGAGCGGTTCTCTCCACCGTAGATGTACAGGTTGTACATCTTTCTGCGAGCTTGTTGCAAGGCTGACTGGACGACAGCCTTCCCGTAGAGGAACTGAGATGCTGCTGTCGTGTATTTGATCGTCATGGGCATCATATTGCCATTGCGTGGTCGTGGTGCTGGTGCAGAAACGCCATCATCATCTTCTGCTCGTCTTCTTGGGGCGCGGGGTTCAGACTCGGCAGGGCTCCGAGACCTTAGGTTCCGTTCGCGACGCTCAGGGGGTTGTGATATACGCCTCGCTACATCGCTAGGGGCTCGATCTTCTCGTCGCCTCGAAGCACGTGGCTCCGACTCGCCATGGCTCCAAGACCCAGGGTTTCGTTCACGGCGCTCGGGTGGTTGTGATATGCGCCTCGATACATCGCTAGGGGCTCGAGCTTCTTGTCGCTTCTCTCTGAATGAACGCGGCTTGACCGGCGGATCGACCTTCTTGGTCAGATCTTGCAGCGACCCGTACTTCATCTGCCAGACCAGGCTGGTCTTGCCAAACGGGTCGCTAGGGTCAACGAACCGCTTTCTCCTTGTCTGCTTGCCGGTGCCATCCTCTTCTTCCTGCTTGCGCTTCAACTTTGACAAAAGTTTCTGGCGTTGTCGTTTGCTGCCAGCTCCTTCTAAGGCTCTCTCGGTCCGATCTCCACGATCGCCGCTGGAGCGACGTTGTCGGGGAGGTGCTTGCGGAGTACGTGCCTCACCATACTGGGCCTTTTCGGACCGGCGCATGCCCCGGTGAATGGCAGACAGGCTGGAAGCGCGCGTTGCGCCTAGGACTACATGGTAAGTGGAAGAAGAATACCTTGTAAATGTGCGGCAATAAAGACCAGAAGCCCGTGACGATGTAAAGGGTATCATCGGATGATGTATTGGGCGTTTAAAATAGCCCCAGACTTGCAATGAAAGGATACACCTGGACAACGGCGCATCCAAACCAACTTTTCTTCCGTCGTTTTCTGCCATTCTATAAGGCGAATGGTCAGGGTCAAGCAGGGCGGTGAGAGATTTTAAGCTATTTGATTGGTTCATCGTTGATCTGCAGGTGATGGCTTCGGTTAGTGCCGTCTGGAACCATGGTAAGCCCCATTCTTGGTTGTCACTTGGAATCAAATAATCGATGCGCTGGCGAGAACTGAGGATTGAGGATTGAGGACTCTGCTGTATGGGCTATATCAGTCAATATTTAGTGTTCTTGAGGTAATGCTTGCTCAAGAACATGTCGACCTCGTAAGTTGCGATGACATTGATCATGGCCTCCACGCTGGGAACTCATATTGAGCTGCCCCTAAGTTCACTTTACCTCAACATTTGATTACTGTCTGATTCGACTTGATCATCGTGATAAAATTGAAGACACGTATCATAACATACATTAAATTGTTATCTTCGATAGCAATCGCAGTTGCGAGAAAGGAGCTGTCTCTTATTGCTGGCTCCGATAGGTAAGGTACGTCATGGCCATTTGCTCTTCTGCCCCATCCCACGCATCACGCCAACGCGTCGCGTCGCGTGTACCGATTTATACAGCAATGAGGTATCTTGACTTCCGCTCAACGTTACTGTTGCCAGTGCTATGGTGCAAGTCAGGCCATCGAGATGACTCAATGATGCCAATTCATGTCTTTCGGATTGTTTGAAAAATGATTTAGCTTAAAGTACGAGATCAAATAAAGCTATCGGTGCCCGGACTGTGAAAAGTGGGTCGGAGTAACTTCGGGGTCCCTGCATTCTTGTCATCTGAAAGTGAATGTGAACAAGCAATGGGATATTTTGCGACTTGGCTTCTGATTCAAGTACACATTCGCTTCACTGTACGAAACAACGTTGCTTTCTTCCGCGCGTCTCGCTGCTTTTTGCAAGTAACTTTGCGCCAGCTATTCGAGGCTTGCGCTTTCGAACCTCATGGAGACTGTCTAGATGGATGATACCGATGACTTGGACGACCGGGTGGCCGATGGCGGCAACGAGGTTGAGGTTCGCGAGAAATCGCCCGAAATCAGTTTCGACTTTATGAGCCGTGGAGAAGCGATCAGTAGCCCCAACGACAGCAGCGAGGAAGGCGATCCAATAGCAAATGGGCGCGATCCAGAAGAAATCGAGGAGCTGTTGGAGCACGCGCCCTCGGCCACCGCATACAAAGGGGAAGATGCAGTAGCGAAAACCGGCGATGATGACTTGGAAACAACGGCACTCACAAAGGAGGAGGGTGACACTGCACTGCCATCGAACCCATCGGAGCACGAGAAGAGAGAAAGCCCTCGATCGAACAGTATCGACTCTCCGGCGGGAACAATAGTACCAGTGCGAATAGAGGTCTCAATACCGTCGATGCCCGAGGACCGGCGGCTAGAGTACGAGGCTATAACCAGCGATATCATAGAAAGCATCAAGCGTGAGGAATTCACCGATGCTGGCCAGCTTTGCTATCACGTTGAATTTATCGACGGCAGGGAAAATGTGGTGAGTGGGCTTTTCTTCTTCTTAAATTGCTGATATTATAACCCTACCTATTCCTTGGAGGGCTTACTTCTGAATGGCACTGCCAGTGTTTATTGTGTCTTGCCGACATAGTTCCTCCTCAGTTTCACTTCTTCAACACTCCGCCCAGCAGGCCCCTAACACCTTCTCTTAAGATGCACATTCACTCAGTGTTTATAGCCCTGCACGCCTCATGTGATTTCTCTCTTCCACACCCCTTCAATCTTCCGAAAACCTCTTGTCACCTTCCATCTGTCTTCTCTTACCCTTTCCCCGTGTTTTCTATCTGCCTTCCAAAGCTCAGAAGCACCAAGTCTTTCTCATCCCACGGTTGAAGCGCTAATACCTTCCCCTTAGCTGGAATTTGATGACCTGACCAACGATCCCTCTGGTCAAGCTGCGCTTGAAAACTTCTACCAAGGCGACGGTACCCATTCAAGCAAGCGGAAGCGTGCAAAGATGGATACTGAAGACTATCGACTCGAAGTTGACGATCTCGTTGACGAGTCCTCGGCAGAAAGCACTGATGATGAGGACGGTGGGCCGGTTGCGAAGCGCCCCCGGACAATGCGGGCTTATTCACGACGAACGACACCCTTCCGGCGTGAGACGAGTCATCATAGCTCACACATCATTGCGTCTCCATCTGATGCCGATGGGGCTTCCTCCGTTGCGAAGACACCGCCACCCCGTCGAAGCCTTCGGGCCCGAAAACCACTTCTAAATCATTTTGCGGACGATAAGGATGAGCTGCAAGATGACCAAGATAACAGCTTCGACCCGGATGTTCATACACCTATCGTCCAATCCGACTTGCCTGGTCCAAGACGGGGCTCACGAAAGCAACGCCACCTAAAGCCTCGGCGGTCCCTCAAGCAGGTATCTAAGAGGGGGTCACCGGACTCTGATATTGAGTTCGAGGCCCCGCGCCGATCAGCGAGGTCAACAAGGAACCAAGTTGTTATGCGTGATGATGAGCAGATGGATGATGAGTCGTTCTACAGGGTCGATGACAAATCACCAGAGGCACCCAAAGTTATCTCCATAAAGGAGATTTTCCAGCCTGTCAGTTCGGATACTGACTTTGCCTCGGTTCACATTGACTCTTGTCACACTTGCGGAGGTTCCAAACAACGAGGCCAGTTGATCTACTGCCAGGGTTGCAGTTTGACATTCCACAAGAATTGTCTCGGGTTTCGAAGTGCCAGAGAGCACATGGTTACCAAAGTTGGTGAGCAAGACTTTGTGCTTCAGTGCAAATACTGCATCGGCCTGTACAAGAAAAAGGATTCCAACGCCCCCCGATACGACATGTGTCAAGATTGTAATGACACTGGGAAGGCCTGCAAGGCCTTTTCCGAGAGAAAGACCGCCCGACAAGAAGAGAAACTTCGGGAGCAGAACGGTGGCGTCGACCCCGTCCTATCAGTGTCACCGGCTCTGCTTAACAACCATGAGCTGGTGTTGTTCCGATGTGTCAAATGTCACAGGGGATGGCATATTGAACATCTACCCCCTACCGGTAGCGACACCGTTACCACTGATGTACGGTTAGAGCGCTTACAAGACTACTCTATCGACTGGCAATGCAATGAATGCTCCTCGATGAAACACAAGATCCATCGTCTGGTCGCCTGGCGGCCTGCTGAAGATCTTAGCACTGCAACATCATCTCAGACAAGGGCACGATCCTTCTTTGACTTGGACGAGGACAGCAAAGAATATCTCATCAAGTGGGAAAGCACGTCATACTTCCACTGCACATGGAAGCCCAGCGCGTGGGTGTTTGGAGTGGCAGCCGCAGCGATGCGCACATCCTTCGCGAAACGAGATGCGGAAAAGAGCCTTATGAGCCTCACAAAGAACGATGCCATCCCTGATGAGTATCTCATGCCAGATGTCATTTTGAACTTGAAAATGGACAAATCCATACCCCATCTCAAATCGAAAGCGGATGAGCTGAAACATGTTTCCCACATTCGCAGGATATTCGTCAAATTTCAAGGCCTCGGTTACGATGAGGCTGTATGGGATTCGCCGCCAACGGAGAGCGACGGCAAGGATATCCACAACGCCTTTTTGGAGGCGTTCTATGATTTCCTTGAAGGGAAGTACTTCCAGAGTGAAGCCAATGCCAGAATTCGCGATCGATTGCGTGAGTTCAAAAACTCGCCTTTCGAGGGAGTCGACCAGCAACCGGCGGATCTTCAAAGAGGAAAGCTTATGGCTTACCAGATTGAAGGGCTGAACTGGCTGTTGAAGAACTATCACGAGGGTAGAAGCGTTGTTCTTGCCGACGAAATGGGTTTGGGTAAGACTGTGCAAGTCATCAGTCTGATCTGCTCCCTGATCCGCGATAAACCAAAGGTAAGTTTTGTGGAATGTCAATGAATGATTGTTCGCTCGTTGACCTTTCTTCTCAGTGCTGGCCCTTCCTCATTGTTGTGCCGAACGCGACTTGTCCGAACTGGCGCCGAGAGTTCAAACAATGGACACCAGATCTGCGAGTTGTGACATATCACGGTGGCAAAGCATCGCAAGACCTCGCCTACAAATACGAACTCTTTCCCCACGGGTCGAGCGACATGAAAGCTCATGTTGTGATCATGTCATATGATTCTGCTGCTGACCCTCAAACAAAGACTCTATTTAAGGGTGTTCATTGGCAGGGTTTGGTCGTTGATGAAGGACAGCGATTGAAAAATGACCAAAATCTTCTCTATGGGGCACTTCATTCCATGAAAACACCCTTCCGCCTCCTTCTCACAGGCACGCCGCTTCAGAACAACAAGCGAGAGTTGTTCAATCTGCTGCAGTTCATTGACACGACCCAGGACGCAGCAAAGCTTGATGAAGAATTTGAAGTCCTTGACAAGGAGACGTTGCCAAAACTGCACGAGCGCATTCGCCCGTACTTCCTGCGCCGGACGAAAGCCGGTGTTCTCAAGTTCTTGCCACCGATGGCCCAAATCATTCTGCCTGTCACCATGACCGTCCTTCAAGAAAAGCTCTGCAAAAGTATCATGTCAAAGAACCCGCAGCTTATCCAAGCAATCTTTGCCAACAACAAGATGAACAAGAAAGAACGCGGCAGCCTTAACAACATCCTGATGCAGCTCCGGAAGTGCCTCTGCCACCCATTCATCTACTCCGAGGCTATCGAGGAGCGGCATCATGATCAAGACATATTGCACCAGAACTTAATCGAAGCGTCTGCCAAGCTTGTCTTGCTGCAAGTCATGTTGCCGAAGCTGAAGGAACGAGGACATCGCGTGCTTATCTTCAGCCAGTTCTTGCAACAGCTCGACATCATCGAAGACTTCCTTAACGGCGTGGGCTACGGTTATCGTAGATTGGATGGCCAAATTAGCAGTCTAGAGAAGCAAAGGCGCATCGATGCTTTCAATGCACCCGACTCTGAACTCTTTGCATTCCTCCTTTCAACGAGAGCTGGAGGTGTAGGTATCAATCTGGCAACTGCAGACACGGTCATCATCATGGACCCTGATTTCAACCCCCATCAAGATATTCAAGCCCTCTCCCGTGCTCACCGTATCGGACAGAAGAAGAAGGTTTTGTGCTTTCAGTTAGTGACGAAAAGCTCCGTTGAGGAACGAATCATGCAAATCGGCCGCAAGAAGATGGCATTGGATCATGCCCTCATCGAAAGCATGGATGACAATGAGCTGGAAGGGGATGATTTAGAGTCTATTCTGAAGCATGGCGCCCAAGCGTTGTTCGACGAGGACTATCAAAAGGACGCCATTCACTACGACCCGGCTTCAGTTGACAAACTATTGGACCGCTCGGAAGTTGAGCAGACTGAAACCAATGAAGATGGATCAGCCGAAACCCAATTCAACTACGCCAGGGTTTGGGCAAATGACAAATCTGGGTTCGACGATGGCCTTGGTATGGCAGAGGATGAAGCCCCTGAGCCCATCGGCTCGAGTGTCTGGGATCAGATCATTGCGCAAAGAGAAGAGGAGGCTCGCAAGGAAGCAGAGGCTACCCGCGAGGTTCTCGGCCGCGGCAGCAGACGACGTACAGTGAGTCCCATCTTCCCGAATGTTCACCCCCTGTCCATGTAGCTAATCACACTTTACGATAGACTGTTGGCAAACCGAATGCCGCAGTGGTGATGCCCGATGTTGTGGACGGGGGGTCCTCTGAATCTTCCGAGTACTCAGGAGCTGAGTCGGCCGATGAATCTGACGAGGAAGCATTGGCCTTAGGGAAAGGTAAACGACACAAGAGCACATCTACACCAACCAAGAACCCGACACGCACTCCGACTTCAAGAAAGACGAACAGTCAAGTTAACACACAGTCACAACAGACGGCCAACCCCAAGCCGACGCCGCCCTCGAAGCGCAAACGCTCCGGAACAAAAACGGCAAACACCGGCTCAAAGGATTGCTCGACCCCAACGGTGAAGCGAAAGTCTACGGGCGCACGAGCATCTCAGGGGGCGACGCCTCCCACCAGCGCCAAAAGGGGCGCCAAAAGGGCTTCAAAGGAGGATACGAACGAGACGAATACCCCCACGAAGCAATCAAAGCTCGGTTCCGAGGCGCAACTGGCTACCCCAAGAGCAACTCCTCCGGGCCCCAACCGAACATCAACAGCAACTGGCAGCAAGTAAACTCTGCATCACGTCATCAGATGCTGCCGCAAGCCTCTTTGCACAACCCACGTCAGAGTGATAGTGCTAACAATCAAGGTCTTCCACCTATCAACATAAACCATGCTAACACTGAGGCAAAGCTTCGGATCGCCGTCGATCTTCTTGACCGAACGAAAACCGCTCCTATATATGGAGACTACCAGCAAAAACAAAAGACCGAACTACTTCGCAGACTACAGGCACTGAGCATGCAGAATCAGAAGCCCAAGGAGCAGACGAAACCGGCGTAATTGATTATGATCGCTTTTAGGAGTTAAAGGGGACCATGAATACCTGCAGGGATGGCAGCGGACTGGAAAATGGATTTTGCATGCATAGCTTTCGGAGTTCACAAAATGTGGCAGGGCTTGATCGAGGCAAGCAAACTTTCACATCACTATATCTATTACACCGCCGGCTAGACCAAGCGAGCTAGGGTAACAACTTTTGACACAACATTGATGCCAGTGCGTAATTGACATGCAGGTGATGTGGCTCATGTGAGGTCTTCCAGACATGCGCTGCACGTTCCCGCCCCAGCGGACTAGTCAAAAGCAAGGGCCTTCTTAGTATGGGGCCGGGGCAGCAAACGGCCGGCCGAGCAAACGTGGCAATGCTAGCTTCAAACCTGATGTAAGTTGAGTTACATTGCGGTTGCTGGCGCCGTTTGTGTGGCCGCGGCCGTTACCGTTGTCTCCCAGTTGTTGAAAGTAGAATTACGGTCAGATTCATCGATTTCCTGGATTCAGAGCGGACGCTTTCTCTATGGTGAGGAAGAGTGTGGCAACGTGTTGTATAAGGGAAACGGACATTGTGCCATTTCAACGTTTGCCGTTCTCGAACACATCATTTCCCTCCTTCATATGTCCCGTTGACCATGGACCTTGGTCCTCCTTTCCCTTCGACGTATCATCTAGTTCCCGGTCAGACACACGTTTGTCGAGAAGCTACCTCGAATATCCAACCATCCCCTCCAAACCCAAGCACGTTGACTCGAGATCAAGCGAGTATGGAGTCCGCTCACTTTCGCGGCCCTCATAGCCTTGACAGCAGCCACAACTGGAGACAACGACACCAGCAACATGACCCGCGACAGCCTCAGACCATACACACGGAGTATTCCTCTAGAGGAGGTCCTCCTCCCGCTCCTCCATCGCAGAGTCTGTCCTCGTCTCTCTGGGCTAGTAGCCCCCGCACTGGCTTCGACCCTAGAGCCTGGCAGTGGCGGGCCGCCTCGACAGACTACACATCGGCACCACCGACCCCAGCTCAGATCGAGCTTCTAAACTCCTTCGGTAACCGGGATGTCTCCGAAAAGTACGCTTACTTCATAGATAGGGGCCAGGGAAGGGTTACTCGTCTCATTCCGGCGGATGTCCTACCCCCTATGAATGAGATACCTGCGCAAGAGCCAAGGGGTCAGGGGATGGAGGTCCTGCCACCTTTGCGGGCAACACCTCCTGCTGGATCTGTGGGTATGAGCCAGCGAGTATCATTCCAGGTATGTCCAAAGGAAGAAGACAACAGCTGGTGAAGCCGAGTCGAGTTGGCTATAGCTGACCGCCAAACCCAAGGCACAGAACAACTTGCTCGGGAGTGGATGTCCGGGGCCATCGCCACCGACCAACCAGGCATGTTAAAAATCCCGATATACGAAAAACTAGTATTAGAGACTAACAACGATGTAGAAGCCGCACGATCGACCGGGAATGGCAAACCAACACGTACCCAAGAAGAACAAGGTCTATTGCGACAAGTGGGTGCACGAAGGCATTTGTGCCTTCACCCAACAAGGCTGCCGCTTCAAGCATGAGATGCCGCAAGACAAAGCTACTCAGCAGTCTCTTGGTCTCTTCCACGGCTTGCCAGCGTGGTGGAAGAAACGCCAGGCAGAGCGGCAAGCGGATATGCAGCGGCAACGCATAACTCAAGAGCAAGGCCTCATATCGCCGGTTTCCAAGGACGCGTTGGCTGGGTCTGTTCCAGACACTCCGTCATCCCAAGGATGGGAGACTGATGATAAGACTGGCAACAAGCATTTCCGTGAGATCACAACTCCCCTTCATTCACAGGTTTGCATAGACTTTTCGGTGCTAACTAGTCCATGCTTAGGACCACGACCGCTGTCAACTAACGGAGCAGTGTCGCCACGAGGCTATGCACTTGGTCCGATTGCGCCACCCAGGAAACTTACGCATTGAGAGATTAGCAAGAGAATACGCAAGCCGAAAGGGCAAAGGGCCAAGGGAATATTACAATATGGTGTCAACATGATCGGTCTTGAGTATTATAGGCATGACCGGCCGAGATCATCGCATGTAGCTGTGCAGTAGAGCCGACCAAAAGTCCATTTATTTATTTATTCATTTGCAAACTCGTATGCATCGTAAAATAACCTATACATTTGCGTCCAACTAAAGCCTTGTTAAACATGCATCTTTAGCGTTGATTGCCTAAATAGGCAATTGGACATCGGGGTATTCTTTATCGGAGGACTGCCCTTGAGCCCGTCAGCAGAATACCCTTGACTCTTCCTTGACAAGAGATGTGGTCATCGTCCTAGGTTAAGCTATGAATGCTTCGACTCCTGGGGTTCATGAGCTTGGTCAAAATTTATTTTTAGTTCAAGGTCCTGGAGAGAGCATGCCCCATTAAGAGGGTTGCCTCTTTGGGCAAGAAGCTGCCACTGACTTCACATCACGCATTCCAGTCGCCAAAAACCGTTTAAGCCACCAGCAAGCCGCCATGGCCATCCGCGATATCTTCAAGATCTCGTGAAAATCTTGCGGCGATACGAGCTCACCCCTGGTCAAAAGATTTTATGCAAGCACTCGTGGGACGCCTTAGCTCTCCAGCCTAATCAGGCATGATTGATGATGATGCAGTTGCCCAGCCACCAAATTTATTTTAGGGCGACGGCTCCGGCGGGAGCTTGTCTTGTCCTCCTCCTTGGCCAAGGCCGTGGGACAATTTTATGCCCAGCCTCAATCTTGAGGTCTTTTGCAAACTTGCTTCCTCAATAAAGAATTCGAATTGTCATTCTCGACTCTTCCACTCTAGTTGTGCTAATCAATTGGGGTTCTCGTTGGGCTCCGGTTGTACCTCTTATCTGCCCCACGACAAGGGCAACCGCTTGGAACGACGTGCAGGCGTTTGCGACAAACCTATTGACCTTTCTCAACCACAAGCCACGAGGAGAACTCAGCATGCGCTCCTTGCATTCTCTACTGGTTCTGCCGCCAGCACTTCTCGCCCTTCTCGCGCTCGTGGCGGCAGATCCAAACCCCACCGCTGTCAAGAAGCTCTCTCTCGACTCCAACGAGAAGCTCTTCCCCGAACACCTCGCCTTTGCGCCATTCCCCCGCGTAGGCGGCGAGATTCCCGCCGAGGATTCCGACCTATTCGACGACGATGCCGACAGCATAGAAAATGCCAACGCCACCGCGCGCTTCTACACCCGCGCCTTCTCGGCGCACTACGACCACACGGCGCGCGAGGGCCTGTTGCGCCGAGCGGCTGGGGTGCTTGCCATCCTGGAGCAGAGGTCATCGTGCCCGTCGGGGATGAGCAGCTGCGCGGATGTGGGGTCTCCGAATAAGTGCTGTCAGGAGGGGACGGTCTGCACCGATGTGTCGGACTCGGATGTTGGGCATGTGGCTTGCTGTCCTCGGGGGTCGGATTGCGGTGGTGCCGTGGGTGACTGTCCGTCTGATGCTGTGAGCTGCCCGTCGAGCTTGGGAGGGGGTTGCTGCATCGCGGGCTATGTGTGTGAAGGGATTGGATGTAAGTGTATCCCTTTACAAAACAGTTGGCCCTTTTAGCTAAATGTTGCAGGTGTACCAGAAGGGGAGTCGTCAACGTCGACAGAAACGACGACAGAGACGGCATCAGAGAGCACTACATCAGAGGAAGAGACAACTACCACAGAAGAATCCTCTTCAACCGAAGCGACAACTACCGAGGATGAAACCACGGCACGGGAAACAAGTACTGCGGAAGAGTCGAGCAGCGCTTCTTCCCGACCTACCATTACCTCGGACGATTCAGACACTCAAACAGGCTGTACGCCATACCCATACCTGCTTCTCTCCTTGCACTAAGCTAACACTGCTCCATAGGTCCGACGGGCTTCTACGGCTGCCTCGCCACCCACGGCGGCGGCTGCTGCCGCACAGACCGCGACTGCGAGACGCACTCGTGCCCAGCGCCAACTTCAACAACCATCGGCGACGGCTCCATCACTGTCATCGTACCGGCAGGGGACGTCCCCACGGCCGGAGCTTCGGAGACATGTGCGGATGGATGGTTCTTGTGCGGCGACTCTGGCGGTCCGGTTCCTGGATGCTGTCCTCGTGGGTATAACTGCGGCACGGCGAGCTGCTTTACAGAGTCGGAGAGTCAGACGGGACGGGTGCAGAAGGAGATGCCGGAAGACGAGGATCATGCGGTGGGTAAGCTAGCAGGTGGAAGGGGGTGGCTTGCCTTCGCGGTGAGCTCGTTGATGGTTGTGGCTATTATGTGATTTCTGGGATATATGTTAAAAAGATACAGTAGAGCTAATGAATTTCACGACGACATATAATGAAAATACTCTCAATGTTGAATGTTAAGCCCTTTTAAGAATAAATATGAATTACTCTATTTATGTATGAACTACGACTAGCCAAAAAGGCCAGGTCCAATCTATCTCAATATCGGCCGTGACAAGTTCCGGATACAACGTTTGAAGTGTACCGGCTGCTCTCAAGTTTCCAAGAACAATGCAGAAATTAAGAAGAAGGAAGCAATTACCCATCTTTGCGCCAACCCTCCCGCCAATTGAAAGCGGATTTTCTCTATTACGATAGCCAGGCCGTTATAATTACTATAAGCCCCCTTTTTCTTAGGCCATGAGCCACTCAAAGCTGGTTTTCACCGAGCATATGCACCTACTCAGCGGTCGTGCCAGCATCAGGGGCCGCAGCAGCTGCCCCTCCCTTACGCCGACGGACCAGGCCGCTCAAGGACAGCTTGCCGGGCTGCTTCTCCTTCTCAGAGGTAACGGTCTCTTCTTGAGAAGCATTGCTCCGGATGGGTCTGCAGCAGCAGCCCATAGCAGCGTGGAGGATGAAGGCGAGGAGGGTGAAGACGGTGGCGGTCCACATGAAACCAAACATCTTGTAGCCAATTTCGGCGCTGATGTTCAGCTCATCCTGTGCAGTGAGGGCGATCTTGGCGGCGAAGCTGATGGCTGTGGCAATGATGGTTGCGACACCGACGAGGATGACGGTGATGGCGCCGAGGATGGAGAGGGCCAGGCTGAACCAGCGGGTCTTGATAGCGAGGGGCGTAGCGAACATGAGGACAAAGTTGATGACGAGGCCGGCCATGAAGAAGGCGTAGATGATGTGTGAACCGAGGCGCAAAAGATCGAGAATTGTGGTGACCTCGGAAGGCAGGGCGATGGTGGCACCGGCCAACAGCTCGCTCACGAGCACCTCAACTGGATTGAACCAGTAGAAGGCCTGGGGATCGGAGCAGAATATGACGCCCCTTCGAATACATAGTTAGCAACCAGAACGAACTAGCACAGTCGCAAAATGCTGCGGAAGCAGCAATTCAATGGTAAAACTCACTCATCGATATAGCCCTCGCAGAAGTTCCATAGTCCAACCTGGTAAAAGTCATGAAGACCCAAACTACGGGCGACCGAGTTCAACAGGTTCGAGTTGGCCACGGAGACGGGTATAATCTGGGAGACATCGAGCTTGAAGAAGTAAATGTCGTTAAGGGTGCTGTTGATGCGGGTATTTCCAATGCAGACGAGGATGAGGAAGGGGATCGTAATGAGGTAGCACACGGCGGCGACGATGGTGGTGTTGCGGCGATGGACCGGAGTGACTGCGGCGGCGGCCATGTTGGGCGACTGGACGGACGGACGGACGGAATGAGATGAACGAATGAAGGTGTCAAAGGCCTGGGACTTGTAAGTTCGGAATGTCGTCCCCCGGCTTCCCAGGCCAGAGCTAGAAGTTGGCGATGATAAAGAGCGAGCAGCTGGCTGTCCGAGGAAGTCGAGGAGTTGAGAGGAGAGGTCTGTCTCGCAAAACTTCAAAATTCCATCTCACAAAGTTTCGGGGGATTTCGTCACTGGCGGCGCACCTAAAGCTACCGCACCACTACTCGTACAGGCTACCAGCCTAAGCTGCGCTGCCGGCAAAGCGGCTAGGTAGCCCCTGTTGCTGCCCTGTCCAGGCTAGCCCAGCGCTGAGCCAGGCTGGGATGCCGCTGGGCGATTGGGCCCCACGGCGCTAACGCACGATGAAATCGGTGTCGCTGGGTCCGTTGTTAGCGCCTGCACTGGTGCATTGGTGCATTTAGGTGGTGAGACCATGGCCTATACGCGGCTCGTTTCTGGCCGTCTTCAAACTGTGGTTTTATTTTTTTTTATTCTCTAATACAAGTACTCGTACTAAGATGGTTTCTTTTTGGTTTCCGGTGTCAGGGTATTAGCGTGCACGAGCCAGTTATGCATGCGTTGCGTTTCCCCTGCAAAAAATTTTAAGCTTTGAAACGCTACTTCATCGGACGACAGCTCAGTCCTATGTGTTTATTATCTATCAGGCTTACTTACTTGCGAGGCTCTGGTCGTACGATACATTCGTTTATATCATTGCGAGAGTAAGAAACACGAGTGTTGGCGCTTCTTGAAGTGAGACGTCGTCTTGGCTTCCCCTCTGAATGGTTTGAAGTTGTCTGCTTCTGGGCACTCTGGCAGGCTTACAAGTGCCAGCTCGTCTTTCTCCACCAGAAGCACGATGCTTGCTCGTGATTGACTCAACGGAATACCGATATAGAGGTACGAGTAATAAACGCCGAGACGGGGGACGCGTATGCCCATGCTTCCATCTCCATCAAGCGCCGGATTCCTTATTGACTACGCCTCGTAGCAGGGGAGCTTGTTATTGTTATTCAAGTCTAACGTTTCCCAATCGTTCGTTATGCATTTCCACCTATATTCAGAAAACTGTTCCCAGAACTTTATGTCGTCTTGTAGCAACCGCTCAAGCTTCTAGACTTGACCCAGTCAACTCACAGACATGACGCGGCCTTTCATCCCGTTGACTGCCGTTGACTGGCGATCGCTATCCAAAATTAATCATCGTTACAGCACGGCGATGGGCAGTTGACCCACCTCTTTAAACTTCCTTCTACTGTATCCTTGCATTTGTAGATCATCTCAGCCGCGCTGCTCATAATTGGGTTTCAATGCTGGGAATCCACGATCCGGCATCTTTGTCCACGGTTGAAAGCGATTTGTGCCTGGCTTCATGCTCCACCTAGATAACCAGGATCATCATTTCTGTTATTCCATCGAATTATCCCAAATTCATGTGTCATGGCTGAAAACACTACTCGTATTGCCTTCCTTGGACCGGGATCGGGAGTCACCGTGTCTGTGCGTGCCCAACGCAATATCCTCACAGTAGATCAAAGGAATTTGGAATAATGTGCCGACTATCATACTCGATGCTAGACCGGGCCCTTGACTGCCGAGATCTGGACTTCCAGCTGCTTGGGATTCATACGAGCATTAATTCGCCCCCAAAGCAGTGGACACAAAGTGTGGAAACCGACCCCTGCCAGGTCAGTGGTATTAGACTTCAACTGCTAAGACTGTGCGTCCCAGGCGCTAATTTGGTCGACTTTTAGCGCCCTCTGGCTGTCGCCAAGCGCTCCGGCCAGAGCTTCCCGCCCTGCCAACTGCAGCTGTACGTTTTTGCTTCTCCTGGCGTCGTCATCGGGCCACCCTTAACGCTAGCGAGTAAGGTAACCACCACGCTCTTGAGGTCTGGGTCGAGTTTCTCGTAGCAAACCCCATTCCCTGGGCTTCCTCTCTTTCATTCCTTTCGTTTTGTTTAATTCATTCATTCGGTTCGGAAGACTACGGCAATCTTGTGACGTGCGGTGCCGCTCGGCATTGCCTCATCTAAGCCAGTCTCTTCTTGGGCCACCTTTTTTTTTTTTCGCTCTCGTCGCCGACATCGCCCATAGCTTCACAATTCAAGATGCGGTGTTGGGGTGCCGCCCTGCTGGGCGCAGGCTCTCTGCTTGCAAACCATGCGATGGCGCAGACGAACCCTACATTCACCTTGACCGAGACGTCTGAAATGGATTTCTATACGGGTACAAAAACAAAGGAAATCGAGGACCCGACGGCCATCCCATCCGGGCCCTACTCGACATACTCGGGCAGAATTACACTCGGCAACCCCGAGGAAGAATCAACCACCGGAACCTTCACTTTCACCGACGGCGAAAGCTCCACGACCGATACTGCTTCCACTGGGACAGGGACAGAGACCACCGATGAAGATGCCACGAGCACCACCACCGAGGCGCCCCGGAACACACAGCCTTGCAACAACCACGTCGAGTTCTGCACTCGCAAGTATAGCAACATCACCCACGTTGGATGCCACAACTCGCCCTTTGTGCGTCCTGGTAACACTGGCTCCAACCAGGAGCTTCCCGTCAAAGTGCAGCTCAACGATGGCGTGCGGTTCGTGCAAGGCCAAATGCGTATGCCGGAGAACGGCACGGATCCTCACTTCTGCCACACCAGCTGCGATCTTCTGGACGCCGGCCCGATCAACGAGTGGCTTTCGGAGGTGGCAGAGTGGGTTAATAGGCATCCTTACGATGTTGTCACTATCCTTCTGGGCAACGGGGACCAATTGGAAGCCGAAAAGCTGGTGCCATACATCAGGAAGAGCGGCATCTTGAAGCACGCCTACGAAGCTCCCTACCTCCCCATGACGCTGGATGACTGGCCGACTCTCGAGAGCATGATCCTCCGAGGCAAGCGGGTGATCATCTTCATGGACTTCAAATCCGATCAGGAGAAATACCCCTGGCTACACGACGAGTTTGCCAACTTGTGGGAATCGCCTTTCAGTCCCACCAACCGTGACTTCCCTTGCAATGCCCAACGCCCTCCGGGTATCACCGAGGAGAAGGCAAAGGACCGCCTCTACCTTATGAACCACAACCTCAACGCCGAATTCAACGTCTTTGATGCGACTATCCTCGTACCTGCCGTTGCGGTGCTCAATGAAACCAATGCCGCGGAAGGCTACGGCAGTGTGGGACTTGGCGCCAGAAACTGCCTTAAGGATTGGGACCGGCCACCCAATATCCTCAACGTGGACTACTACAACTACGGTGATCCTCCTGGCTCCGTCTTCGAGGTGGCTGCTGAGATGAACAATGTCACGTACAACGGTGACTGCTGCGGCAAGGTGGATGCGGCCGGCATGGTCTCTGTGGCTAGGTGGATGGCATTGATACCGGGAGTCCTGTCTGTGTACCTCTCGCTTGTGTAATGCAAGTTTAAAAAGCGAGTCAATGTTTTGTTCTCGAGAGCTGGGTGCGTGAAATCATTTGGTTAGATTTACCATAGATAGCGGATTGCTTTCTGGTTTGAGTACAATGCTCAAGCCCTGTAACGGCCTCGAGCATTCCCTGGCGTTGGATATTGGGGGAAGATTTCTCCCCTTTCTGGGTAGTCATTCATATATAATAATGTATAGAATTCTGATACTTGATAATTTTACTATAAAGAGAGATATTTGGTCATTTGCTCGTCGATAAAACTTCCCTGTTCCATCCACACGCCAGACAACTTGTCTACCCTATACTTGTATCTTTACATACTTTTTCAGGATACGTCTCGCAGAGAATGGGTGCCGAATCTGAAAGAATATCATATCAAGCAGTTGCTGGTCTAGTTACAAGGCAGCGCTTCGTCTAGAGTGTGATGGATTTGTGTCATTTATGTTACCATACTTTTCCCAGCGTAGGTTGGGCAACACATTGGGAGATGCGGGGAACGTCCGACATATCATCCCATTACAGGTATCACCGCATCAGCCCTATATGACAAAACCTGGATTTAAAACGCAAATGCAGTCAGATGGAAACGGCAGAGGTGAGCACGCGACCTAATATCGAGATAAGCACGGCCCCCATCCCGACCTCATGGTTGGCGGTGAGATTAACTGTCATCGAAGTTTGGGTGGGCGCCACGGCACAGTTGCTTCAGCTCTAGCTCCAGCTTCAGCTTTGGCTTCCCTCCCACACTCCAAGTTCCTTAACGGTCGATTGCCACGCGGCTACGGGAAGTCTGTCTCTAAGAAACACCGGTGAGGTTTGCAGCTTTGCCCACCACTTAGAAAGCCGCGTTGAATACCAACCAAACTTAGGATAAACTGTGCGTTGCTGATGGTTGGTTGCAAATGGAAGTATGCTCCCATAGTATTGGCCAGCAACAACTTAATTATTACTACTAGTACTGGTAGTACTACTAACAGTCTAATGTGTATTGGCTGGTTCCCATCGCCCGCATCCATGTTTACGGAATACGGGAGGGTTACCTTACCATGCGGTGCTGATACGTGGGACCTGCAGCCTACTGCCTACACCTACAGCAATCAACCTTATTATTAGCATCACAGGTGGTGGTCATCGGTGATTGCCTGTTTGGTCGCTTGCTGATGTTGATTCCAGTGTTTGCAGGGCCTCCGAACGCCGCTGACAAGGACGAATAGCTGAATGCAATTGGCCCTGACCGCTGCTGCGCTAGAGGCAAACAAGTCCTTGTAGCCGTCTTTTAGTGTCTTTACCTGCTGACAGCGCCTCATGGGCGCGTCTTGGAGAGTCTGGAGACCCTGTCCTTCTTGTCCTTTAGGCTTAACAGGCTCAACAGTTCCAAGGGTTTCGGACTTGGGGTAGGAGTTGTGCTACCAACCCTTCCTAAATTAAGGCTGTACTGCCTTAGGTATTATCTCCATACAATCGCCGTAGGACGCCCCCCCAGCCCTACGAGAACGGGGGATGCCTCCATTTCAGCTATTCCCTTACCAGTATTATCATCCGCCCACCTCCTCCGCGTCAGCTCGACTCTGACATCTTTTTACCTCGTCCTTGATTACTTTTTCCAGTTCCATATCTTCTGCTACCCATTTCGCTTACTCTACCCTCGTCGCTCGTTTTCTGCAGCATCTTAAACCCTCGCACGAGACCCTCCCCCAGACCCATACCGTGTAACAACCTGATCGACAAACGTCCTGCCATGTCAGCCTAAAATAAGTTTCGAGCATGGCGCACCACAGCGATGCCGGCAGGGAGCCGCTCAGACGAGCCGATGGTCCTCCTCAAGGCCAGACTCTCAGTCATCGCATTTCGAACCTCTCCGAGATCAGTGACATCGACGCCAACCCCTACGATGCGCCCGAATATCAGCAAAACAGCGCGCTGAGAGGCCGGGAATCGCTTGTCTCTCTAGATTCCCGCGCGAACCCATATAGTCCCGATCCCAACGACTTTTCGGATACTGCGCAGTCACCGCCCGCTTCGTGGGGTGGTGGAGATGGAGGTGGAGGTGGAAATAGCTTTGGGAGCCCGTTCACGTACTCTAGTGGAGGTTATGCGCCTGTCTCGGGTGACGGCAACCAGAGCTTCGCTTCCCGCGCCTTGTCTCGATTTAGTAGTCATCGTGGCCTGGGCAAGTCTCTGCGGCGCCCTCCACCTGAGACGATCCGCGAAGAGGAGTATGATTTGTCTCTTTTGAGCAGAGCTGCTCCAATGTCGGGGAAGGATGACATTGAAGCCGGTTATGATGAAGTCGTGACACCCAGGTTTGACATGGTGCCGTCCCAGAGTCCTAGGGGAGAGCAGGATGAGATGTTCATGCGCAACCTTCAGCAGGATGAGGCCAGTGGGAAACTGACCGGTGGGATCGGCCAAGGCTTTCTTCCTCACTCGACAGTACGGGACGCTGAGCTTATATCGCACTCAGAGGGTATGCAGCGTAGTATGCAGCGCAGTATGTCTAGGTCATTTTCTAAGAGGATTGGTACCAAGCCACTGGGCCGGGCAGAAACCATTCGCTATGCAGGGCAGGACGAAGCCAACCGGCGTGGCGAGGTGATCGAAGTCATTGTCGAAAACGCAGCCGATCTGAGCACGATAGAAGGGCCAAGTAACATTGCTATGGACGAAGCGCGGCGTTTTACCATGACCGATGGTAAGGTGCCAACTACGCAGATTTTCTACCCGCAACCCAACTGGAAGCCATTTTCGATGCGATGGCCATGGCTGACCATGCTGGTTCTCCTTTCCGTCGGCCTGGCAGCTATGGTTCAAATCTTGAGTCGGAAGTATAACAAGGACAACCCACTGGTGGCATTCACAAGTGCGAAGGACGTGGATACAGAAGTCTACTTCGGTATCAGATTCGCCCCTACGATCGCCGCCGTTATATACGGTATTCTCTGGCAGTTTACCGATTTCGAAGTACGCCGTCTGGAGGCGTACTATCAGATGTCTAGACCCCAAGGCGCACTGGCTGCCCATTCTATCAACGTCGACTATGTGACTAGCTTTAGCTTTTGGAGGCCCTTCCGCGCTCTCAGGGTTGGCCACTACGCTGTGGCCATCTCTTCGGCAGCAACAACTTTCGCAGTGTCCCTGGTTCCTACTTTTGCTGCAGCAGCCATCGTCCTGTCACCAAATAGAGACGAGCGACAGAAGAACCCCGATGACGAGAAGTCCATATTTTTCTCTCCCGCCTGGTCTTATCTGCTGATCTCGTTCCTCGCCGTGAACGCTGTTTTGGCCTGTGGCTTGTTCTATATACTACAAACGAGACGATCTGGACTGAACTCTGATGTCCGTGGTATCGCCGGTTTGGCTTCTATGGCCGTTGTGAGCCACATCCTGATGGACTTCAAGGGACTCGACACGGCCAAACCCAAGGACATTCACCACAAACTGAAGTACAACCGTTATTTACTCCGCAACTCTTCTCTTGCGCCCGACGAGCGAAACCAAGCGTCTAAGACAGATATGGACAAGGACGAGGGCAACTATCTATCTGCTAACCCTCATCCAGCTATGCTTCGGCCAGCTGGTAGTATCCCTTTCCTCGTCGCTTTGGTCGTCTTCATGGCATTCATACCGGTGTTCTTATTCACGCCTGCCGGCGTTATTACCGATAAGGTCCCTTGGCTTATTACGGCTCTTTCCGTCGCTCTCAAACTGTCATGGACAAGTCTTGATGGTGCTGTCCGCATGATGGAGCCATACTTTATCTTGTCACAACGCCACGCGCCGTCCAAGACCTTGACACTAGACTATAGCGCCCTTCCCTTCGGCTATTTGCCCATCCAAGCCTTGTTGAACAAGCACTTCCTTATGGCCATCGTGGGACTGGGGACTGTCATGGCCGAGTTCTTGACTATCATGGTGACCGGGCTGGCTACTGTCGATGGTAGCGAGTTCATGCGCACTGGGGCAGAGAACAGCAAAGGAGACGCCACGAATTCGGGACAGGAGACTGTTGGGTCTTTCTATGGATCCCTCGGCTGGACCATGCTCGTTCTGCTGTACATGTTCACAGTAGCTCTGGTCGTCTTCATCCGCCGAAGACACCCTTTCATGCCCCGGCAGCCCAACACGATCTCTTCCGTCCTGGCCTTCATCCACCAGAGCAAGATGCTCTACAACTTTGTAGGCACAACCAAGCTCAACACGGCAGAAATGGCACGAGAGCTGGATGACGGCAAGACGTACGGTCTTGGTTGGTTCACAGGACGAGATGGCAAGACTCACTGTGGTGTCGACCAGGAAGAGCTGAAGGAGTTCTACAAACACGGCGTGGATGCTTCACAGGGTAACGAGCCCTGGAACATGCAGTGGGATGTGTTGTAACGACAACTTTTCGTTTTCGCTTTGCTCGCTCGATCATTCCATGGTCATCTTGAAGAGGAACGGGGCTTTTCTTCTATTTCCAGCATTTCCCCCGTCCGGGCCGCATAGACGGTGCTGTTTCAAAGGCGTGTTGAAGAGGAAGTTTGGCGTGTGCATTTTCGGCGTTTACGGGACGAAGCAGGGCGGGCATGATTTAAGGGCTCCGGGATGAAACAGGTTACACGATCTGCATCAGCTTGAACTTTCTGAATGGGCTCCAATGACGGAAGGAAAAGGGAGGGAATCAAGGGAACCATGTTAATTTACGTTTGTACGTACCCAAGCTATAATTTTACAGATAGATAGAAGAAGTATGATATCATGACAATCTGATGGTAATTTCCTGGATGAGATCTGTGATGCGGATGGGACGGGGATTTTTTGACCAGTTTTATGGGTTTATTTACAGGGTGATCGTCGGGTCGGTAAGCCGGCGATCGCTCATCGTAGGGATCAACACGGGATGAAGGAGCCGCATCTTGTAATTAGTGCATAGCTTAATTTGTTTTATCTTCCGATATTCAGACTCAAAGAGTTAAGCAGGACGCCTCTGCGGCAAAGCTAAAGGTAGAGGTTGAACTTACCTAGATACCTTACTGGATCACATCAAGACTATATTTACCTTATTGGGCGTAATGTAGCGAATCGGGAGATTTGCAGTGCCTTACTTTGGTGCTGAGTGAACACATGCAAAAACTGACACCGCGTGGGCAGAAAAACAAAATAATCGGCGACAAATGCTTAGCGGGTCAGGATCATCGCGGTACATGGTGGTATTGAATTCCCGCCGCGGTGTTTGCTGTGAGACAAAAACAAGAAGCGTTTGGCGCTTAAGAGCTACGTCCAAGTTGGTGGTGTTAGAGCCGACTGTTGTACAAGATGCCCACTACGAGTAGTAAGAGTAGAAACACCGGCTCCTGTGTCTCACAACGAATGAAGAAGGGCCTTTAAGCTAAGAGTACCAGTATTACCGCTGTTTGAGGACCCGGGTCCCAGCGCTGCCGGTTACCGATTACGTCTCCAGGAACGGTGGGCACCTGAAGCAGGACGAGCTTCGGGTCGGGGGGTCTAGACGGTGTAGGATGGGGTTGTGTAATTTTAATTTTATCTGCGCGTTAGGGGACCTCGAGGGGAAAATATTATGCAGGCCTGAGAGAATTTTTGGTGGTATGTGTAATTTGGTCGTGCTTATCTCACGCTTCGCTGATTCTTTTGGGGCTCCGAGTTCGTGACGGGTTCTTCGGGGTGGCTTAGAGTAACATTGAATGTTTACGAGGATGACTTTCCGTCATGAGCAGCTCATCCTGCGTTGGCAGTGAGTGGAAGAGAATGAGAAGTGAGAGGAGTGACATGTGGGAATCTTAGAATGGCAATCAGAGAGGAAGACCCTGTTCCAAAACGAGCGGTTGAAGACTCCATGAGGACGTGGACATGGGTGATGGCGTGTGATTGATTGGCTTGCATGGCCAGGTGGTCGGTCCGGCGGCACTATTGGCGAACTACTAACTGAGTACGAGTGCTACCTTACCTCAATATCACCTTGGCTAATACATTATTACGAGATGTACTTGCTTAC
The DNA here is from genome assembly GCA_022814615.1 of Waltergamsia citrina. Taxonomy (NCBI): domain Eukaryota; kingdom Fungi; phylum Ascomycota; class Sordariomycetes; order Hypocreales; family Bionectriaceae; genus Waltergamsia; species Waltergamsia citrina. Next base: position 17,335 of record JAKLNE010000063.1, on the reverse strand, counting down.
ACTGGTGGTGGTTGCGGGTAGACGCGAGTACCTACATTGGTTGGGCGGGCTGGGCGAGCTGTAACCTCGGTGGTATTGGAATTGGAATTAAGCTGTATTCGTAATGGTTAGGCGCCGACGCTGTGACAAAGAGAAGACAGGACAAGACAGACCATTGATGGCTGAGCATCGTAGTCGTCGTAATACGTTGGAGTACGAGCAATCGTGTCTGATCAACGTAGTATGTGATGACGACCTAGTACTACTAGTAGTAGTGTCGATTTTGTGCGCATGCAAACTTTTTTTCTTTATACGAGTTGACACGAATTGATCGCCTTTGCACACGATCACGCATGATGGATGGCAACGGGAAGGGAAAGCATGGAGAGCATGACCACCCAAGACTGGACGGATGGCTGGCTGGGCCGGGGAGGGGCACTTCAAGAAGAGGTTGGAAGGGTTGTCCAAGGGTGCAAAAGAGGGTGCAAAGGGGTAGCAATGTTAGGAGGGATACGAGATCTGGCTGTCAAGGAATGGACTAGCTCCGAGTTAGGTACTTGGACGCTGGGCAAAAGCTTGGCTGGCTGCCAAGTACTGCACAGCCCCTCTGGTCCCCGCGCTACTGGTCCCGATCGGGAGACGCTATCAGTGGCGACTTTGGTACATGGACCATTCCAGTACAGTGTGTTTGGTGGAAGTGAAGCACACGGGGCACTCTTTACAGGGCCAATCTTGCATGCCGAAGACTTCTCGATTACCGCTAACCCAGTGTTTTTTTTTAGGCGCTTGTGCTCAGTGGTAGTGCTCACAGTCCGCAACTCCACTTTTCCGCACTCCACCTGAGGACCAACTGAAGTAAAGTGAGAGCCAAGCCAGCCAGCAAGCAAGCCGCGCATCCCCTGCCCTGCCCTGCCCCTCCCACTCATTCTCCATTCCCATGCCTGTCTCTTGTCTTGTCTTGTCTTGTCTGGCCCTCTTTTTACGCACCCATGCTCATGCTTGCTAGCTCATGCCGCTCATTGCTGCTACCGCTGTCATCCTTCCTTCACCTCCGTCCTCCCGCCCGCTTTCAACCTCAACTTTCATCACCACCGACCTGCCCGCGTACGATTCTGTTCGCGGTAGAGTCACCTCCCACCTTCACGAGAGCGCACCGCCAGCGTTGCTTGCTCATTCCGTTCGCTACTATCTCTCCCATCAATTACTCACAATTTGTTCTCACTTTCCGTTCTTTCTTACCTCTTCTTCGCCCATTGTTCCGTTTTAATCTTTGTGGCGCCACCTCACTCTCGCTTTTCCTTCGCTTTTAATCTTCGAACACCACTACAAACTCTCCTCGCGCCTTCGAAACCTTATTACTCGGGAAGATCGACAATAAACGCACTATTTCAAACGAGACCAGCTAGATTCGCTTATCCGCCTAACCTAAACGCTATTTCCGCACGCCTTCTCGATCCGGCGACTTTTGGGAGTTGGCAACGTAACCCGCCAAACCCTCTTTACGCGCACACCAGAGGCCACGCGACTATTTCGACGGCTCTTCGCTTTTGTTTCTCAAACGAACAGCCGTTCTCTCGTCAATCGCTCGCTTCGTCTCTCTCTGTCGCTATCTGTATCGACCAAGTTGCTGGTATCACGCCGCCCGATAATTGGACGACGGTAATTGAACAGGCTCAACCGGGAGTACCGATCACCTCGTCAACAAACGACCCTTCGCCACGCCTGTGTGCAAAAACGCTCAACATCAGCCAAAATGCGGTGGTCAATCTTGACGCCGTTTGTCTCCGCGCTGGCAGCGATGTCCTCGCTCGCTTCTGCGGAGCGTATCCTGCAGTCCAAGTCCCTCAGCTCTTGCCAAAAGGAGTCGGACTTCTCTGCCCAGCTTTTCCACGTTCAATACACACCTGGAAACAATAGCGCTTCGGTCAACATGGCCGTCACTTCCTCCGTCAACGGCTACGTCGTCTTCGATATCACCCTCACTGCTTACGGTTACGAAGTCATCCACGAGAAGGTCAAGCCCTGCGAAACGGAGGAGCTTAAGGGTCTCTGCCCTATGAAGACTGGTAGCAATGAGTACACGTTCCCTCTGAACGTTCCCGATGGTGCCGCCGACGTGATTCCTGGAATTGCCTACACTATCCCTGATCTTGACGCCAAGGCCAAGGTCTTTGTCAACATGACCGATACTGGCAAGAGTGTGGCCTGTCTCGAGGCCGACTTCTCCAACTCCAAGACTGTCGATTTGCTCGGGGTCAAGTGGGCTACTGCCATCATCGCTGGTCTGGCTCTCATGTCTTCGGCTGTCATTTCTGGTCTGGGTCATGCTAATGCAGCTGCTCACATCGCTGCCAACTCGCTGTCCCTCTTCGGCTTCTTCCAGTCTCAGGCTATTGTTGGACTTACTGCTGTTCCTCTTCCTCCTATCGTCCGCGCATGGACCCAAAACTTCCAGTGGTCCATGGGTATCATTAAGGTTCCATTCATGCAGACCATTTTCACCTGGTACCAGCGCGCGACGGGCGGAGACCCAGCCATCATCTTCGACAGCTTGAGGACCCACTCTGTCCAGGTCGAGAAGCGAAGCATGTTCGAGGACGGCGCCAGCCTGTTCAAGCGTGGTGCTGCCATGCTTCCTCGCGCTGCCGAGGGCATGAGCTCTATTTCCAAGCGTAACAACATTGAGTTGAGTAACGGCAGCTATCTCGTCTACGGAATTCAACGTGTCGCTTTCATGATGGGCATCGAGTCGACGGACTTGTTCATGACCGGTCTGACCTTCTTCCTGCTGTTCGTCCTCTTCACCATCATGGCTGTAGCTGCTTTCAAGGGTATTCTCGAGCTGGCCGCCAAGAAGGGCTGGTTGAAGAGCGACAAGTTCCTTGACTTCCGCAACGGCTGGATCACTGTCCTCAAGGGTATTCTCTTCCGTTGCACCCTCATCGGCTTCCCCCAGATGACCATCCTCAGTCTTTGGGAGTTTACTCAGGTCGATTCGCCTGCTCTGGTTGTCCTTGCTGTCTTCATGCTGCTGAGCATGTGCGCTACTTTGGCATGGGGATGCTACAAGGTCGTCGGCATTGCTCGCCGGTCCGTGGCTATGCATCGCAACCCTGCCTACATCCTGTTCTCGGACCCCCAGTCCCTGAACAAATGGGGTTTCCTATACATTCAGTTCCGCGCCTCTGCTTACTACTTCATCATCCCGATCCTGGTCTACACTCTGATCAAGTCCATGTTCGTCGCCCTGGCTCAGAAGAGTGGCATTGCTCAGGCTATCGGATTTATCATTCTTGAGGCCGCTGCGCTTATCGGAGCCTCTGTTCTCCGACCTTGGATGGACAAGAGCACCAACTCATTCAACATTGCCATCTGTGCTGTCAACTTTATTAACAGCATCTGCCTGTTGATCTTTACTAACGTGTTCGGTGCCCCTGGCCTGGCTATGGGTGCTACTGGCATTATTCTCTTCGTTCTCAATGCCGCCTTTGCTCTTATCTTGCTTCTCATGGTGATCATCTCCACCACGTTCATCTTCTTCCGCAAGAACCCCGATGCCAAATACCACGTCATGGCCGACGACCGTACGTCGTTCATGAAGTCGCAGACTCAGCTCCACGCTACTACCGAGTTGGACGCTTTGGCTGCTACTGCCCGTGGCGACAAGGGTGGCTACAAGTCCCAGCTCGACCTCGACGATGACAACGAGTCTCTGTCCTCGGACAGTATGCGCCGACGCGCCGGTGCCAACGGCCCGCCTCATTCCCCGATCAACCCGGCAATGCCCATGTTCCCCGCCAACCGGCCAGAGAGCCCATTCCGTTCGCAATCGCCGAACCCTTTTAAGGACTCCAACACCTCGCTGCATTCCCCGCCAAATCGCGGGCAGGCTTCTAGCCCAGGGCAGTACCGTGGTCAAAATTCATCAAGGTAAGCATTCGCTCATCTGCTTGGCACGATTCTTGAAACTAACAAACACGAGCAGCCCCTGGCAACGTGGCGCCGGTTACGACTAAATGATCGTGACCATTTTATGACATTTCTTTTCACGATTCTTTTGATTTACGGCCCCGATCGAGAAAGCGACTCTTGGGTGAGATTGGTTTCGATTCTCGCCAAGCCCGCCGACCTGTGCTGGTGTCTTGGTTCCTTTTGACTATGTTATTCCCCGTCCAAGCATGACGGGGCAGGGCGTCTGCGATGACAATCATTGGCGTTGGTTCTTTACTCTTGATCAAACAAAGCAGGCTGCAGGGGAGTGGTCGGAGGAGTTAATCTCAATCGCTTGTCACTGTACATATAAAACTGGTTATACCTTTATTTTTTCCTCTGGCCAGAGAACATATTTCCGGGAAACGCATAGGGAGGGCTGCAAGGGAAAAGACCCTCCCGCGCGCGGCTAGCTTTCTTTTGACACTTGTTTTTTTGGGATGATTTTCTGAATCCGTTGCCGAACTGCGATTTTTTGTTTTTCTTGTTTCGTTTTCTGTTTTATTTTTATCTAGCGGTTGCCGTCGTGGTTAGACTTTGCCACGAAATTTTGGTGGTTGGCTCAGCTGCAGCTACGAGGGTAGGATGGGAGGGGGAGCAAGAGACCAGAGGAAGATGAGAAAGCATACTTGCAGGATGCGTAAAGAGCAGAGAGAGAGAGGGACTCGAGTATCAAAATAAAGTCAAAATTTCAAAATTTCAAAACGAGCCAAAATGTTTTTGTGATCAAAAAAGCCTTTTTCTTTGTCATGTGCGTGGCTACAATGTCATAAGAGCAGTTGGGAAAAGGAGTTTTACAGTATTGGTCAGGTGCTGAATTGCTATTTCTGCACCCTTTTGGCTCCTTACTTGAAAAAGTGTGAACGATGACTAGGAGACGGACGAATAGTGGAAGTTCAAGATGGTATTGAATTATAATTGTACACAAAGAACCCGTACCTGTAATCCACCCCCCCCCCCCTTTCTGCTCCTGTTATTACAAGCCCAACCTTAACACAACAACAGCCCAACATGGTAGTACAAATTCGCCGTCCCCTGTTTATCCGTAGTCAAAACAAAGGAAAATGAACACTAGTTTTGTGGTACAAGATGGTTTTGAATTAAGACATCTGAGAAATAAAGGAGAATATTCTGAAAGGTAGGGGCTGGACTGGTGAGTTGGTTAGCGTAAAGTTTTTGAAATAGAAGTGAAGCGCGAAGATAAAGAAGGCAGGAAAACCCAAGCACTTTGCAAACGCTGCAAGAAACAAATGAAATAGAACTCCTGAGAAGGAATCGTAAGGCTCTTTGAAGGTCAGAAAGTAAAGCCTTGCTGCCTGAGCTGCTCAACATCGCCCCCAGCCGCAGCAACGGCCTTAATAGCAGCTTCACTCAACTTCTTCCGTCGATCGCTGGCCTCTTTCTCCCGACGCGCTTTGGTCTTAGAGCTACCGCTGGGAGCTACACCCGTCATCAACATACCCCCATCACTTGGAGTGAAGTTGACAAACCCGCCACCACCACCGCCACCGTCTAGCCCGCCAAGGCTGCTGCTACTGGGATCGCGTGAGCGCCTCTTGCGGACGCTGCATGGTGTTCCAGGCATACTGGCTGGCAGGCGGCCAGAGGCACTGCGGGTGGAAGTAACCGAAGCACCGGAGCTGTGACGTTTGTGGTTGGCGGAGGGAGTGGTCCGGGTTGGGGAGGCGGATGGCGCGCGAGTCTTGCGTATTGGGGAGCAGGAGATATGTCGAGCGCCGGAAGACGGAGCTCGAGGTGGACGTTGAAGTCGTTCCGATGTGAGCGGTTGAGGAGGGATTGGAGGAGGCACATGCGTCTGGGGAGTGACAGCGAGCCCGTTCGTAGCGATATGGCCAGCGTGAGAAGTAGGTTGGGGCATCTGGATCATGAGGCCCTCGGTTGCCATGTTAGGGGTTTGTTGCTGATACTCATAGGGGAGCTCGGCTTGCTGAGAGTGCATAGCCATATTGATCTGGGAGTTCTTCTGCTCAACAAACTCCTGATTTTGAGCCCACATGTGCCAGTCAAGCCAGGAAGACCCATCCGGCGTAGCCATTTCCCCAGCACCATTCCAGTGGGCTTGGGTTTGCGGGACAGAGCTAGGATGAGGCTGTTGGTGCCATGGTGACCCAGGCGGCATTTGAGATGTTGTATGATCAGAGTAGTACGATCCGGGCTCGCTCTTAATAGCCGGGGACTCCAGGGGCGGAGTAACGCCTCCTTGATGGAAGTAACGCAGAGTCTGAGGCGGAGGCAAGGGAGGAACCTCATTGAAAGGATCGTCCAAAGCTCCGTTTATGAAAGGGTGTGATTGATTGACGTGGCCATAATTTTGAGGCATGGGAGGAGTGACCGACTTCTTGTTATTGGCGCCTCCCTTTCGAGGTCGTTGACGGGGAGCTTTAAGAGGAGCATCACCGGTAGGAGAGCTGGGTCGATTATTGTCAGGCAGAGGCTTCCTTGGTTTTCGACGAGTCGTGGCTTTGCGAATGGTCGACTGCACAGCTTCGACGAATTTATTAGTGGACTTGCGAGTTGTTGTATTGGGAGGTGTTGGCGATGCTGGCTGTGAGAGAGACATTTGCTTGTTCTTTGTAGGGGAAATCAAGGTCATGTTTTCAACCCGAGGGAGGTCAGTATCAGAGATAGAACCGCGGCCGAGAGCCTCCACCTGGGTATGGCGAACGGCACCTGCCTGAGGGTTGGCGGTGAGTTGGTTAGGGTCCACATCCTGGCTAACAGACGAAGTCGGACCTAGATGAGAACTACTGGAGAGAAAGTCGAACTCATCAGCCGTTGAAGAGCTCGTGCTTTCTGTCGGATGATCCAGCAGGAAGTTCTCAGGCAGCCTTGGTACCGTGTGGTCCATGGCTAATGCATCCGTGCCGCCGGACAAGGTTGCGCCAGGCGCTGTAGTTGTGTTCCCATCAAAGTCGACAAACGACCCAAATAAGTCGTTTCCATCGTCCGTAGAGATCGTGTCTAGACCTTGCCAGAAGAAGGTCGGCTCCCGATCAGAGCTATCCGGGCGGTGCGGCATGGACCAGAAGGCCATGTCAGGCGACATTGCTGTTGTCTCTTTCATGCGAAACGCGCTTCAACTCAATCCAAGTCTTAACAGAAAAGCAAAAATCGAGTATTTGGGACGATGAAGCTGGTCGAGATGATGAAAAGCAAGAAGCAGCAAGATGAATTCCGAAATCATGTACAAGAGTGGGACGAAGCAGTGTAAGTGCTGTCGAGACATCCGGCCAAGAGTCAACAAAACAAAACCCGGAGCGCATTTCAACCACCATTTCGCAACTTCCCACGCTGAAAAAATGTCGGTAGTAACAGCAACGGGCAACGGGCAGCGGGTGAGTGTGGATCAGTAGAGAGAAAGGTATGCGATGTATCTGCGGTCGTGAGGAATGCGAAATGCCCGATTCATATCGGCGCATTCCAGCTCTTTGGCCGACCTGGACATAGTCGACAAGCCACCTCCCGCCTCTCAACATAGCGTTATCACCCAAAAACATACATACTCCTCTGAAGTTGTTTCTCTTGGATAATTCATGCTGATCGCTCCCTTTTGGTGTGCCGCGCACCGAATCTGGATAGCTTTGGCTGATGATCAACGCCGCCATCTTCAAGACTTCGATACTCCAAGTGGCCAATTCCCTAAAGCTTCTTCGTTTTCGAAAGAGGCCGCCATATTCCTAACAACTTTTGCACACAGAATAGGGTTAGAGACCAAATCGCATGCCCAGGGGGGCGACGTATGACGACTGGCCGAACCGTGCCTGGCCAAAATCGCTCGTATTGCGTCCCTAGGCCAAGATCTTGAGCCGTAAGTATCTCTTAAGCGATAACGAGCTCCTATAGACACAAAAAAAAAAGTTATTGTAAAGAAAATAGCCTGAGCCGTCGGTCGCACGGGCCGTTAGTTGTTAGCACCTGATGGGATGTATGGTGCTTTAGATCAATATGCCGATACTGTCTGCGGCTACTAGTCCTGCCGAGCACTGATAGTCTGCCTATGAGCCTCAGGTATGGATCCCTAGTCCCGTGGCTTGACGTAATAAAATGTGAGTCAAAGAGGCGTCGTTGAGAAGACACCTGCTTTCATCAACAGCGGTCCGTCGTTCAATTTCATCTGCTCAGCTAGAGACACCAAAGCAACTAGTCAGGAACGAGGCAAGGTATCAACTTCAGGTTCCTTCACAAGTAACATCTATCACATTAGTATGTTTGGGCGTCGCAGCCCAATGAGCCTAGGAAGCTGTGTTGCCGTGTCTTAAATCAGAGGGTCCACTGCTGAACTCCCGAACCGCCGAAATCACCACAACAATACCCCAGACTGCAAATATATGAAACGGTGCCAAGGGTAAATAAAGTGATGTTATCGTCCAATGAACAAGAAGTTGTACCTTGTGTTCAAAGCACTGAGCTGATGTCCCTCGAAATCCTCAAGTGACAGTTATGTAGGGCGGCATGTTACCCGTAGCCAAGTCCAAGCACTTGCAAAACGATGAAGAAAAGGAAAACAAATCAAAGGCATTGGGGATACGGATGAGTGTCTTCCATGCTGCGTGAGCAGCTCAAATGTGTTTGTATATAGATCTAGATAGGACCGAGGGGACAGTGATCAGCTTGTAGCCGTAACGAGTTCGCTATGCAACGCCTTGTAAATGAATAGTACAGCAGATGCATAGATATCGCCGATCCGCGCTGAGGAGACCACTCCGAAGTCAAATGATAAGTGGTGGCAATTGGATTGTTTCCATGGCCGTGGGTATCTAGTGATGGTGTTGCTTTCCTAACGTTGCCCAAACATATCTCCTTGCAACGCCTAGTCCGTCCAACACCTTTATTTATGTTCATAATATTGCGCAGCTTGACTATTATGCTCTTCTGTCATGCGGTCTCGGGCCGTGGTGTCTGAGGACGTTGTCGCATCTTCTGCTTCCGCTTAGTTCGTCGCATGCGAGGCGGGTTGTGGTTGAGAGTGTAGGAGGATGTTGCTGCGTTGTCGGATCTTCTGATCCGCGTGGCGCCCCATGGGCGCTGCCGAGCGAGGAACCTCAAGGCGGCCGAGACATCTGATTCGGGCTCCGCTCCCCCTTCGTCGGCAAAACCTTCGTCCATATTCACGTCCTCATCAACCTCGATGGCGGCCAGTGTGGGTGGCGTAATGCTTGTCCGTGGTGTCGGATCTAGATTTGATTCTGCCTCCACGTCTGATCCTTCGCTAGGAGCGGGATCTGATGGAATCAGGGCAGCATTGTGTGTTGAATTGGACAAGGTTGCTTCTAAACCAGTGCTTGGAGTGGAGTGTAGTTCGAAAATACCAGAACAAGACCCTGGTGTTTCTGTTGACGGCAAGACTCCCTCAGCTACGCCCGCCGCGGCGTTGCCAGGGCAGGAGTCGTGTCCCGGCTCGCAACGGCCAAGTTCATTTGTTTGAGTCTCATTGTCTATAGAAGAGCCGCTCTCGAATTGATCTGCCTCCTCGAGTGGTGAGTGCTCATCCAGACCACATGACTCCCGTTTTGGGATCAATGGATCTATGGGGAGCTCTACCGGTTGAGTCGGAAAGCGTTGATGCTGTGGCAGCCGGCGCTGTCGCCGACGTATGTCTCTTAGCAGAAACTGAGAAAACTGTCTGGAGACCTGTTCATGATTGGGATTGGCCTCGATAGCGGGTACATTGACAACTTCAAGTTGGCCTCGAGGGCCACTGTCGAGTGGTGGTTCATCCATGACCATGTTTCCGGCACACAACGCTCTTGACGGCCGTTTGCAAACGCCTAGAGAGTGGCCGCGGCTGACGACCCCGGATTTGCTGGTGACACATGGAATTGAGGTTGCACATCCGGCGTGGTACCGTTGGGAATGAGACAGCTTCTGGTAGAGGAGAGTGACACGAGAAAAACAAGGCCACTGGTTTAATTAGTCATTCAGTGGTGATGATGAATCGTAGTAATTAGTTGTTTAGTCTGCGTTGGAGGATCGCGTGGTCACGATGGTTGACGTGATGGGTATGAATGGATGAATGAGATGGTGTTGAGAAGTGAAAGGCGACGAGTGACGACTTTATTACGAGTACCAAGCAGGACTTGTATGGCTTCCGGAAACGAGAAAAGTACGAGTACATGTCAAAGTCAAAGTTGATAGGAGTCACACCTACTATGAATGTACCTGAACTTAGACTATTACTGGGAAGGCACAAAGCTAAGCCGCCACCCATACGGAGCACTGACACACTCTCTCGGCTGGGGAAAAGAGAGAAAAAGGTCCTTGTCACTGCCCTTCCACTCTATTCTATTGTACTGCTACTATGTAATAAGTACTACTAGGAGTATTACAGCCAGTAATAGCACGTTAAACCTGGACCTGGCCCAAGGCTCTCTCCTCCGAACAAGGCTCCCCCCCCCTGGAAAAGACAGGGTCTAGGCGCCGTGGGTCTCATCCGAGGCTTCAAGTTTGAAGACTGCCAGTGTCTTGTAAAGTGGGAAAGTGGGTGCTCCCGCGGAGGGGCCGTTGCAGACTAAGATGCCACTAGCCGTGATCATGATGATTCCATATCCGCTAATCACTGCTAGTGAATCTTGGTATATTACTAGTAGCTAGCACGATCAATCTCTAACTACTACTAAGTCTTGTTGTTGTCCCCCAACTGACATACAAATGTGAGGAGGAATCGGGCACAGATGCCTCGGGCTCACACTCACATCTGAGGGCTCATGGGAACTGGGATGCATTCCCTCCGCAACTCCGTCCTGCTGAGCCTGGTCCTGGTTCCCGGGACTCGACCCAACACAACAATGTCACTTGCACTTGCCGCCTGCTCGTACCGAACTGACGGGTCAACTTTTGTCAATTCTTGTCAGGCGAATGGCACGTCAATGCGCCTTCAATGCGCCTTCAATGTGCCATCAATGCGTCTTCCCAGTTGCCACGCTTGCCGGTTCCACGCGCCAATTACGGGCTAACGGGGCCCTACGGATAGGTGCCGATCAGTTGAGGAGGCCCACTGAAGGAACCGTTGGCAGGGCTATTGACCACTGAACAGCCTCTGAACGGTCAAATTCCCCGGCAGGGCCCGTGCCGCTTTGCCTTGGCCAGCGCGGTGCTAGCGCTCTAGGCAGCTGTCTTTATCACCGTTACCGAGTATTCCCTACTCGTACTACTCGTACTAATACTACTATATTACAAGTAGTAGTACTACTACTATTCCCTTTTACAAGGAGGGCTGGCAAAGAGCAGAGTATACGTAGCAGTGGGAAGGTGCCATCGAGACCAGGTTCGCGTCCTGCACCTTCCCGCTCTCTTTTCCGCCCGCCTTCTTCCCACACTGCCGGAATCCCGAAACTCCAACTCCAGCTGTTGACGCCATCACAGTCATCCTCACTTGTTATGAGTTCATAATCGAACCAACATCTTATATTGACACAATTCCCTACCAGTATTAGTAGTACATACCACGTTACTGGCAACGGGCAACTATCGCGCCATCCAACGAAATGCCGCCGAATTCAAATCCGAGCAGCTACGCGTCAGACCCCCTGCCCCCGGGTCTTTCATGTCGGAAACTTCCCCCGAGGGGCTGAGAATCATCAGGCACGCGTTCAAGTTTTAACAATCCCTACTCGCATTCTGCAGAGCTCCAGCGTACACCAGGGTTTAGGGAAGAGGGGTGGATGACATGATCAGCTTGACGTCAAACGCTCTCACCGACTCGCCCGTCAATTAATAATTGGGCTTACGGGTTTCTTACTCTGTAACCACGTGGAAACGACTAGTATTAAGGACAATGGAGGTAAAGATCTATTTATGTTCACTTCTAGATCTAACGGCCGGGTCAATACTAAATCGTACTAGGTCCCCCCTTTCACCTCGCCTAGCTCTTGGCTGACTTGGCGTCCCTGATTTCGCGTTTTGTTCCGCGTGGCCATGCGAATTGTTCAATAATTGCCAATGTATTAATTATCCGAGGGCCATGTCGATGATGAACCGCTCATCCTGGGACCCCGAACCCCAGCTCTCTCCCTTTCCCCCTTTTGTTTTATCGTAAGTCCTTACAAAAAGCTCCTAGGGCGGGAGTCGGGATATATATCCCGGGCTGGTCGCTGCGTCTGCTTTATTGCGAATCGTGCTGCTAGCATGCTATGCTATATTATGCCGTAACTAGTGGCCGGCAACGATTGGACAAATATAGACACACTTCCTCTAGCCAAACCTGAAGTTGCGCATTTTAACGCATAGAATTATAATTTTGAAAAGCACATGGTTACTTTTGCGTGGACGGTTTGCTCGGAGACAGAACGGGCATAATGTAGCAGATCGCCGCCCCTTGTAAGCACTTGCAAGACTATCCTATGCTCAACCCTTGCAGAACCACATGTCATGTGTGCCGAATCACGGACTGACACTTAAGTGGTTCTCCATGGTATTCAGCAGAATGTTGCCGCTCTGGAGAGAATACGGCTTCAAGATATTCTACCCGGAAAAGGGCAAATAACAGCAATCGTCTGAAGCAAACGTAGCTAAGATCGTCAGAAACATCATGTCTCAAACCGCCGAATCCCCCTACGGTCGTCGACTTGTCAACCACATTGTTGACGACGTTGCGTCCAAGGATCCGGGACGTCCGTTCATTTTCACTCCCAGAACGTCAGATCCAAAGGATGACTGGACTCCCCTAACATACGGTCAATTGGCCAACGCCGTTAACCATGTCTCGCATATCATCTATGACACTATCAAAACCAAGTCATCGGAGCCTTTTCCTACGTTGGCATACATTGGTCCTGGCGACGCACGCTACCTGGTGGTCCAGTTGGCCTGTGTCAAGGCTGGCTGCCAGGCTTTCCTTATATCTCCTCGAAACAGCATCGAAGGGCAAGTCACTTTGCTAGAGCGCATGAGATGCATCAATCTATGGTACGCTGCGTCTTTCGAAGCCATGGCAAGGCCATGGTTGGAAATACGTCCTATGATGACTTTCACGGTGCCTGAACTAGAAGAGTGGATCAGAGCTCCGAACAGTCTCTTTCCTTACGACAAGACGTTTGATGAAGCCGAATGGGATCCCTTGGTGGTATTGCACACTAGTGGCGCTACGGGGACACCCAAATCTGTGATCATCCGCCAGGGCAGTCTAGCGACATGCGATGGGTATAGAACATCACTCCCTGATTATGCATTTGCCAGAATAGCAGGCAAAGTTGAGAGAATCTTGGCAATATTACCCATGTTTCACGCAGGTGGAATCCTTCTTGCCATGTCGATCTGGGGCATCTACTATGGGAAGGAAATCGCCTTGCCTCCGCCAGGCCAGCCCCTTAGCTCCCAACTGGTGAGAGAGTGCTTGAACTTCTCGGGGGCGGATAGTACTCTACTGCCTCCGACCTTTGTCAGCGAGTTATCGCAAGACGAACAAGGGCTTGCTGCCTTAAAGAAACTCAAATATGTTACTTATGCAGGAGGTAAGCTTCTGTCTTTCTCAGCTTCTGGATTCGTGCAAGGGGGCTTATTTCACTATCACAGGCAGCCTTCCGCGACAAGTTGGAGAGGCATTGATAAAGAAGGGAGTTTCGCTTCAAAGCTTAATCTCCAGCACAGAGTAAGCTTCTCAACTAACGCTTTGGTACAACTCAGACTAATTAGCAACGTCCCCAGGGCCATGACATATGCCCTCTTGTTGCAAGATAACCCACAAGCTTGGCAGTACTTCAAGATGGACTCGGCAGCTATGGGCGCCGAATTCCGCCTGTTCGATGAGAAAGAGCACATATATAAGATGGTGTTCAAAAGGAACCATCCAACTCTTCCGTGTGGCCAACCAGTCTTCTACGCTTTTCCGGAGGCGGACGAATTTGACACCGGGGACCTCTACCGAAAGCACCCTGAACTCCCCGATCATTGGCAGTATTATGGTCGACATGATGATATTATTGTTTTCATAAATGGTGAAAAACTAAACCCCACTACTATCCAGTCCACTCTGGAAGCCCATCCGGCTGTAAAGGGGGCTCTAGTGGTCGGCCAGGAGCGTTTCCAGTCCATGCTGTTGCTCGAACCTCAAGAACCGGTCGCAGATTCTGTGGCGGCTACGGCTTTCATTGACGATATATGGCCTATGATTGAAGAGATTAACAACGTCACGGTCGCTCACGGGCGGCTGGTGCGGCGTCTTGTCATGGTGTCAGACCCGGCAATGCCATTTTCACGCACACCAAAGGGCTCAGTGGCGCGGAATGCCACGATAACAGCTTATAAGGACAAGATTGACCAGCTGTATCGTGACGACTCGGTAGTTGTCGATGGAGGGGGCCTGATTCCCCTGGATTTCAGTAGCGAGGAAGCATTAACGGCGTCTACTACCAAGCTCATTGCTACTGAGCTGATGCTCGAAGGGTTGCAGCCTGACATGGATATCTTTACCAAAGGCGTGGACTCGTTGCAGGTCATCAGTATCGGTCATGCTCTGAGGAGTAGTGCCCAAGCGTCAGGGGTAGAGCTCGACGCCCAAGCCACTGCTCCCCGAGTCATCTACGCAAATCCATCACCAGTAGATCTTGCAAAATACCTCTTCGCGACTGTTGGCTCCGGAGGGGAGGTGGTTGTAGATGCTGTTCAGCAGGATATCCAGCACATGGAAGCTTACCTTGCCAAATACACCAGCGACCTTCCAGCGCCTAGGCCAAACAAGCCTGAGCCCCGGTCTGATGGCCAGGCTATTCTGCTTACAGGTACTACGGGCTCTCTGGGCGCCTACATGCTCGACAGACTATGCTCTGCGCCAAACGTTGCCAAAATCTATGCGCTTAATCGCTGTGACGACGGAGGCAAGCTACGACAGGGTCCCATTAGTACTGCTCGAGGACTTGCAACGGATTTTAGCAAGGTCGAGTTCCTGAGGGTGAACCTAGCCCTTCCTGGATTAGGCCTGGAATCCACGAAGTATATAGAGCTGTTGTCTAATGTTGATCGCATTATCCACAATGCGTGGCCAGTCAACTTTAACATTAGCGTGGCCACGTTTGAGCCGTCTATCCAGGGTGTCCGACACCTGGCCGACCTCTCTCATGCAGCAGACAAGCAAGTGCCTCTCATCTTCTTGTCAAGCGCCAGTACCGTAGACAATTGGAAATTGGACACGCCTGTTCCCGAAGAGCGCTTCGAGGACTTGACGTTACCGAGCATGGGCTATGGGCGCTCTAAGCATGTTGGCAGTCTCATCCTTGACGCGGCAGCGAGCCGTTCAGGCGTGCCAGCAGTGTCAGTGCGAGTTGGGCAGATTGCCGGGCCAAAAGCCCAGAAGGGACGGTGGAATGTCCAGGAGATGGTCCCGACACTCATCGCCAGCTCTTTGTGCTTGGGTTTGCTGCCCAACCGGCCTGGACGGGGCAGCACTGTGGACTGGGTCCCTATCGAGGATGTGGCCGGGACAGTTATAGACCTTGCGGGAATCACTGCGCCTGTCAAAGTCGACGACATGCACGGATACTTTCACCTTGTCAACCCACACACAACTACGTGGGCCCATCTGATACCCTCGCTGCGCGAATACTACGGCTCCAGGATCAAGGCCGTCGTCGATTTCCCCGAGTGGGTAGCTGCCCTCGAACAGAGTGCAAAGGAAACTACCACCAATGTCGAGCTGAACCCGGGCATCAAGCTACTAGACACATTTCGGAACCTTTCCGCTGACGCCGGCCCTGGCTTGGTCAGCTTGGACACCACGAGAACAGCACAATCAAGTCCCACCATGGCGGAAATCGGTCCTATAACACCAGAGCTACTCAAGAGCTGGTGTGGGCAATGGGGTTTCTAAGAGCATTTCAGCGTTTGATGGGGTGTGGCGGATACAGAGATGGCGTGTTTGATACGACGAATTTGCTCCGACCTTGAGTTATCGAATTGTGCTGAATGAATTGAAATGAACTGCTTGAGAGGCTATGAGAATTGTTGAAAAAGGTCTAGCAGTGTCAGAGGCTCGCTCTGCCATGATGGGATCCTTGTTCGCGAGCGAGTAGCAACGCGTCAGGTCCTCTCCCACCGCACACGTAGGCTTGAAAACAGGCACGCGCCTAAGCCTCGTTCAACATGCGCATCTTGCCCATCAAGTTTTAACAATCCTTATATACAATTAGCAAGGGTATTAATTGTCCGTAGGCCATGCCGATGATAAACGGCTGATCCTGGGGCCCCGGGCCCCAACTCTTCCCCCTTTATTATCGCTAGTGCTTCCAAATAGCTCCCAGGGGCGGAGTCAGTAATATACAAGCTTTTCATGTCACACTACGAGTATACCATGTCATGTCAGGACTGATGTAGATACATGCTCTGGATCGCCCTGCCGTAGACTGACCCCGGCTGTCTTGAATCTACCCGTGTCGTGTCGAAGGCATCCATAATTTATGGATGTCGTGGCCTACACCGCAATAGGATAAAACGCCGCTCCCTAAAAGAACCTGGTCCTGGCCTCGTTTCGGCAGTACCCGTTATCCGTCGCAGCCGCTAAAAACGGCGCCGGGTCCGACGGCTTGAATGGCCATCAAATGGTGTAACAATTTTGAATGATTTTAGAGGCGCCTGTTGATCCCTCCAAGTTGATTACAGCTCGACAGCAGGGAATGCTACTTGTACAGACTGACACACCGGTCTGGCCACCTCCCCGGTCAGGCACTCTAGACTACCTGGCTCCTGAGAATAGTCCGAGACCAGGGTCATAAGACGATGGGTCAAGTATTACATCCATTCGACAAACATAGCCAAAACGTGTGATCAGCAAAATCCATCATCGTGTCAAACATTGCTGGCTTTTGATGCTTGTCTCTATAGCCCAAGTTCGCAATGAGTATTATTACGTGAACGCTTAGACTAGCAGCCGTCGGACTTTCTATCAATGACTTGTCCTCATCTCAGTACCGCGTGCGAACCACGGGGCCGGTTCAGCAACGGCCGGTGATCCACCACCCTGCTACGGGCGACTATAGGCGCCACTCCGCCAAAACTGCCAAAAGGTGATTTAAGCCGATCGGATTTCTAGGCTTACAGTAGGAGGGGTATGGTAAATAATAGTATTAAATTATAAATATTAAGGTAAGGCTATAAGGCTATAATTTAATAAGTTATTTAAAATTTTTATATAAAAAAAATTTATATAATTTTTCTTATTTTTCTTTCTTTTTTTTTTTTATTATTAATATTTATTAAATAAGTTTTTTATTTTTTTTTATTTTTAATTAAAAGTTTTAAGCTTATATATTAATTTAAAATTTTTAATTAAAATTAATTAATTTTTTTTTTTTTATATAAATTAATTATTTTTAATTAAGTATAGTTATTAATAATTATTTTAAATTTAATTATTAAT
>JAKLNE010000062.1:46575-178189 GCA_022814615.1 Waltergamsia citrina | reverse complement strand
CCAACATACCACCAATTTCCTCTCCTTTTCATTCAAATTAAACATAATAAACAATATAACCCCCGGGTTCCCAAACCCCACAACACACCCCCCCCCCCCCCCCCCCCCCCCCCTTCTCCTCATTATTTACCGGCCAAAGTCCCAACTGCTCCAACGCTTCCCACCACTTTAACCACGTTTTCAAATCCCCCGGCCCTGACATGCCCGGTAAATTCGTCGGCGAGGGATAAGCGGGCGTTGAGGTGCGGATTTGAGGCGAGGAGGTCTGGGTCTGGGGCAGGAGAGGTGCGGAAGAAGGTTTGGGAGTTAGGCGTGTGAGGGGAGAAGAGGTGTTGGTGGAGGAGGGTGGAGAGAAGGATAATGCAGAGGAGGGAGGTTGTGAGGATGATGCGGTTGAGCATGGTGATAGTAGTATTTCAGTAAAGGTAATTGGGGTTAGGGGAGGTTGAGCGAGTAATTATGAAAAAAAAGCCATGGTCATCTAAACTCAAGTCCAATGTGTCAGTTGTTGTCGATGTGCTGTCTACAGGGGTTTGGCCAATCCTATAACATCGATCCTCCGTGTAACCACCAAGCCGGTCCCGCCAAGTATCTTCACATACCCAACAAACGTTATCGCAACCTGTCAAAATCTAAACAATAACACCCTCTGTGACTTCCAACTGCACGCTTTTGCGACTTTATACTATGAAAGTTGGAGGTAAACATGAATGAGGCGTGAATGCAAAGCCACGGTGGTGTAATGGTGCATTGGGAGGTGACGGACCTCACTTGACTTGTGTCTAAGTGAGGTACTCGAAAGAGTCCACCAGGACGAGGTTCGATTCCTGGCCGTGGTAAACTCTTTTTTTTAAAGTTTAGAAGTCATCACAATGTCAAGGAGATCTGGTTGTAGAATGTGGAAAATTGGTTTGGGACGCTTGGACTACGACACACTTACCTAGGCTGTGGTAAGAAAGCTATTTGGGTATACGATCTATCTGCTCGTGAGGACAAGTTGATTTCCTGAAAACGCCTTGTTTTACGCGACTTGCTGGTTCCTTCGGGATGAAGACGGACACGGGGATCTTTGCTCCGGACCCGATCCCGGGTTACAGGTGGGGACCGGGACCGAGCTCCGTACGCGACTCCGGCCAGACGGCGAGTGCAGTAAATAGACTCAAATACTGAGTACCCAGCAGCAACGAGAAACCAGTTGATCATTTACAATTAGATAGAGAGGAGCAATAAAGGTCACAGTTATATAAAAAAGACTACGAATCCAAAGCTTTTGTACATAAACATATATTTACTTTTCAAGACACCGTGTTCTTGGAAACTACTCCCCTCGCAAACTCTCCAAAAGTCAAATGCTGCGAAATATCCACCTCCTCACCAAGATTCGGTTGCGTGAACACAGCAAGTGTATTCCTCGCCACACTCCCACCACCCGCTCCAGGCCGAGCACCGCGCACAAAGTGCGGCACGGCCTTAAAGCGACCAGCAGTGATACGCTCCAGTGCCTCGCCCGTTTGGAAGGCGATGCAGTCCCGCGGAATCTTCACCTGGTATGTCTCTCCAGAGCGGGACTTGATGTAAAGTCCGGCTTCTGGATCAGGGGAGGCGTTGAGCTCTGGTAGCGGTGGCAGGGAGGCGCCTGTTGCTGTGGCAGCATCTGATGGGACAGCGGTGGAATTAGCCTGCTCGTCGATGAACATGGCAGAGGTGAGGCCCGTGAGGCATCCATGGTCTAAGTGCGTGGCACACCAGTCGTCGTCATCCTCGCTCTTCCCGGAAGGGTCCTCCTTCTGAGGGTAGTAGTGAAGTAGTCGAGCCTTGGTCGTGTTACTGGTGCTGACAACATGCTCTAGGTAGCCCTTGGGGTAGCCCTGGATATCCTTCTCTGCGAAGCGGTCACAGGCACGGGCGACAAGGATAGCCACGTCAATGATGAGACTGCAGAGCCCGGTGAGAGCAGGTTTGAATCCGGGCAGGACGGACTCGGCGGGCCAGACATTGGCGGAGAGGTACTCAGGGAAGTTGTCCTCAGAGAAGTCTGCCGTGGGCCGGGCACATTCTAGAGTTGGGTCAACGTAGAAGGCGCAATTGGCGTAGTAGGAGCCCTTGAAAGTGTCGACCTGGCCGTTCTTGAGTGTCTCTTTTCCAAGGGACCAGCCGGTCAGATATTTGGCTTTGGCATTTTCAAGGCGGTCTTGGTGATATCAGTCCTCTAATCTGTAAAGTTGATAGGTAACATGGGAGTTAATGATGATGACCTACCTAGCTCCTCTTTGGGAAGATTGCCCAGGTAAGATGAGTAGGAGAGAGCAAGATGTCTAAGTTGGGGGAACTCTTGTGGCACATCTTTCACCACGAGGATACCCAAAGACTCAGGGCCAAAGGCTTCCTGCAGCGTGGCAAAGGAGACATTGCCTGTGCATAGCGTTAGCTGCAATCCATGCGTCGCGTGTAAGTGATAAGTTTTGTAGAGAAATAGGACGAACCATTCTTCAGATCCTCCAACGACACCGTTACCGCTTGAGCTTGAGCCACCATTTTTATATATCAAATAGAGAATATTTAATCAAGGTGCAGTATCAAGATTTAACTGATAGGAACATGTCCAGATTTAGACAGATCCAATGCCAGCGTTTGAGGCCGTGGCGGGGGAGGGGTCAACTGTAATGGACCCTGAGCTCGCTGACTAACCCTGCTAACGTCGCTAGAAACGCCCTAACGGCAGTGGAAGTCGCCGCCATCCGATCGGCCACCAGCTTTCGCCCTCCGACGCAAACCGCCCATCCACACCTCCTACTACTAGGTACTATTACTACTAAGTAATAAGAAACCTAACATCATGGTCAAACCACTCTCCTTCAAAGGCGACAAAAAGCCCAAGAAGCGGAAGCGCCCCGCCGACACTGACGCCGACCCAAATGCCGAAGCTGGCTCCTCCGCTCAGGTCCAGAAAGTGACAGATGCGACAACTGCAGACCAAGATGCTGCCGCCAACGATGATAGCTGGGTCTCAGCGGAAGCTACTAGCGATGTCATAGGCCCTGTTATGATTGTCCTTCCGACTGATGAGCCTACTGCGCTGGCATGTGATCAAAACGGTGCCGTCTTTGTCCTGCCCGTGGAGAATATCGTGGATGGCAATCCCTCTACTGCCGAGCCGCATGATGTGAGGCAGGTTTGGGTCGCGAACCGCGTATCAGGGACAGAAAGCTTCCGATTCAAGGGACATCACGGACGGTAAGTCCTCTTCAACCACAACAAGACCCAATTGGCACGTTTCTAACCCGTGCTACAGATATCTATCATGCGACAAGATCGGCCAACTATCCGCCTTCTCCGAAGCCGTCTCCCCCCTCGAGTCCTTCAACGTCATCCCCACAGCCGACACACCAGGAACTTTCCAGCTCCAAACCCAACGAGACACCTTCCTCTCCGTCAAACCCCCCAAAACACCCACATCTACATCTACATCCTCCGCTTCGACGAAGAAGCCACCGCTCGCCGAGATTCGCGGCGACGCTGATACCATGTCCTTCGTGACGACACTGCGTATACGTATGCAGGCGCGGTACAAGCCGCGGATTAAAGCGTCAAAGGAGGAGCGCGCGCAGGCCAAGGTTAGCAGACGGGAGTTGGAGGAGGCGGCGGGGAGGAGGTTGGAGGAGGAGGAGGTTAGGTCGTTGAAGAGGGCGAGGAAGCAGGGGAATTATCATGAGGTTCTGTTGGATCTGAAAGTGAAGAATAAGCACGACAAATTCAGCTGAAGGAAGAGGGCGAAATTAGAGCACTACAAGTCAAAGGTGAAAAATACTGGTCAGAGGATTGGTGCTTTCAGGGAGCTCAATGGTTGCTTGCGCCAGCTTGAGTACGTCAACGCTTACAGTCGTGGAAATACTCAAGGCCAGCCGATGCTCAAGAATGGGCTCGATGCCTCCTCTCTGAGGTGCACAAAAACGACGGCAAAGGGAGGTAAGACACATAGAAAGGGAATATCCTCCACAAACAGTATAAGGGACGAGTCCGGCTTCGTCAGTCGGGATATCATGGTATATAGCCATTGTATCAACAGCTCACACGGGCATATCTAACCGCCCGGCCGCCACGCTTTGACCATCCCGTCCTCTCCCGCCGTGAAAACAGCCTGATCTTCGTCAAAGAAGCAGAAAGACCGCACAATCTCCTCACCATGGGCCCCAGGCAGTCCCACGCTCATATTTCGATCTAGTGCCCATGAGCCTTCCTTTTGCGCTAAGAATACAAGCTCGAAGTGATTGCGACTGGGTTCAAACCTGTTAGCTTATCCCCAAGCTAGAGAATACAGTGAAACCAGAGAAGGGGAGCTTACTCTTGTGATCCAGCTCCAACAATAGCCCCCGTGCCATCAAGCTTAGGTACCACATCAGCCACGTACTGACACTCAACGCCTTCCCTTAAATCCCCAAAATCCGCTAACGCATCACCACTTCCATGGCCCTCCGACACATCATACAGCGAGAACTTCTCATCATGACTCAGCGCAAAGACAAGAGCGTCAGCTAGAAACCCGGCACGGTGGATGGAAGCCCCTAGGTTCAGCGTCTGCACGGTGAGTTCGTCCTCGTCGGTGATGGAAGTGTCGTGGATGCTGACAAGGCCGTCGGTGGAGCCGGAGAGGAGGATGGAAGGGTGGGAAGGGGACGGGTGGTAGGTTAGGGTGGTGATGTCGTCGCTGTGGAGGTCGTGGTAGGCGGCTTTGGGGGTTGGTGATGAGCGGACGTCCCTGGGTGTGTGTGAGTGAATGTTGGGAGGCTCAGAGGAAAGTGAGAACCTACCATAAGAGTATAGAGGCTTGGTGATGCTGTAACTCTGTCCCAACAGCAATGGTCTGTGTTGCTGGGTTACATGCCATAGATAGAATGGGCGCCTGGCTTGCTATCTCGCTTCATCAACATCTTTCTTCTCTCAACTTATAACCTCCTCTCAAGTGAAACCTCTCAAGCGAAAGTAAAGAGAATCAAAAACTCACCATCAAACTGAGCCACTTTACCCGCCGCCCTCAGATCCCAAACCTCCACACGCCCATTCTCACCAGCCGTACAAACGACATTATCCCCAAATACCCTCAGCGTAGTAACATTGCCATGATCTGTGGCAAAGCTCCGCTGCGGGCCTTTGCGCAGAGAAGCCGGGTCGAAGACGGAGAGCTGCTGGTTGGAGGATATAGCGGCGAGGGCGCCTGAGGGTGTGCGTGCTAGGTCGAGAACCCAGACGTCGTTTGGGAAGCGATGCTCGTCGGTGGTTGTGAGAGTGTACATCTTTGTTAGATGTTGTGTTGAATGTTGTGTGGAATTGTGGTGGTGGGAACTAAAGATATTTTTTGTGAAGTGAAGTCATGGAGTGAGTGGTGGCTCTCACCATAAGGTATTATTTACCCAAAATCACGACCCGACGTAAGTCAATAATCATCTATTAAGGATGTTATAAACCTTCCCGTGAGAAGCTCTTACTCTCGTATTTTTACTAAGAAATGAACATCCTCCCCGTAATTGTCCAAAATGTTCACTTCTCAAGACAGCATAGGGTAGATTGACACCAATTAGACATGAATTTGAAGCCGCACAGTGAAATCAAGTCGTATGTTCCAATTATCAATAAATTAGTCTATAAAGCCAAGTAACCAGGCCATATCGTACACATCACTCTTTTGTCTAAAGCCATCATGTGAAAGGAGTCGACCGTACCAAAACCGAGCGCGTACTCCAAACTTTCTCAAACGCCTCTGCAATGCAAACATTCGCAAAGAAATGAATAAACACCTCTCTCTCCCCGGTCTTATCCCTTACAAGCCATCCCCTTCTCGCTTATGTGCAGCTCTCTCGTTGACGCCCCGGAAAGCTCTCTTGCCAACTTCATATGTACTGATCATAATGGCGCAGGAGGGCGCTACTTTCAATGTCCGTGGGATCCAACCCTTCCACAGTCCCGCGATGCCTTCGGTTTGGAAGATTTGCCATAGCAAGCGGCCCATACGCTGCTGAGCTGCGGTAGGATTGGTCTCGGAAGCGGCGTCGCGGTAGACTTGTGTTCTTGTCTTGCCGACGTCGAAGGGCATGGTGACGATGGAGGCGAATGCGCCGGATGTGGCTCCCGCGGCAAAGCTGTCCATGAAGGTTTCTGTATGATTTTCTCGGCTTTGCGATCTTCGCTCTGTGCGGGACATGTTGCGGTCGATGCTGCGTCCTCGACTCTCGGCGCGGATGTCTGTGAGTTTCGACCGAATGACTTCGTATCCCCACCAGTAGAGGCCCGAGAAGGGGACATCTCGCCATAGAGTCAATGTCAGACCCCTCCAGAGTGATGTGTATCCATGAGTTCCAACCATCTCCCTCACATCCTTGAAAGCCTCCACCATGTGGTTCCCCGACGAGGCAGACGCCGCCTGCATCCTTGTCCTTACCAACTCAATAGGGCTAACCGTCGTCGCAGCCAATATCCTCGCCACCGAACCTCCCGTCAGCGGCGCATAGTCATCCGACAATTTCGAAAATGGACTTGCAGGATTATGCCTCAACCACTCATACCCGGTAAAATAGATAATATTCGCTGGCACAGCCATAACCAACGTGGGCGACAACCCCCTCCACAACGAAGTCACCCCTTCATTCCGAGCAATCTTTCGCAACCCGTCAAAGGTAGATGTATACGTCTTCTTCTGCACCTCGGTCACAGCGCAATCCGTCGAGGAACCGATGGTCGGACCACTGGACATGGCGGGCGTGCCCTCGATTTTGGGGCCGGCGATGCAGTACTCGGCGTTGTTGCCCATGAAGAAGACTTCACGGCAGCAGGCGGTTACGCCGAGCTCTGAGGCCTGGGCGGGGGTGAGGGAGGGAGTTGTTGTTGCTAAGCGGGCAAAGTCGATGTTTGGGACATGAGGTTTTTGTGATTGCAGGCGTACACGGACGACGTCGAGAGGCGTGACTGTGTTGAGGGCGTCGGTTAGCATCCGAAATGTCACGATGGGGGGCAAGTTTGACTCACCAAGCAAAGACGTGAATAAACTGCCTGTCAAAGCAGACATCATCTTCTGTCCAGCGGTAATCTCGAAGAGATCCATGCCAGCAGCAGTAGCAGCGGTCACGTCCTGGCCGCCGACAGCAGCGTGAATAGATTTCGTGCCGACCATGGTGTGCGAGGCTGTACCGCCGGTCCGATCGTGCGCTTGGGTCGGGTTGATACGTGCACGACCGTAAACCGTAGGCGCCTCAGTTCATAGTCCTTGAAAAATCCAAAGTACTGCGATCCTTTGTTGTTGTTGTTGTTATGGTGTGCGCGAGGTCGGGAGCGTGGAAAAAAAAAATGTCGAGGTTGAGTAACGGTCGGTGGTGATACGGAGTAAATTTAGGGAAAAGAGGGTGTTCGCGTCATGACTGATTGATAAGGTAGTAAGTTACCAGTAGTTTCCTAGGTTAGGTAGGACCTGGTGGATAAAATCGGCTTGCCACCCAGCAATGAAATTTTTGGGCGGGCAAGGAATTCAAGTCAGTCAAATGCAATGCAATGCGCCCTTTACCCTTTGCTACCTCCGTCCGAAGCTTCGG
Organism: Waltergamsia citrina; assembly: GCA_022814615.1. Lineage (NCBI taxonomy): Eukaryota > Fungi > Ascomycota > Sordariomycetes > Hypocreales > Bionectriaceae > Waltergamsia > Waltergamsia citrina. Next base: position 170,612 of record JAKLNE010000062.1, on the reverse strand, counting down.
GCCTTGCAGCTGGCCGCCGATTTCCGGTGCTTGCGATCGAAGCGCTGATTGGTTCGCTGACCCGATCGAAGGAACCCACAATTCTCTCGGCCTGAGAGTCATTGATTGCTCATATTAGCACTAATTTAGTTTAGCTCACGTCTTAAGCTAAGTAATTAGTAGCAGTATCGATAAGAGCTCAACGGCGTCTCACTCATCCATCTCTCACCTACTTTCACTACTTAACGGCTCGAATTCATCAACTTTTTTGTGTGTGAAACGGCTTTGATAGAACTTTGTTATACATTGAAGCATGATCTATATCTCTAAACTGTTACATCTCTTGTGAACATGACCTCTTTATAGAATTTCAAAATCCACAATCAACACTGCACCTTGCCCCCCCTCTTCCATCATCATGACCTCCAATGACCAGCTCAACACGGAACTCGAGTCCTTCCGCCAACAATGGCTCACCGACCTCCGTTCACGCAATGAATCCTCCACCTCTGGACCCGTTTCATCAGCTGAAGCCCATCATCATCTCAAGCAGGCGCAAGCTTCTGGTCGGCCACCCGTCTCATCACCAACAAAGAAGCACATCCCTCTAGACGATGACCAAGACTTCTTCCAAGGCCGCTCCTTTGACGAGCTACCAGCTGCCACAGGGCACACGCTCGCCGGTCCGAGCAAGAAGCCGTCAAAGGAGCTTGTCTCGGCGTTGGATCATTTCGAGGAGGCTATGGAGAGGGAGGCTCAGGGGAATATGGGTGAGAGCTTGAAGCTGTACCGCAAGGCGTACAAGGTATGACACTTACACCCTTTCCCCGGTCAAACAACCATCCTTTTTCTAACAAGATATTCAGTTGGACAATGGAGTGGATAGGAGATACAGAGAGAAACACTTCCCACACGGCCACCACAAACCCCCAACAGCACCATCAACCACAAACCCATCACAACCCCCTACCACCACAGCAGAAACCACCGACCAACCTCAACCCCAATCCATCAATGACCTCCTCTCCAGCTTCTCCTCTCTCTCCATTCAACCCACTCCTCCAGAGGTAGAGGGCATGCCCCAACCCCCCTGTCCCATATCCGAAGTCCCCGACGAACTCCTCACCCACATCCTCCTCGATGTCGCAGCCCACGACGTCGCCGAATACGCTCGCCTCTCCCTCGTCTGCCGCCGTCTGGCCTACCTCGTTTCCACAGAACAGCGTATCTGGCGACATGTCAGTCTCAGCTCTAAATTTGGGTTTGCAGGCATGCACCACCATTTCCCTGTCCATGTAGAGTGGACAGCACTCGAAGATGAGGAAGAAGAGCAGGATGACGGTACATTGCTGAGTATGCGTGAGCTCCAAGCTCGTCGTGTCGCTGAATCCCACGCCGTGACATTGTCGCTTGTGCCTACGGCTTCGTACCCAACCTGGAAGACGTTATTCTACCGCCGTCCACGCATCCGCTTCAACGGGTGTTACATCTCCACCGTCAACTATGTCCGCACAGGTCAAGCATCCACAAACCAAGCAACCTGGGGCGGCAGCCCCATCCACATCGTCACATACTACCGCTACCTACGCTTCTACCGCGACGGCTCCGTGATAAGCCTACTCACCACCTCCGAACCCTCTGACGTAGTGCATCAGCTTAACAAGGACATGGTACACTACCACCGTGGTGATCGGGAAAAGGGACACGCCACGTCTGTGTTGCCTTCTGCCTTCATGCACCTCGCTCTTAAGGGCCGGTGGCGGTTATCGTCCGCGATGGACCATCCCGAGGCGGAGACGATTGAGGATGAGGAGGGCGATGTGTTTATCGAGACGGAAGGTGTTGGACCGAAATACATGTACCGCATGGATTTGACATTGCGAAGCGCGGGCAAGGGAGCGAGGAATAACAAGCTGATTTGGAAGGGATTCTACAGCTACAATAAGCTGACCGATGACTGGGGCGAGTTTGGCCTCAAAAACGACAAGCCGTTCTTCTTCAGCCGGGTCAAGAGTTATGGTTTTGGAGAATAAAGCTTTGCATTTCGATAGTATGATTGGCAGGTCTGCTATCAGCTGAATATACATGAATAAATTTTGTGTATATCACTACTAGTATTATATCGTGAAGCCACCGCGTCCACATGCATCCAAAAGTATGCAAGCAGCCTAACATACATTTTTTTCCTTCGTTCCGACGCCTTCATAAATTTTGACTGGTATATAACGAGAAAATGGAAATGAGGAATAGCATTATTCAGTCCATGTGTCCCCTCGTGCGTTGTAAAACAAGCACCCCAAATAGCCGGAATGAGATAGTGCAGTATGTAAAAAAACTTGCTTGGTAGATAAATCAACCCATATGGCATAAAAGAAAAATATGTGGTGTAGATGTGTTATCCATATATGTCGAAATCAAAGGCTCGCTTGCCCAATCCTAAAAACAAAAAGAGACGTTGCGCTTGTCGCCAAGCTCAATGCAGCCAAATCAACGAGATTCCTGCATTGGCCGTGTTAATCTTCTAGCCACAATGGCTTCACCTCATCCTTCTTCCATCCAAGAACTTTGGGTCCTTGTCTTTGTAGTATGTGCCTTCCAGAGGGAAGGCCGCGGCTCTGCGGGCTTCAAATGCTGCCCTTTCTTCTTCATCCATGGTGAATGCCTTCTTAAACCAACCGAAGGCACCACTCTTTTTCTTCTTGAGCGTCTTGTTGGTAGCAGACGTTGGCGCAACGGACGGAGCTGTATTGCGAATAGTCTTGTTATCTTTGACAGAAATGTTCTCCATGGGAGCCATGCTGCCGAGGCGGGAGGGCTGATTACTAGGGAAATACGCCGACGGACGGTTTCCTTGAGGTCCAGCCGCCGTATGCGGTCGTTGTTGCAGTGGAGAGTGCGGTGAAGCGCGGACAGGATGATAATGCTGATAGTCCGAGTTTGGTGACTGCATAAGAACCGGGCGAACCGGCCGAAGATCTGCGTGAGAACCTGCTCGAGGGATGGCGTGCTGACGGAATGAAGCCTCAGATCCTGAGCCACGATACGGTTGGAAACTGCTGCCAGTAGAATCTCTGACTTCCAGATGGCTGCTGTTGTTGCTGATGCGTGGAGATGCAAGAGCGGGAGATGGACGGCTTTCTGATCGATTATGGCTGTTGCTGGAGGGTATGCGAATATCCTGCGGCACGGACCCCTTGAGGGAAACACGGTGTCGGATCGACTTTGATGGAGGGGGCGTCTGGTTAGACTGGCGTATTGAACCTGAACTTTGGCGCGTCGATATGGAACTCTGACGCATGGAACTCGAGCTTTGTCTTGCTGAAACCGAGCTCTTTGGGGAATGTGAAACATCTCGCACAAGAGGGGACGGAAGGGGCTCGGGGGGCTGAGGTGTATAGGTACGAGGCTGGAGCAAATACAAAGGACCATCTTCTTGTTCCTCTTCAGGCACAACCTCGGGCAAGTTCTCGGACACTGGCGTACCCTTCTGCGACGTATCCATGTGGAGCTTGATTGCGTCCATTGATTGCGATTTTCTTGCGACCCGAGTGGAAGCTCTGCTAGGCGGCAGAAGTGGCGCGGAGCCTGGAAGGGGAAAGTCGCCTAGACTGTCATTAAAATCGCTGCCGGCCAATGAATGTGAAACAGAACCGCTTCTGACACTAGCGCGCGTTGCCGACTGGATTTCTGACTGAACAGAGAGCGGCGATGAGATGGAAGATCCGGCTTTCTTACTTCTAAAGCTGGCGGTCGTAGGCGATGTGTACGGAGCAACGCTGTACTGTAAGTTGTTAGAAACCGTACGAAGAAAGTTGAGCCTAGAAAGTCTGAACTCACCCATGTCCTGCGACTGACCTCGCCAGCCTTCTTTTCTATGTCATACACCAAGGTCTTGAGCCTGGTAAGAAGGTTATTCAAGTCCTTTGTCCGAGTGTTGATCTCGTCAAAAGCTGCAAGCCAGCCATCCGCATTGCCCTTCATAGCATCGTAGATATCCACAAGATCCGGGCGCGTGGCACGCCAGTCCCCGCCTTTCATAGAGCTCAGCCATTCTGTGAACGCTGTAGTTCCTCGAAGACCAGCATCCACGTCATCGTCCCATTGTTTCATGATAAGGTGCATACGGCCTTCCACTTGTTCGATCTTTTCATTCCCCTCTAGGAGTTCGGCTCGGTAAACGCGATCTTCCAGCATTTCCTCAAAAACCTTCACCTTGGCCATGGGCAGCTTCAGGCAATCGATTCGCTCATTCAAGTCGGATGATGCCAGGGAAAGATCCTCAAGAACGATCTCCAAAAACTCATCTACCTCATCGATATGCCCTTGCAGGATACTGACGACTTGAGAATTATCGTTGGCCATGCCGTTGAAGAGAAGGTAAACCCCGAAAGAAATCTGGGATATCAATTTGAGGACCTCATGTTGCTTCTGCCCCGGGCGGTAACGCCACACGGCATCAAACGGTTCTTCGTCTTTACCCTGAGCTAGAAGACGCTCCCTTCGGCCCGGACCATCAAGCTCTGCAAGTTTTGGCTTCTCAACGCCTTGCTTGGTCACTTCGTCAAGCGATTCAACAAAGGCAGCTTGCATCGATTTGATAGGGTGAGCTGGAACATTTGAGTCCGGTTCTACGCTCTGAACGGTAGCGGGTACGCTTTGAACGGATATAGCATCGGCGTTGTCAATGGCGCTCTCAATTGAATTCGAATCAGTGGTCGACTCGGGCCACGTAGGAAAGTACCTGTTGGCGTTGGATTGACGTTGCGTACGGAGCTTAGTTCGCATAGCCGTCATGGCTTCGGTCACGGCACCAAGCTCATTTTGAATCTGTGTGGCCTCGATCTCGGCATGGAATTTGCGTTCCTGGGACCGCTTCGCTGGAGACTGAGCTGCCACATTTGGGCTTTTGGGTGTGCGCTCTAAGGCGGGAGACGGTTGGTGGCTAGCCTGTTGTGTGACATCCAGTGTTCTCGGCATGAAGTCGGGAAGAGGATCGTGATTCTCAGGTGCCGGCTTGGTACGGGTAGTGGCCTGGGAATATAAACTTGGGCTCCTCGGACCAGACTCTTGGTCGCCGTCAGGTTGAGAATGGGCCTCTATCGCCAGATCCAGAGTTTCTGGTCTGAACTTGGGGAGAGGGTCATGATCTCCAGGTCGGCGTTTGGTACGGGCAGTAGCTTGAGAATAGACACTCGGGCTCCTTGAATTTGAATCGTCGGCCGTTCCAGTTGTTCCAGCCGTTCCAGGTCGACGTTTGGAGGAGGCATAGGTATAGACACTCGGACTCCTGGGCTCGGATGGCCCGGGTCGGCGTTTGGAGGAAGCGTAAGTGTACACACTCGGGCTTCTGGGCTCGACTTCGGGGGAGGTTGCAGACTGGTTTGTGGTTATTTTCGGTGTGGACTGGGACTTTGGTGTAGGCTGATCGTTGCTCCGCAATGTTGAAGTTGGACTCTTGGGTGGGCTATTCGGGATAGATTCCACGAGTGCTTCAAGCTCGTCGTTGGCCTGCCTCGTTAATACCGGGCTGTCTAATTCAGGCTCAGCACGCTGGTCGCTGGCCTGATCCACCTCCTCTGGGGTTCCTGGTCTGGATTCGAAAAAGGAACGTGGCTGCCCATCCTCCTCGGGTTGCTTGTCGCTCGGGGTCGCCACGCTTGGGCTTTTCGATGGAGACGCTGAGCCTGATTCAACTTGGTGGGATGCCAGAGGATCATTGAAGCTGGACCCAGGTTTCGGCGTGCGACATTCGTTCTCGGAGTCTGGCTCAGAAGCCGAGTCAAAGGATGATTCAAACGGCGATTGAGTCTCGACTTTGGTTTCAATATCTGCCAGGGGTTTCGTGTCGGTCGTGCTGAGTCTGTTAGAAGCCGAGGACCCAGTGATTAGAGAGACGCGAAAGCCTCCATCGTCGAATTGCAACGGAGGCAGCTGGATCGAGGTCATGGTCACCGCGGGAAATCGGGAATTATTCGAGGTGGCTTGCTGGTGCGACAGACGCGGATTTCATTGACCGTCATACGACGGCGTTGATTGGATACGGTCAGCTAATGCAAGCGGCCGAAGTAGGACGAGGTCGAAGTCGCCGAAAGACGAAAGAAGGCTTCGCAGCTGGCGATAGCTGTGGTGTAACGAATGTAGGTAGTTGGGAGGCGCAATTCTCGCGGCGGTGCCATGCGCCAATCCAATAAAAACGAAACTAGCCGTTTGGATTAATTGACGACTTCGGCCATCGTACGGTCGCAGGTCGAGGATGAAATAGGAGGCTACGAGGCTGTCGGAGCGTCCACGGCGACGGTGTTGATTTTTGTTTACTCGCAATCCAAAGCCAAGCAAAAGCAAAAAGAGGAGATATAGAGGTATACCGTAATGATATTATAACAGGTAGTAGGTGAGCAGTAACCACAGAGCCGGGAGGTTGCTGGTAATAAGCGTGATATCTGACGGTGGCAAGCAGCGGCGGCCTGGTTCGGACAGGGGTCAGATGTTGATCGTGATGGGGAGTCGGGTCGTGTACGAGAGTGTTAAGGAGACAGACGAAGAGAACGATGGCGCCAAGAAAGAAGATGAAGAATCAAGCAAATATTATTATTATTCAACAGCAGGCTCGCTCGCAGGTAAATGGGCAAAAAAAGCGAGACGAAATGGATGATATTATCTGCTGGAGGCGAAATATTACTTGTACAGGAGAAAGAATCAAGAGAAACGGGGGTCAGCAAGACGACAGGAGGAGAACAGGAGGAGCAGCAAAATTGGATGGTGGCTTGTCGATGGATGGGGCACTACGGAGGTGGAGTGGAGGGGAGGAAGGAGCAGATCAGCCAGGCACAGGCACAGGCACCATGGTAGGCATAGGTATAGGCGTAGACCCCGGTAGCTTGGGGTAAAGGGTACCTCACAAATCGCCGTCTCCAAGCGCTAACGCTTTGTACCATCTACGATCAGCTACATGTTGCTAGCACTTCAGGTGGTTCCTTCCCAGGCCTGACTACGCTGTGCTGTGCGCCTTCCTGTTGGTGGTTGTGTCTAGATGGTGGGCAGGAGTGTCCAACTAACAGGACAGTGCCTGCCATTCGAAGTATGAGGGTAAGTCTGACAATATATTAGTGCCTAGTACATTGGAAAGAGCGTTGGACGACATTGCAATTAATTGAGCCGAGAGATGAGGCCATCCATTATGTATAACAAAGTTGAAATTATAACAGGCTCAGCCAACATACGGGTACCTGACTAACGAAAGGGAACCAACATTTTGGGGGACTCGTTGGCCCATTCCGCCCCTCTCCGCGCCCTGTCCGGCACTTGGCAGCTACTAGTAACAGTAGTAGTTGTACTCCTGCTAGGCGATGCGGCTGGGCTAGGAATTGCTGTTGTGCCAGTACGAGTAAGGTGTCTATTCAGAATCCCTGAAGCGCTTCAAATGCTAGCAAATCTTTACAGTACGTATATACCTGTACTTGTATAATCGGCAGGAGGCCCCCTGGTCCGGCAGGTTCCACGCGCTTTCCCCCCAAGAAGAAAGTGCTGTGCTCGTACCTTGAACTTCAAGTACTCCCCTATTAAGGTTCGTGAATCTCAATGAGCCCGTGCTCCATCCGCATCAATGCAAAATTTCACCGTCTTCATCTCCGCCCAGTCCAATTCGTCAATTCAATCTTTCTCGCAGCTCGTGTGGAGTCATTCTTCCACCAGCACCAAGTTCGAATGAGTGAGAAGGGAATGGCGGATCGGCGTTCGACAGCGGGGCGCGTCGCGGACTCAGGGTCGAACTAATTCTGGAACGGGAGTTGGATCTGGATCTTGACATGGCATGGCATGGTCTGGCCTGACCTGGCACTTGGTCAATTGCCTGAGACACTTTCACAGCGGATACTCCAGCCGAGCCGACTGGCCCTAATAAGTACTTCGCGCGTGGCCTCGTGTCCCGGGTCTCATCACGACATTAGGGGTGGGTGCGTGTCTCTCAATGTCTTAGGATCAGTCAAGAGGAGAGAAAGGCTACCTGGATGCCACAAGATCAGATTTTGGCGTCTGTCCGTCTCTGCGCGGAACCCCATACTCGTCCACACTACTAATAATTACCGTCTAGATTGGTTGGCTTCCCATGCCATGGGGGCAGGCTGCGCGCCCGTCCGACTATTGACAATAGCGCTGATTTGTCGCGCCAGCACCGCTCCCAAAAGCTACGTCTTAAGATTGAATTACACATAATTACAATACGAGTCCAGCTAATTAATTATCCGCTTACCTAGTTGCCCCATCTAGTGGCTGCCCAGTCCGCTCCGTCGCTGGTGGGTGGTATTAACGCGGGTTGGGCCAGCGCTAATAGGAGGCATGTGCCAGTGAACCAATTTCGGCTTGCATACAGACAGACATTCAAGATGGTCGTCTGTGCACCCTTTTGGTGGTGATGAGATCCAACCTAATCATCGGTACGGCGATGCTGCCCCAAGAGGCAATCCTTCGTACCAGCCACATTGAGCATTCCTGATCATATTACGGATCTCAGCTGTGCCTCATTTCAGCCCTATATTCATTTCTCTGTGAATAGAGCTGCCTTCCAAGGTTGGCTCTTGGTACGCACGGATGGTTGTCAGCTTCACGCATGAATATCAGGCTGGTCGAGATGCTTCAGTTCATTGTACTGATATATCTCCCAACCAGTCGTAGAAATAAGACGGACAAATCTTTCTACGCTTAACCGTCACGCCAACGTGGCCGTGCAGCATATGATCTACATATGCCGCTCGCTTGTCTCACTGCTCTTTCCGAGAGTCTTGGAGCACGCAGCAACGATTGTCTCAGTCTCAATTCACTGGCTGCTCGTGGAAAATCCATACGCGTCAACATTTAGTGTTGCTGATCTATAACAGCCTCTCTACGAGTTGTTGTCATCTTTCCGCCGCTACTAGCACCAACACGTGATAGTCAACGCCTCGGCTTGAAAAGCTCGCTTATCTTGGCTTCTAACGTCAGTCGTTGCCTTATTGATCTTGCTATTATCCTAAAGCATCGATGCATTGATGATGTCTGAGGAAGTATTCTAGATTATACCATTCAAGAATCATCATCGGCTTGCCCGAAATAGCGAATCCGCTTGGATCTACCCAATTTGAGTGCCTAATATCTTCCAAATCTCCTCAAGCTTCCCCATTAACCTACCCATGCACTCTACAGGCAAGATGCGATCTAACCCACTCCATCGAACAAGGTATTAGATTAAATTCAATAGAAATAGAAATGCCGCCCTTTCGTTAATTCTTATGCTTTTTTCTCTCCCCCACATGCCGAGCCCGAGGCCAGGGCAGTCTTGACGATCCCCTTGCCCTTGTCTTAGTCTTAGAGGAAAAAAGCGCTTCGTCAGCGTAGGTTAATGCCACCCCCGTTTTTTCGGCCTAACCCGACCCCTGAGGGAGCATGAAAATCCTGAGCCACGCGCCGTGACGCGACGACGAACGTCTTTATGCTTCATTTCTGCCGGAAAGGACAGCCTCTGCATCGTTTGCGCGTTCCGCTTTGTTCTGCGTGCTTTTGTGCATTGGTTTCATGGCATTCGAATGGTTAATGTGATTTTGGGGAACAAGACGGATTCAATATGGGTGTGAAGAGGATCTTCTCCTTTAGCAAGGAGCTCTGGGATCCGTCCAATCGCTTCGAGACATCATGGCTTTTAAACCCTTGGTTGCTCGGTGGTAGCCGTGCCCTTATTGTAAGACCTCTGCTCCCCTGTCTTTGAACGATAGAACTTCTACATACAAGTAGACATACTCAGAGCTCATGCTAACCGTGTGAAATTGGAAGGGCGTGTATGTTCTGTGCGTTCGATTCGTCAGCATCATCTATCGCTGCACGCACCCTTCTCAGAGCGGGTGTCGCGTGCCCAGGCAGTCTTTTTCCTTCTTCACTATCCTGACGTATTGGGCTATCGGCTTCTACTTCCTTGTCGCTGCCTTTCATACTATAACGTACGCGTGGAAAGGTCGTTCGCCGCTGTCTAGTTTCCCCCGGCCACTACAGGCGCTGCATTCTCTCTACTACACCACCATCGTCGTGTTCCCCCCGCTCGTAACCATCGTCTACTGGGTAGCACTGTACAGCGATGGCCGATGGGACAGTACTTTCAAAGAATGGGAGGATATATCCCAGCATGGCCTAAATAGTGCCTTCGCACTGTTTGAGATAATCATCCCCCGGACGAACCCACCGCTGGCGATCCATATGTTGTGGCTGATTGTCATTCTGGGGCTTTATCTGGGTTTGGCGTATCTGACGGTGGAGACGGAAGGGTTCTATGTGTATCCCTTCCTAGATTACAAGTGGACGGGGTCGAGGGGGATTGTGGCGGCGTATATCGTAGGGATTGCGGTGGGCACGATTGTGATCTTTGGGGTGGTCTGGGGGTTGATCTGGGTGAGGAGGTGGGTTACGGAGAAGAAGATGAGTTTGGATGGGAGGTTTGCGAAGCAGCCGCAGCCGACGGGGCGTGATGTTGAGATGAGCTATAGGATGTGAGATGATCGGGATCTTGATGTGTATTTGGAGATGCGTATGTGTATTTATGCTTATGAATGGGAGGAGATGATACCCTTTGAATCAGGCGAGCTACACACATTTCACAGAAAGTTAGAGCAAAGCGTCTAAATGCATAGTAGGGCATTCATTGTATAGTCTTTTGTCATTCGCTGTCATTTCTAGTAATACATACATCGCTGCGTCTAGCACTTCAATGTGATCCCTCTGCGCTTTTCATCCTCCCGGATTTCAAACATGACTTGGATACCGACGAAGAGGCAGCAACAAGAGATGATGAGGAACAAGATGCCTGGACAATGTTAGTAAACGGAAGCTCCAATGGGGCGATAAACACTTACCAGACCACTCATGCAAAATGGCACTGATGATAGCTTGAAGCCCATCCAGCCCGAGTGCGAATCCAACAAGATTTGCAGAAATCATCATCAGTACGTTAGCCACAGCCCCAACACAGCACAGCATACGATATTCTGTCGGGCGGCTCTCCCACTTGCGCTTAGGGAACATCCAAGTAGCGATCCACTCGGGAAGCATGAAGAAAACAATAAGCCATCCCCAGATTAACAGCCTCATTTGAATGTCGTGCCACAACGCAACAAACGAGAAGACGAGTAAGAACGTAGTGATAGAGCGCACAGTGGACTGCCAGGTTCGGAATGATGTACCCCCTAATGGGACGTAGATGTAGCGGATCAGCCAGCGGTTGTAGGATCGATGCCAGGAGCGCCAGAAGAGCTGGGTGCTGTAGTTGTTGCTTACGCAGCGGACCATGTTCTCCGGAGGGTCAATGCCATCAATGAGCGACCATAGTCGGAAGAGTCGCCAGGGCAGCAAAAGCTTCAGCCAGATGATGTGAAGGTTCATGAAAGACAGTAGGCTGAGCTGGGCAGGAGTATAGTCACTCCAAACGGGATTGGCCTTGCTGATGGCACCGACATAGTTGAAATGCAAGACAAATTCCATGGACAACAGGACCAGCACAAAGCGGATAGCGTAGCGGACTGTGCGAGGTGTCTCAATGCTTGCTACTTTGTACTTGGACTGGGATATGTAGTCATTGAAGGTGAGGATGGGGCCGACTAGGTAGAGCGGCGCGTATGCAGCATACGCCACGTAGTTGCGGAAGCTATAGTCATGGGGATCAGCCGAGATCGACAAACGATCCCGCTCAGAGAGCTGGGATGGGTCCAATTGCTTCTTCTTGGGCACATTAGCAAGATGTAGATTGAGATATACATGTTAGAGTATTTACCTCGAGAGTTGTCGCATTCTGCTTGTCAATGCTCCAGTAATAGTCCAGGTTGAAGCTGATGAGCCTCAAGATGGAGATGTTGAAGAGAATCTCCCATCTTGACACCAATCCTCCATAGCTATCCATCCATTCACCCCAGCCCACGAGCGGCGGGGCAATGTAGCTAGCGATAGCCTTGTAATGGTACCCCTCGCATAGCTCATTGGCGAACAACACGGGAATGTTGAACAGCCATGTCGCCGCGGGAACATACTGCCGAGGAAGCTGCGTGGCCAAACGATAGTTTATGTTCAAAATGGCTAGCACCTTCAACGCCGAAAAGCCGTGCAGAACAAACAGGTATATGATCGCGAAAACGTAGTCGAACGATACTCGCTGCTCGAAGCGTGCCGTGCTACCCTTTCGTTGCTGGTCGGCCGCGGGGAAGACGGTATCCCATGCCTTGCGCAACAATGGATGGATCAGGAGAAGTGTGGCCATGTACGGTAGATTCCCGCGGAAGGTATGGTATTGCGCATCGGTATTGTCGATTTTGCGGCCGGCGATCCAGCCGTCGGATAGATGGTGCTCATACTTGTGATATCGGGGATCGGAGGCTGCAAGACCAGGTTAGCCGAGGTGACATCTCTTCCCAGGGTTTCGAGGGGTCGGACGTACGCCTTGACACGACATATGGCACCCAGAACATGCAGGGAACGGCGATCATAAAGACCAGGTAGTAGAGATAGAACTCGGGTGTCTTCCATTTCGGCGGCTCTGCGCGGCTCTGCGCCTTGGCTGGTGCTTCTGCGCTGACGGCGGGATCATTGCGAGCTTCGACGACGGTTTTGTAAGGGACCGAGGAGGAGCTTGTGAAGCGCGTGTCGAGCGTGTCGAGGTTGTAGATGGCTCCAAAGAGTGACGGGAGACCCATGATGAAAGAATCCGGGCCGATGGCGTTGGGAACTTAAGTCATTCTGTAACAGGATGTGCTATGCTGCTCCGAAATGAGTGGCGCGCAGCTTGAATGGTAGTTGATGGCGATGGACGAGGACAGGACACCGTGATGCTTCGGTTGAGGTGGATGAGTGAGCAAACGGTCGTGTCCACTTTTTTTTTCACAATAGTACCCTATAGACACGGGGGTTTTATAAGCATCTTCGCCTTTGCAGTTATTTTATATTTTCTTTTCTTCTTTATTTTCTTTCTCTCCCTATTCGTATCTGATAGAGCTATAGTGATTATTATGGCATTGATACAACCATAAGGTCTGAGAGCAGGAAAGTTAATTCGCAACCTAGCTAACCCTGTGATAAACACTATCAAGCTGCATATTGTGTTCATCCCAAACTACTAACAATATTAAAAAGGAAAAGGGAAAGAAAGCCTAATATTTAAGAAGAATATAGAAAAAAAAAAAAAAAATAAGGTGTAATATAGAACATTAATATGAATTGATTGTCTAGGGACCGCACAGAACGCTTGCTTGTAAAAGAATCAGTATCTGATAGAAGAAGCTGTCGGTAATGAGTCGCGCAGTTACTTTTCTTGAGAGCAAAGAAGTGGCTGGGAAGCTAGGGAGAGAACAGCCTGAGACCGCAGTCGCGTGTGATTAAAAATAGATTATGTCTCAGTTGTGCAGACTCTTGTTTAGCACGTTCTCATGAGGCTACGAATCATACGGAGAGGGGCCCTTGCATTCCGCGGCTGTGTATAAGTTCGGAGTAAATCATCTAGATTCACATCGTTGCCCGAATTAAAAATAGCATCTCGTGAAAAAATGCGTGCTCGAAGGCGGATAGCTTACCGTGAGAAAAGTCCTGGGGTTAGCCTTCTCCATTAATATCGCTGTCTACACCAACTCCATGTCGATTGGTAGTGTTGAATATTTAGCAGTAGCAACACGTTGCAGACGCAGAGCCTGCGTAACTTTTGTTCATGGATAAATAAGAATGCATGAACATATGGTGATCAAGGTGCTATGGCATTTCTGTTCACCAACTTGCAAAAGCTAAGTTGTCAGTTCGTGGGGGGAACGGGACGGAAGTTAGCTGCAGCCCCCCTACGGATTTAGCTTGTTTGGAGTTCCACGGCTGGCACTAATGAGACGTGCAAGGCTGAGCAAAAGTGCAAATGGCTTCAAGTGGCTGCAGGGGACAACCTTCGTATCGTAAGGTCTTCATGGGGAAACAGTTAATTCTAGTCTAGAGGTGGTTTTACTGATAATACTAAGGGAGCTTCCGGCAGAAACATTCAGGTTCACCTGTGCCAGTACAAAACAAGCCAGATTCTAAAAATGGGCTCTACTGGTGCGAGCTAAGGAGAAACAAACAAAAAAGCAAAACAGCTCCTGATAGCTCTCGGATAAGGCTGAATCACCTTAACAACACCGATGTGAGCATGGGCTGACCCTGGAGAGAGGTCTCCGAGTAAACATATTTAAATAATTATATAAATGAAGCTGTCAATCCGGTCTTCTCTCTCAGCGGACTTTCTTCACACTCTCAGCTACTTCACTCTTGACTCCTAAAATCTTCTATACTTCCTTAATAAGTCAGACTCATTGCACCTTCACACGTCTCTCGGAAAACCTCTTCTGAAGATGCCACGCAATCTTAGTTCTCAGCGAGAGGCCAAGGCCAATGCTGCTGTAGAAGCCGCGGTTAAGATGATTTCTACGGCGGGAGTCCTCGCCGCCCTCGGACTCGGTGGTGGAGTGACATCGATGGTTACCGCGCCCACGATCGCCAGGCATGTCTGCGGCAAGATCGCAGGTACCTGCTACGATCTCCCCAAAGACGTTGTGTCCGAAATCACCTCGACCTTCAGCCGAATCATCTGCAAGAATTTGGTGATGTTTGCCGGAGCAAAGACCTTCCGAGGTTGTGTCTTAGGCGGATCAATCGCCGCCACCGTCCTGACTTTTGGCTTTTCAGCGCCGACGCTCCTCCCTACCACAATGAAAATCGAGGCACCGTCTGCTGCGAGACTTGTTGTTAAATGCGCAGTAGACCTGATCATTATCCTCGACTACGCGCTCAGCCAAGGCTACCTCGACAACAGCCTATCCGCCGGAATGGAAGTCGCTAAGATCTGCCGATTTTATCGCAAAGAGCGAATCCAAGGCGGCGACGGCCATGGGTACACTCGAAGACGAGCATCTCACAGCGACATCAACGAGGTTTTCCCTTCTCAGTCGAGCAAAGCCGCCCTCGCGTATGTAGGCCAGGACCTTACGAAGGAAACTGCTAAAATCAAAGCAATTGTTCGTAAGTACAGACTTGCGGACGCAGTCAAGGTGGGCGCGATAGGAGAAGCAGATGAGGAGTCTTCGGACGATGAGAAGGAATTGCTTGAAGTCGAAGGTGTTGCGTTCAATTAGTTTCTAAAAACGAGAAGGGTTTGGAAACACATGAAGTATGGAGGTTTCTTTAGGTACTTAGCGTAGTTTTTTTTTTCCTGTTCTGGTTGCTGTTTATTCCCCTTTGTTTCTATGATGATTAGATATCCACACTCTCGTTGTCAGGGAAGGTATTTTAGTGTTTATTATGACTTGGATTATGAATACTTCGATTGAAATTAATACTAAATCCCGTTAGGTATCATGGTGACTTTGTCTAAGGGCGTTACCCCGTCTTCTGTTACATAATGATAGAGTGACAACCTGAGTATGGCTTTTTTAGTACGAGGCTGAAAGCCTTCTTGACACGTTTTCCCGTGATAAGCAGAGATATCGTCTAGACTGTAAATGTACTAACTCTGTGACAGCTTTTGTGGCATGTTCTCATTCTGATTGTCATATGCCGAAAGAAATAGCCTTCCGTCCCCGTCTTCGTGATAGATGCTAGTAGCGGCTAGTTGCACGCTATTTGGCAGAAGCTGCGCGGCTTGCGTGGGGGCGCTGGCTGGACCCCTGATGGGCCAGCCTCGTCTCTTCCCCGTGGATATCACAGTGAATCTCCTCACTCAACTTGAACCCGATGCCGAAGGTTGAAGTTTCTCCTTATTAAACACCATCCTAGGCCTCTGTCGTGGTGTCTCAGCCGGCCATTGCGTGCAACAGTGCCCAGAATCGTCCATGATGGAGGCTACAATGCATTTCAATTGATGGCCACGCATTATCTCTATAGCGCGGGATCCCCGATTGGTCTATCGACAGCCACTTTTTGGTGACCGGTGTATCGGCACTCTTAGCGTTGATTCGCACACGTTCTGGATGCCTCAAGCTGAACCACCATAAGACATGGACTCATCTCCTTAGGGCCTCACGGTCTAGCGCATTCCTCCCCGCGTCGTGGCATTGTCCCCATCCCAAAGCACACAAGGCGCGCTTGAACTAATGCAATTCCAATGGCTTTATCTTTATCGCCTTTCCAGATATGTGCCCTCCATCAGGCCCAGGCTCGAAGACGGCCACCAGCGGGCCGGTCCAGGCCGTCGCTGGATTCGGGTGTAGGTGCGTCACCTGAGTAGCTGTCTCTCCCGAGGCTTTGGATGCCTCCTGCAGCTGCCCTAGACTACCGAAACTAGGACATTACCGTGCAGCTCAGCTTGCCCAAGATGCATCCAGGCTTGCTGCGACGACGCCTTCTGCTCGATTGGGCTTGAGACTATCGGTGGTGGCTGGCTGTAGTTTCCTAAATGAGGGCCTAGATGTGAATAACACTGCCGCGTTGAGGGCTGAGGCCAAACTCGATAATACACAAGACCCGTGTGTGTATTCACTATGTAAGACTAATGAGTCGAAAATATGATTGATAGATATAAAAGAACATATCCTTTTCGTCTTCAACGGCTTTGAAAACAATCCATCTCATCCCAATCATCCTAATTCCTTACCAATAGCCATACGCATAGCAATGCCTGCCTTTTAGTGCGATTATGTTGGGACTGCGCAAGAGCTTGACCGGTAAGTCACCAGGAGCTATGCCCCCGAGCGGTCTTTCTAACGCATTGATTTCCTAGGACGAAAGAAACAAAAGACCTCGGACGCCTCTTCTGTAAAATCAGACACTGAACATAACTCATCGCCAACCCGAGCTGCCATGGACGTTCTTCGACAAGGCTTCTCCGACTCTATGTCCGGCCTAGCTGGCAAGACTGCTAAGGCTCAGGACCATCCCTCAGTTGCCATCAACGAGATTGACTCCCACTCCGATAATGACTCCCACCTTGATTCCACCATCCTCTCCGACAAGACTCTGGTCGAAGCCGAAACCAATAATACTACCACAACCACCTCCAACACTGTTCAGTCCAAAGTTACTTCTAAGGTCACAACCCTTGAGCACTTCACAAAGGTTCAGAATGTCTATCAGAGCGTGACGAGCTCTATTGTGCGGCTGGATCCGTACAACGAGTCCTTCGTCCAGGAGTGCGATCTGCGCACCTACCTTCACTACATCTCAGATGAGCGTCTGATCCACATGCCCCGTCGTGGCAGCGACTGGGATCGTGTGCTGGGCGCTGCCCAGTTCTTCGGACTTCAGATCTGGTCTCTCGGCCGGAAGATCGACGGCTTCGTACCATGTGGTGGGAAGGACTCTGCCGTTGCCGCGCTGGCGAGTTGCAAGGTCCTCCTGGAGGTGAGCTATTCACTCTGACCCCTAGACAGTAATCAGATACTAAAGCTTGATTCGTTGTAGATTGGTCATGGCCAGGCAAAAGCTCTCCTTCCCACGTTTATGGCTCTCTACGAGCTTGCTATGCTTCTCTCCAGTGTCAGCCAAATCCGTGATCTGGAGTATATGGCCCCTGTCATCCGAGAGAAGGCAGCCGGCATGTACAGTCAATTGATTAAACTGACAGGCGACATTCCTGTTCACTACCGTCGATGCATTGATGGCCTCAAGTCTGGAGATCATATCCATGTCAATTTCGATGCCACCTTTGGAAAGGATATCAACGACATCTGGAAAGCTAAAGAGAGTCTGCACAATGAGATTTGGGCCGTTAGCTTAGGTAACAAACGCTACCCTCTCTCTGTTAGTGCTGTCCGTCAGAAGCTGCAACCCATGCAGTTCACACTGCGCAGTACGCTCTTTGACGAGGTTGCAGAGAGTCTCGAGCGTTCAGAGGATACTTGCCATTGGATTCAGCATGATGTCCTCCAGTTTATGAAGGGCAAAGAGCAGGTTTTGACCGTCACTGGTGCCCCAGGGACCGGCAAGACCATTTTGGCTGAGTGGATTCAAGAAAGACTTGCCCGTCCCCTTGATCGCAAGCAATATTCTGTTATTGATTACACTTTCGGTAAGTTTTGGTGACTGACTACCCGTACCTATTGCCTACTGTAGCTAACATGCTGGACTAGCTATCGACTCCCCGGCAGAAGCTACTGGACTTGCTTGTATCCAAAGCCTGCTTAGCCAGCTTCTGGAAAGGAGCGTCGGCAATGTTGACCTCTATGAGCTCCTTGTTGCTAGTTTCACGTCTTACTCGACACATCGCAGCTCTGAGAGACTCGAGGCTTCACTCTGGGAGACCTTGCGACAAGGCATTCAGTCTGCCGCACGTGATGGCCCTATGGTAATCATTACCGATGGCTGTGACCAAATTGTCGGTGGCGAGGAGAAGGTGCTGGCATTCCACAACAACCTGCGGAAAGCTGTTTCTGGCGTGGAGCAGTCTCGCATTATTACCTTTGCTCGTAATGTGTCGAACATCAGTCAAGGGGCGAGGCATCTCGTCATATCGCAGCAAGTCCGCGATGATATTCGCACCCACCTTTTCCAGTTTCTTTCCAAGTCCAATCCTTTCAACAATCTTGACCCGTCGGCTCGGGAAAAGCTTGTTGATGAACTTGTGGTCATGTCCAAGAACAACTTCCTCTGGGCGTACTTTGCAGGCCGACTTTTCCAGATGGCGTCCCCGGAAGCTTTCTTGAACGTGAAACAATCTGTTAGCCAGGACACCACAAAGCTCATCCAGTCCATTCTGGATAAGCTGCCGCTCAAGAAGGATGAAAACCTGAAGTACTTGCTGTCTTTTATGCTTGTTTCTGAACGACCTCTGGCTGTTGAAGAGGTCGCAGAGCTTCTGGCTACAAACACACAAAAGCGAGCAATTGACGGGTCAAAGGTTGACGTTTTCAAATATGTCGCCGGTACCTGCAGAGACTTTGTTGTCATTCGGGGCGGAGCGCTTCATTTCAGAAGCTCCATAGTCCGGGAGTATCTCGTGAAGCAGATGGACACATGTCTGCTGTCATGGAAGGCGGCTCAGCGCCAACTCCTTCTCCGAGGATTGCTCTACGCTCGAGTGCAGCTTGACTGTGAGTGCGACGTGAGGATGGACAACCTTGACTACTACTCGGTTGAGAAGCTTCTTGGCGGTAATTCTCTGTTGCTCTACGTTATCCAGAACTGGACATCTCACTTCAAAGCATCCGGCTTCATGGCTACTTGCGGTAGTGTTAGCCTCCCGAAGGAGTTCGAAGGCATGTTCCCCAGCTCAGTCGTCTTTGCACAGCTTGAAAGAGCTTGCTGGCCGATGTACCATCACTCGGGAGAGATTGCTGATCTCCACGAGCTTTCGCTCAAGGTTCGCGAGGCAAGTTTCGGCAGGAATCACATCTCTGTCATGCAAAGTTTGATCACCCTTGGACACGTCCATCACAGCGTCAGTGTCACAGCCGGAGCATCTTATATCTTCCAGGCCGTGAAGCTTGGGCAAATCGTCCTCTCGTCTGCCACTCACTCTATTGTGTCTGCTTGCGCTAGCCTCTTCCTCACCTGGACGGAGACTATTACGATCACGACTCGGACCGAGATTGTGACATACCGCGAGGAGATCATCCGAGTCATGATCACCATCTGCAAAGGTCGAAATGCCACAGACGATGTCATTTGCTGGTATGAGAAGCTGGCGCAGCTTTACATCTCCATCAAGGAAGAGCATAAAGCTACCATCGTGTACCGAGAACTTTACGAGATCGTTGTCCGCGTATATGGGCACAAGCATGAGACGACAAAGAAGATTGGAAAGGCCTTTGGCACTCTCGATGTTGTCCTGCGTGGTGCCGATGCCGAGAAGGATGTCAGGGAGCTTGAGGTTCTCATCTTCGAGACGAATGATGATATGACTGTGTCAGACCATATCTGCATCTCAATGATGATCCGTTTAGCTCACTCCTACATTGGATGCGGTAAGTTCTTCCTAGCTGAGAGACTGTTCGTTAGCCTTTGGCGCCGCATCTCGATTATCTGCACTACCGACTCTCGCCATGAGATTCACTGTTCCAAAATCCAGATTGCGTTGGCATACGTAAAGTTCCTTCACCAGGTGAAGCGCTATGAGGAAGCAAACAACATCCTCATCTGTCTTTGGGCTGAGTATGAGCACTATACCTGCGAGGCCGAATCTCTCCTGATCTGGATCCGTGAGATCGGTACAGTCTGCAAGTCATTCGGTCTGCTGACCATTGCCATCTCTATCCTGACCAAGGTCTGGGGGTGGTTCAAGGGTAAGGGCAAGACTGGTGACGATGAGGCTCAGAAGACCACCATTCTGATCACTGAGGTCGTGGAAGAGATCACTGAGACAATGGTGACGACGAAGACGACGAAAACCACTACGACAGAGGTTACTGAAACAGTCGTCAAGGAGATCTTCGAGCATCACTTCACTCGTTGCAAGAAGACCAAAGTCGATAAGGCGTTCTTCTCTGCTTGTATGGCTCTGATTGGTCTTTATATTCAGGATTGCAAGTGGTCGGAAGCCGAGATCATCATTACCCGCACGCTTGAGATCACCTGGAAGGCTGTCTTAAGCGCGGAGCTCAAGATTAGCATTTGTGAGCATTCTGTCGAGGAGAGTATCCTCATTGCTCGTCGCTTGGCGGTATGCTATCACGGCCAGGGATTCTTTGAGAAGGCCGAGCAGATCTACTTGCGCATCTTCTATGCCTGCCTCTACTCTTCCACTGTTTCGGAGGAGACTCTGACTGGTGTCATCTCGGTCCTCATCGAGTTTTACGAGGAACATCACCGCCACGAGAGGATCATTGAGGTTTACGTGGAAGTCTTGGAGATCTACCGCAAGCGTCACGGTCATGATCATAAACTGACCATCAATATTTTGTACCTGTTGGCTGGCCAATGTGAAGTCATTGGCCACAAGGACACGTACAAGTATTACCTTGAGATTGTCACCGTCCTCAACAAGGGTATCAAGCACTGCCATCATGATGCTATCAAGGCTGCCGTCTGGATCTGTGGGTACTACTACAATCGCAAGTCCTGGACTGAGCTGCGCCATGTGTGCGGCGGCGTCTGGGAAACTTTTGTCAACCATCGCGATGGCTGCGTTCTCGAGATCGAAGTCATTACTAAGATTCACAAGTGGTACACGTACGTCTTGGAGTTTCACGCTAAGGTCGAATTCTCCGTGCTCTACAAGATCACCGTGGAGTATAAGGAGGTGGTTGGACATGTTTGCGGGGGCTCGTCTATGGCCTTTATTTTGGCTCTGATTGAGCTGGCCAAGATTTGTGAGAAGATGGAGACTCAC
The DNA here is from genome assembly GCA_022814615.1 of Waltergamsia citrina. Classification (NCBI taxonomy): domain Eukaryota; kingdom Fungi; phylum Ascomycota; class Sordariomycetes; order Hypocreales; family Bionectriaceae; genus Waltergamsia; species Waltergamsia citrina. The sequence continues at coordinate 149,359 of JAKLNE010000062.1, read as the reverse complement.
CACCATGAATCGGTGACCATTTATGAAGAGGTGATTAAGAAGATCACCACCGTCAAGACTACTGAGACTACCACTACCGAGACCACTGTCAGCACCGTCAAGAAGAGGCTCTCTAAGATGTATGTGACGATCATCACCTCGGGCAAGGGCGGCTCTACCACTACAACCACGCTGGATCGTGCTATTGAGATCTGCTTAGAAGCGTACTACCAGCTCAAGGTCGAGCTCGGCTGTTGGCATGAGACAACTCTCCTCAAGCTTAAGGATGTTGTCTTCTTGTACACGAAGCTGAGTACGAAAGAGTGGCATGTCCGCATCATCCAGCTTCTCCAGACCTCGGTTACTGAGATTATCACAACTGTTACTGTGACCGCGACTTTGTTCGCCGCTGCGACGACTTTGGCCTCCATCTATGTCTTTTGCGGCCACACTAGCAAGGCTCAGGATTTGCTTCACCAGCTTCGACATCTCGTCATTTTCCGTGGTTCAGGCTGGTCCACCACTGAGATCACCCTCAAACTCGATGTCACAATCAGCAGATCTGCTTTCGCTTTCCTGTTGGCCTTCGAACAGGGACTTTGTGGAAAGGGAAAGTCTATCTCTTATTCGGTCTGCATGGCTAACCTCGTCTATGAGTCTGTGTTATACGAGGAGTACACCCGCGTTATCGAGAAGGAGACCCGTCTTGAGGTTATTCTCGAGTGCGGCGCCAAGCTTCGTGGCTTGTGGGAGGAGCACAAGCGCTCGCATCTTCTCGTGATGCTCGACAAAAAGCTTTTGGAGCTCTTCAAGGCGGAGTATGGAGTCTCGTTCAAGGGCATCAACGAGGAGCATGTGCGTATCTTCTACCTCGCGCTATTGGCCGAGCTCGGAACTGAACACAATGCCTCAACCAACGACTTTGCCGTCATGGCCTGCAAGGCCGGAATCAACAAGGTCAGAGCACTTCTCAAGACTGGCGAGTTCCTCCAAGCGCACAACGTCGCCCGCTGCGTCTTCCACTTTGCCCGCAAGCAGCAGCTCTACCGCCGGCAGAACTGCATCCAGTATGGCTACAAGCTCGCTGAGTTGCTTGCCGGCATCGACGCACCCCATCCTTCGGGGGAAGAGGGAAAGGACCTCAGCAATTTCATGCTGGTGACATCCCGCGACATCATGGCCGAGGTCCTGGCCGCTTCCCGCGCCATCAAAATGGACTTCGCCGCGCTACGCTTCGAAGACCTGACCGGCTTAATCCGCTTGCTCGGCGCCCAACAGAACTTTGCCGAGCTAGAAAATATCCTTTCAGACCTTTGGTCGTGCCGTGAGGCGCTTCAACGTTCGAGCGGGTGGTCGCCAACTATGGTTCTTCAGATCGGTAAGCTTCTGGTGCATGCTCAGCATGGCCATGGTCATACTTCAGAGGCTATCAACACGGCAGAGCTTCTCTACTATAATGTCAGGCGTGGCCGTGGCCGCTTAGACCCGGAGACCATGGCAGTGGCGAAGCTGCTTTCGAGTCTGTATGTCTATGCTGATCGTGTATCAACTGCATCGGCTATGCATGATGGCATCCTCAGAGAGATTGCGTCCAACTGTCAGGATGACGAAGGCAGGCACGTGGATCTGGCCGACGAGGCTACGTTCCATCTTAACTTCATCAGGAATGCCAACGGTCGCGGGAAAATGGATTCTGAGGTGGCAGACGACTTCAAGAAGCTGTTTAGCCACTTGAAAACCGATTTACCACTAAAGCTGCCTGCTTATGAACAGTGGATCCGGAGCTCGGGACGTAATGAAGCTTACATCCCGATCAGTGAGTGGAAGATTGAGAGGGATATGGGCAACTGTACCAGATGGGAGAGGTCATCCAAGAACATCAGGCCCAAGTCTGAGATTGATGTTGTGAGGGCGGCGAAGTCATGGTGGCTGGTCTACTAATGGTTACGAGTAATGGTGGAGGCAACAGTAGTTCTTGTTTTTGTTTTCCCTCACATTACATCTCACTTTCTTTTGTCAATGTTGTATGTGGACACGCCCGGGAGAAATGTGAAAGAATATACGAGGAATACACGAGGAACATGAGAAGGTCATGGGGGAAACATTGGAGTGGCGTAATGGAGTTTTGCTATCTGGTCTGGTTCAACGCCTTATTGCACTGCTAATGCGGGTCTTCTTTATTACTTCTCGTTTCTTATTTCTTAGCTTAGTCCAAAAGACTTTTTCATACCCAATTTCTCTCCTAGTCAATAGTGTCCAATGAAGTGTTTGTTGCTCTCATGGAAATCTCCGGTAGAAGTCAACCTCGCCGCTCAGCATATCGAGTCTTTCTCTGATGATTCCGCTGACGACATCGTCGATAGCATTGCACCTCCCTGTCTGCTCCTGCTGCATGCTGATAAGGACTTGCAAATTGTCTGCCACCCTCTTAACATCTTCGATGCTCTCCCGGCGATCTTCAGGGTCGAGGGCGGAGTCGATTATCAACATCCTGAGCCGACGTTGATGTTGCTGTAACTCTAACATTTGTCTCCCCAAGATGCGTAGGCGGCGCGGTTCGTTAGGGATGGCGTTGCGAAGATTGGCGGCAATTGCGAAGGGTGTGCCCGTGCTATGTGGGAGGCGCTGGGCTGCGCGAGTGAGATTTTCGCGAAACCGATTCATAGTGATGGAACAATCTGTGATGGAGGTGTAGAAGTTAAGACTGTCCTTTTGGAAGAATTGGTTGAGTCTGTGTCTGTGATGGAGGAAGGGGGAGAAATGCCTGTGGATTACTTTATCAAGCATCTTGTTACGCATGGCTGGGTTAGGCCCAGAAGCACGGAGCACTGGTTGTTGATAAACAAATTCTAAGTTCTACTCGAAATTGAGATAAATAGAGATATGGTTTATGTTTGCAGGCACAGTGGTAACAATGCCACAAAGCAGTCTTTGACAAGGTTGGGAGGTATCTTGTTGCCATGTGAGCCATAAATCAAGTGCTCTCTGGCACATCAAGGCAGAGTGAATCACACTTGGGAACATCATGCATGGCAAGTTATATCAAGTGCTAAAAGTGATTAGGAATTTATTTCAATGCATTGTCGACATTGTCAGTGCCCTTTGTTGGTGCTTAATAAATTTCATATGTTCCATAGGTTTTCTGCTTAATTTACCTGGTGGTAATTCCCCGTGTGTAGTATCCTGACTTTCCATTTACCTTTCGACAGGCATGTTCCTATCCGCAAAACTTACAAGCCCATCGCCAACCCCCACAATCCAATGCACCACCATGGTCCTATAAAACTGCTTCTGAGGCAACGAGATCCATAATATGATCCCGGATGGATTGCTTAGCCGCCTCTGAAGACTCAACATACGGTCTCCTCGGCTTCAAAGATTCCTGAGCACCCTCAATTCCCGCCGCTTTGGCCGTGCTCAATGAAACGGCGTACTTGACTGACGCGATTCCAGCTTTACACGGTTGCTCCGCAATCGCCGCTTCCTTATGAAGGTCCATGGCTTCTTGGAACTTTCCCTCCATGTACAGATCGTAGATCTTGACGATAGTCTTGGGTAGCACATTGGCGAAACCAGCGATTGTTCCCTTCGAACCAGCTGCAAGACCTCCGATGAGGAAATCAGACTGCCCGCCGAAGGTTGCAAAACTTTCAACGGGCAGCTCAGCTGAGAGACGGGTGATTTTCGCCACAGCACCACACGTTAGTTTGACGCCCACGATGTTGGAATGCTTCTTAGCCAGTGAGGCAATGGTTTTGGAGTCGAGGTCAATGCCATTGCAGACCACGGGGAAGTTGTAAATGACTATGGGCAAGGGACTAGCGCTCGCAATATCGTCAAAGAAGTTGTTGATCACCTCCGGTGTTGTTTGTTTCCCAAAGTAGGCTGGTGGCAGGACCAAGCAATAGTTGGCTCCAGCATCGGCTGCGTCGGCGATGAACTCAAGAACTTGCTTGGTCGAGTGGCCACTTACACCGGCCATGATGGGGAACGCAGGGCCGCATGCTTTGCGGGCCGTCTCGACGAGCGTCTTCCGCTCCTCTCTTGTTAAGAGAAAAGTTTCCGCATTGGTACCAAGAATGACCAAGCCGGCAAGACCGGAGGTCGACAGATAGGCATAGTACTTGGCTTGCGCATCCGTATTCAGCGTGTCGTTACTGTGGTCGAAGAAGGTGATGGCTGGTGCCCACACGCCGGCGGGCGGGACTTTAGGCGTGGTCATCAACATAATAACGGTTGTTACCGACTCAAGAGGAAGAAGATACCTGTGGGATCTTCTCACTGGGGAATTGGAGATTTGGGAATGTGGAGGGGATCCCTTTTTACAAGAAGAGGTGTAAGTCGATTTCGCCCACCCATATCAGCACATTTCCGATAGTTTGTGGAGCTTTGCAATTGGCATGCATCTGCTTGGCGATGGCGAGATCCATGTGATCAAGCTTCTCTTCGTTATTAATATCTCCTTTCAATCTATTCAATTCGGGTAAGCAGTTAGTTCAATGCAGTTCCGAAGCTTCTAAACACACTAGAGTTGTCGATGCTGTCCAATTCGCAACGTCCTTTCTTCTACGGCCGGTGACATCCGGATCGCGAATAGGGAGGGGAATGTTGTTTAGGCACAATGCGAGATGTACATGCAGCGTATTTATCCGTCCCTTGGTGATGCAGGCGGAAATGCAAGAGATCTGCAGGGTTGTGGGTTGATGTGGAATCTGGACCCATCCATGCGGGGGACGATGGAGTTGGTTAGTTTGGAGGCCTACGATTCTAAGAGAATCATAGCTACAATCTCTAGTGAGTGACTGTGTCGAACGTTCTCAGTAGCCTCGGATATCGGAGTTAAGGAAATGATTTGCAGTGTCGTATCGGAAATCTTGAATTCTTTTATTTTGTACCTCTAAGTAACTTTACAACTTCTTGTGCATAATGGTAGCCGCAGCCTGGTGATTGGGGAAAATGAGAGTATCGGCAATGACAACATTCTCTCTACGACCAGCAGCAAAGACGACTGACTCTGCAATATCATCCGGTGTTAGAGGTTCGCAGCCGCTATGGTAATGGGTTAGCCTTTTTTCTCCAAAAACAAGCAAAGATGCCAATTGGTTAGAGAGACTTACGCATAGACAGCATCAGCCTTGCTCTTGTCGCCGTAGAACCGGACGACCGAGAACTCAGTCTCGACCTGACCGGGATCAATTCCAATCACTCGAACCCTCTTCGCGATCAACTCTTTGCGTAGACTCTCAGTGAAGGAACGGACAGCAGCTTTTGTCGCGCAGTAGATGCCGCCTCCGACGTAGGGCTCACGACCGGCAATGGACCCGATGTTGATGATGTCGCCGGCACCTTCACCATTGTTGCGCGCCAGCATGCTGGGCAGAATGGCTTGAGTCATGTTGATAAGGCCTGTAACGTTTGTCGCGAACATGACGTTCATGTCATCCTCCGCGATTTCCGGTGCTTTTGCGACACCCTTGACAAGACCACTGCAAATCTCCGTGACACGTTAGCCACAGCTATTTCAGCGACAATATTATCCACGGGGGATCTTACGCATTGTTGACCAGCACGTCGATGTGCTTGAATTCATCAGGCAGTTTCCCCGGGAAGGCTCGCACTTCATCGGCATTGCTGATATCAAGCTGAACGGGTAGCACTTTAACACCGGCACCCACTTCCTTCGCAATCTCCTCCGCGATCTGTTTGAGATTGTCCACTCGGCGAGCTGTCAAGACTAGCTTGAGGCTCTTCGGGCTTGTACGCGCGAATTCGAAAGCAGTAGATCGACCAATGCCGGACGATGCGCCAGTGATGAGGATTGTTTTGCCCTCGAGGCGTTTGGACATGGCAGCAGACATGACGGGCGGCTTTTTCGGAATATGTCTAGTAAAGTAAAGGTCGAGCAGTAAAGATGTTAGCAGCTGGCTCAGACAGCGTTCATGCGACCAGAAGACTCTCTATGCAAAGAAAGAAACTCAAATAAGATCTTGTAATGTTTGTTCTCATCAATTCGTCTTCAAAAATCTTAAGCCTCGTGTAAATGAAACGGCAAACTACAAAATTGGGGTTTCGGAAAAGCCACCTTGATGAGCCAGACGCTAGCAACGGAAAAGATGCCGAATGCCTCAACTCCCGAGACGAGTCATGTAATTGCCGTGCCCATTTTCTTCTACCCCGCAGGGCAAGAATATTGAGAGAATATTGATGGCAAAAGAGCTACCAGAAATGGAGACTTGCATTTTCTCCACCGGTTACCATGTTACCCCAGATCAACAGGTGTTCTCTCCCACCCCCGCAACCCGGATATTTTCGTCTAAGTCCTTCCTTCATGTCTTTTCCGTCTTCCATCATCTGCATGAGAGCTTTCCGGCCAACTGACGCTGAGAAATCGACAAACGCCCAGCCTGCCAATCTGCTCGCTTCCAAGCCCTATGCCTTCCGATTACCAGCATCTACCTGGTTCACCCAGGGATGATAGCCTGCCTGCGAGAAGGAAGCGGAGGAGAAATAGTGAGCGAGTGAGAGTAACCCGGGCTTGTGACAGATGTAAAAAGTAACAAACTCTGGCCAATGGGTTGTTAGTTGGATATGCTTCATACTAACATCGGGCTCTTGTAGGCGGAAAATAAAATGTAATGGCACTCAGCCTTGTACCTTTTGCTTCAGAGCAACTGTCGACTGCACTTTTGACGCATCGTATAGCAGAGGACGTGCACCAAGGATCCCTCGTCTTTCCGACTTAGACCCTGGCAGTGATTCTGCGGCTGGGGAAGATGAGCTGATGACTCCTGATGAAAGCCCTTCTACCACTGAGCAGCATCAGCAATCACACTATGAGGTCGAGGGAGCTCAACACATTGCACAGCAGACCCTAGATCCCACGATCGCCCATACTCAGTCAGCTCATCTCGTACCACCAGACTCGACATATGTTGGAGGGTCATCAAGAGATTCCCCAGAGCCATCTCAGACAGACCTCCAGGGACACTATGTTGGGCCAGCATCGGGTGTCTCATTCCTTCTTCGGGTGCAGAAACGTCTGCATCAAGCTATCTCCTTCTCGGAGCCTAGCACTATTTTCACATTCGGCGATGCGCCCCTAACTCCCCCAGAATTCGACCCGTCTTTCTGCATGATGCTACCCCGGGAAGATGCTCAGCTCCTGGTGAATCGATACTTTGATTTTGCTATGCCGACATACCGGTTTCTACATCGACCAACGGTCCAGGAGTGGTTCGAGGAATTCTACGAGACCATGGGTATTATGCGGGACACCCATAATGCTCCTGCTAAGATCGCCTTGATGTTCACGGTCTTTGCGCTGGCGCGGGTGTACATGCCTGATGACCAGCGGCCAGGACCTTCTGATCTTAGGTCAGTTATCTATTTTTAATCGTTGAATTTCACTCATTTGCTAACCTCGAATCGACAGTGCCCGGTATTTTCTTGCGGCAGAGCACCAACTCACGAAAGAAAGGGGTTCAATCCGCCTGACAAGCGTCCAAGCCAGACTGAATCAGTGCTACTATCTCCTCACGCAATCACGAATCAATCATTGCTGGAGCATGTTCGGTACTGTATCTAGTCTCGCCCTGGCCATAGGTCTGAACAGAAACCGGCGCGCGGACCCGACAAACGGCTCTAGCTATATTGAGGTGGAATGTCGACGCCGTACGTTTTGGTGCGCGTATACTTTGGACGCCTACTTAAGCGCAGCTTTGGGGAGACCAAGGTCCTTCCACGATGATGACATTGACACCGAACTACCGGCGTGCGTTGAAGACCATGATTTGAAGCGGGACCATGTAGTGACGCCTGGTTCGAGTCTTGGTCCATCTATGATGCTCGCCCCGCTGGCGCACATGAAGTAAGTTGATACTAACTCCGCCCCTGAAATAGCAGACTAATAAAAAAACCACGATCAGATTAGCTCAAATCATCGGACAAATCTTACGTGACCTATACGCTGTCAAGCCGGTCTCTGCTACCCACCGCGCTGCCTCTACGGAGAAAATCTCCAAAGACCTCACTGCGTGGCGATCCGAGCTAGCTCGATTTCTGGACGCTGACGCCTTCAGCACTTCCCTAGTCATCCCAATCTTCAAGCGTCAGCGCAACGTCCTTAACCTGACCTACTGGCACGCCGTCATCCTAACGCACCGACACTCCATACTCAATAATTTTGCAAGGCTCTCGCAAAAGGGGCGGAGAGCAACTCTACGTTTGACTGAGTCAGACGAGAGTGTACGACTGTGCCTTGAAGCGGTTATGAATACCGTGGACACCATCCATGACATGTCGCAGAACCGCCAGATGTTCCGAGCTTTTTGGGTTCGTATCCCTACCCACCTTTGGCAAATTCACTAGACTCACATCACGGTTGTAGATTACTACATATTTTGCGTTCAATGCGACAGTTCTCTTGTACATATGGGTTATACAACAGCGCGCCGCACCGGAAGAAGAATACGCCCATTACATGCAAGCCGCGACACGATGCCAAGCCCATCTCTCTGCCGTAGCCGAAAAAGGGTCATTATCCGAGCGATACTATCTTGTGCTCGAAGAGCTGAGAAACGAGGTCCTTCGTCAGACGAGACGACAACAATCTTCCCTACTAGCTCAAAGAAACGGCCAAGGCTGGACTTCTGCTACGGGAGATGACACCTTTCAGAGTACTACTCTGTCTGTTGGTGACAGTCCTGAAGTCACCACTTCTCAATCAAATCTTGTTGGACCTGGTGGTGATATTGACTTTAATGGTATGCCGATTTCTGCCTTTTCTGATTATAACATCGGCTGGGGGCAGTTTGCTTCGATGGTGTCCTCGGGACTTGGGAATCTGGATACATTCCTCAATGACGACAACACCATGTCTTTCTAAAGTTTTGCAAGACATCAGACATCATACTAGGATATTGCAAAGAGGATGAAGGCTCGATAGTATTTTATGTATTCATAAAGTTCGGATGATGTCAAACGGACAAAGTACATGTTACAACCAAGGGGAGTCACTGTAATGTCGATCTTCAACTCTTGTTATTTTATCTCTTCCAACTACTTTAATCAGAACATCACTATCTCTTGGTATCTAAAGTTCATCGATGGTCCTCTTGGACAGCATGGTCTCAACATGTTTAGAGAACGTGCTTGAAAAGCGGTGACTTGTCACCCATGTCAAACAACTCTTCCTCCGTGTACTTCATCTTGGCCTCCTCCTCGATCTTAGCCTTCTGAGCGTTGGCATACTTGTAGCTCCACTCAAGAAGCAGTGCCACAATAATACCAGTGCCACCAAAGGCCAGACTCAGACCGAAGCCAGTGTAGTACTTAGGCTTCTCGCTCTCAAGATACATGAAGCTCCCGACGATGCCTCCAACGTTACCAACGCAGTTCATGAGAGCAATGCCAATAGCACGACGCGAGGAAGGGGCAATGTTGTTGGCGTTCCATGAGGCGGCGGCTGCCTGAATAGGGAAGATACCCATGACTCCGAAGACCACACCAAAGTAGGCAAGGCCCTTCTTAGCCTCCAGCGCACCATTGAGCGACATCAGAATCGAATAGGCGATAGTAACCATGGCAAGAGGTGCGACAACAAAAGGCATACGCCAGTTGAATCGGTCCGAGATGTTGGCAAATACAATGGCAGAAATGGCACCGGCAACGTAAGGAGGTGCAGAGGTGAGCTGAGCGTTGGTGGAGCTAAAGCCCATGGCTTCGGTGATTGTGGGAAGGGTGAATTTTGTGCCGTAAGAGAGAGCAGACTGGCAGAGGAGGAAATAAGCCTGCACGTAAACTCTCCAGTTCTTGACGACCATGATCAAGTCGCGCCACTTGAAAGCCTTGTCATCCTCAGTCTTTCCACCTTGCTTGATGAACATGGACAGCTCCAGGTATCGAATCTCGTCAGGCTCGAGCCATTTGGTGGACAGTGCCGGAGTGTCGATAAGGAGGAAGAAGCACATGACTCCGAGGACCACAGTGGCCAAACCTTCCAAGAGGAAAATCCATCGCCAGCCCTCATAGCCGCCTACGCCGTCCATCTTGGCGATACCGGCAGCTAGGAGACCTGAGAAGGCGCCTGACAAGGCACTAGCACAGTAGAAGTATGAGATGCGGGCGGAAAGGTCCTTTGGCATGTACCAGTAGGAGCAAAGGTAGATAGCACCGGGGAAGAAGCCAGCTCTATTGTCACGTCAAGTCAGTACGGCAACCAAGTGCATCATAGGATATTTGTAGTGACTAACTCGAAAATACCAAGCAGAACACGGGTGGTCATCAGACCAGCAAAGTTCTGTACAAGACCAGTGCAAGTCATGATGATGCCCCAGCTGAGCGTGAGGATACCAAGGTACATGGAAGGGCGCTTGAACTTCTTCAGGAGAATGTTGCTAGGGACTTCGAAAAGGACGTAAGGAATAAAGACTTTAAGCACTCGACGTCAGCATTTTGTTTATCTTGTAGAGGTCTTGGTGCACACGTACAAATGGACAAGACAGTATTATACTGAATACCAGACATGCCCAAGTCCTCAACCATGCCTTCGATCTTAGCATTTCCAATGTTGGCGCGGTCAATATGGCAGATCAGATATAGTGAAGCCAGCATGGGCACCAATCGCATGTCGACCTTGAGTCATGTGTCAGTATTGTCCCTCTTCTTCAAAATATATAGTGGTGCTGGAGACGAACCTTGCGGAAGACCTTCTTTCGCTTCTCCTCTGGGAAGTTGGTGAAGAAATCGGCATCGTCGACATCCAGACCACAAACACGGAAGTTGCCAATTTCAATGACCTGCGCGGCGTCTACATGTGCTGCCTTGGGATCGACATCGATGCCATCCTTGGCCATCGAATCACGAGAAGCCATTGTGACGAAGGTGCGAAAATATCAAGTTGTCAGTCTTTCACAACCAAGAGCCCGCTTCCAAGATAGCTTTCTAAAAGGTTGCAGAGGTCGCTACTAGTTAGAGTAAGCTTTCAATCAGCGTCAGCAGACTCCAAACGGTAGTATATATACTACCGTCTCCCGCGGAAATGTAACTTGGGCGTAGTAGAACGACGTGATATTTGTCCCCGCAGCCACATGCAGGTCGCATTTACCCCAGACGGGGAGCTATCCTTGAACGCGGGGATGAGCCCTGTTAGCGCGACGGAAAAGTAGCTCTTCACGAGTTACCAAGTGGATGAGGGCATTTCCGCGTACTAAAATGATTGATCGCCACGGATAAGTCCTCACTAGCAACATCCGTTTTATCTCTCCCCAACTTATGGGACTCTAACTCTTCTCCGGATCGCGGGCGGAGGTCGGCGTTGTGAATTGGAGATCTTTCCTACAGATCCGCGAACTTGCAGGCATATTACAAAAACGAGGTTGAACCAGGAGGGTGGTAATCGCAACCATACGCGTTGAGCACTTGGACCAAACTCAAAGATACCCTTCTTTTCCACTCATACCTTTGCCCTTAATTTATCCTATTATCCAACTTTACTGAGATAACAAACACCAAAAATAATAACCATGGCACAAAATGCTGTTATTCGCGATATCGTCATTACGCCGGTGGCGTTCCAGGACATGCCCCTGCTGAACAGCGTTGGCGTCCATGAGCCCTTTGCCCTGCGCACCGTCATTGAGGTTATCACAGATGGCTTTTACGGCCTTGGCGAGTCCTATGGCGACTCCACACACATGGAGCGTCTGCAAAGAGCAGCTAAGGGCATTAAGGGGCTATCCGTCTACGATAACAATGCCATCCTCAAGATGTGCGAGAGTTCTCTAGTTGGAGACACATCCACCGGTGGCGATGGTATGGCCGGTCTGGTCACCACCGCCTCAGCCGCCGACAAGGTGTTTTCTCCTTTCGAAGTGGCATGCCTTGACATTCAGGGCAAGATCGCCGGCGTCCCTGTGAGCCAGCTTCTAGGTGGACGAGTCAGGGATAATGTCCAGTACTCAGCCTACCTCTTCTACAAATGGGCAGGACACCCCGGCCAGCAAGACGATGAGTATGGGGCAGCTTTAGACCCCGAAGGCGTCGTCAAACAAGCGCGCAAAATCATTGACGAGTACGGCTTCAAAGCCATCAAGCTCAAAGGCGGCGTCTTCCCACCAGCACAAGAAGTCGAAGCCATCAAAGCTCTACACGCCGCCTTCCCAGACTCTCCGCTGCGTCTGGACCCAAATGCAGCGTGGAACGTCGAGACCTCCCAATGGGTAGCTCGCGAACTTTCTGGCATTGCTGAGTACCTCGAAGACCCAACGCCGGATATCGAGGGCATGGCCGCTGTAGCCAAGACGGCGAGCATGCCGTTAGCGACGAACATGTGCGTCGTTGCCTTCCCTCATCTACCGCCTTCGATTCGCCAAGATGCGGTACAGGTCGTTCTGTCAGATCACCATTACTGGGGCGGACTGCGCAAGTCACAAACGCTGGCTAATATCTGCGCAACTTGGGGTATGCGCTTATCCATGCACTCCAACAGCCATCTTGGCATCTCCCTCGCAGCCATGACGCACTTGGCTTCTGCGACGCCTAACCTAGACTACGCCTGTGACACGCACTGGCCGTGGAAGCGGCGTGATGAAGATGTAGTCGTTGACGGAGCTTTAGTGTGGGCAGATGGTGGAGTTAAGGTGCCGACGAAGCCAGGATTGGGCATTGAGCTAGATAGGGAGAGATTGGCGAAACTTCACAAGCAATATTTAGAATGTGGTCTGCGCAAGCGGGATGATACCACGTACATGAAGAAGTTCCAGCCTGAGTTTTCCGCGGTTATCCCCAAGTGGTGATAGGGAGGGAGGCCGAGATTGATAAATCATTTATGTACTTATTGGAAGTTAAGATAGTGTTTGAGTAAAATTCGTTGCATATTACATGCCATGAGAAGGTACACTTAGGATCGTGTGCCAGATCCTGATCTATCAACGCTGTAGGAGTGACAGAGGGTCTCTGTAGCTCTTGTTACAATATAGTGATTCAACAATGTCCTTGTGAAAGGTCATGAAAATTGCACACCCTCATGTGCGCCCTCCAAGATCAGCGTTGGAGTATGACGGAACTCACCTACCACTTACTGTCACCGATCGCTGGTCTAAAAAGGATGCAAAGACTGTTGAGAATACTTGTGACGTTGATGGAATTCTCACAGGAAAAGGAGTTTAGGGCACTTATAGACAAGCTTCTACTACTGACTGTGGAAGTGTTGCCCACATCTCTACATACAGGCTTGAAGAGTGAGTTTCGTTGCCAACATCCCCGATTCGATATCGTACCAAACTCGTGATCCAAATGCTCCCAACAGGTTTGAGTGATTGTGAGATACCATCAAACGCATCTTCAATACCCGTACATAAGCACCATCCAGGTAAACACTACACATCTTCTTTTCCCTTCCCTATTTCTAGCCGCCATCATCAACTTACAACCCTCCCACATCAACTTACCATTCTCCCACAACAACCTCATTTCTTTCCACGGATCAGAAATCAACGACAATGTGCCGAATGAGCTTCTCCCTCTGCACCCACCCCTCCTGCTACAACATCCACAACATCAATCTCATCTACTGCTCCTCAGCCCGTCAACAAAACCCCTCCCTCGAAGACGCTTCCTCCTGGCGCATCCAACAAGGCGGCTGCATCCAACCGCGACCCGGCTGCCGCGGTATAGAAATTCTATCACCGCACCGCCAGTATGGGTTCTGCCACCTCCATGAACGAACAGGGGATGTTGTTGTGTCATATCGAAGCCGAGTGGATATTTCTACCTGCGGCGGGTGTGAGTACGAGTATGATCGCGGTTCGGTGATGTCACGTTCATCGCGGTCGGGGTCTATGCCGCCGGGGATGGCGTGTGAACAGCGAGTTGTGATATGCTTTACGGGTGATGGGGAAGGCGATCGTGAGAGCCTTGCGCGTAGTACTCCTGATCTACCTCCTTACCCGGGTTCTCCGCCTCGAAGTTCGTTCCTGAGGTCAAATGGAGGATCAATGCACTCGCCGGGGTTTGCTGAGACGATCTATCCAGGTTCGTCCGTCTCCCAGCGCTCTGGGCGATCTGGACGCTCTCGGCATTCTCGAGGCTTGGTTCGTTATTGAGGCCGTCATGTAGGGAACCTTCGTCAACTTGCCCCTGCACCGCCGTTTGTCGACGTGCTTGGTATAATAATGCTTACAGCCTCGCAGGGACGGTCAGGGGTCAGCAACAAGAAGAAAGCCAAGGTCTTTGCACTTGTCATCAAAGGTCACGTAGCTTGAATCAAGAGATAGAGCTGAGCTTTCGTAAATACTCGAGTACGAGTTTGGTATGATGGTATTCCGCTTAAATAAAAGTGACAAGTAATTGGGCGTAAACCCCCTTACATCCCGGATGCCCGATTTCAAATTCTCTTAAAAATAGCAAGGGCAATAAGATCTTGGTATCCTGAAAAGCAGGTAGCTCCAAAACAGACAACGATCGCACGTGGCGCGTATCCTTCAAATCGCATGCGCCCTTCCGGATCGGGATAGCCGCACCCTCAACTCCTTTCCAGTACAAACTCCGACGCTGAAATCCCACGTGAAACGAACCGCATTAGAAAAGCATTTTATAAACGAGGTGTGGCTGAGCAGCTAATATGAAAAGTCGACGTGAGCCATGATGGGTTGGTTCTTATTATCGCTCGAGGACGAAGCGTGATCAGGCGCGGTATCACTGTTAGCCGCAGTAGCAGACGACGCAGAGTCACCCAATGTCGTGTCGGCGCTTGTCTGTGACGTCGTGGATTGTAGTTCGTGGTGATTCGGCGGCTCGGCACTTGATGACCATCCCTCGTCGACCATTTGCTGGAAGCTCCAGCTCGGTCTGAAGTTTTTGCTATTCCATGCGTGAGGCACGCGTTCGTACATCTCGTCAATCTGCTCCAAACTAATCTTGCTGGTTTCGTATACCATGCACCAAACGAAGAATAAGGCAATGATGCAGAACGCTCCCCATATAAAGAAGATCTTGGACCCAAAGTCGGCGTGCCCAGGGCCATTCCCGACCATGAATGGGCTTGCGTAGGCAATGGCAAAGTTCAATAGCCAGTTGGACGCTGTCGATATGGAAATGGCCTTGGCACGGATTTTCAGGGGGTAAATTTCTGATGTCACCACCCAGGCAACAGGACCCCAAGAAGCGGCAAAGAAGAAGACGTTGATTGCGCAGAAAACAATGAGAATCATCTGTGCAGCTTCCTGAAGGTTCGACCCTGCAGCGGCAGCAAAAGTCGCCATGACTAGCTGACAGGTTGCCATGCCACCTGCGCCAATCATCAGCAATTTTCGCCGACCCCAGGACTCGATAACTAGCAGTCCGGGGATAGTTGAGACAACGTTGATCGTGTTCATGATCAGAGATTTAGTGTACGGGCTATTCACACCGGCCCCGTCAAAAAAGGTGGTGCTGTAGTACATGATAAAGTTGATACCCGTCAGCTGTTGCAACATTTGCAGGAAACATCCGGTAAAGGTTCGTCGGCCAAGGTGGGGCGTGCCGCGGAACAAATCCATATAAGAATTAGATCCTAATGATAATTCGTATTGGTGGTTGGCCTCAATCTCGTGCAGTTCATCCACCAAAGCCGGGTGGGTGATGTCGAGTCGTCGAAGTCTGCTGAGTGACAACCCAGCCGACTCGTGTCGGCCCTTCATAACAAGCCAGCGAGGGGTCTCTGGCAAGACGAGAATTCCTCCAGTGAGAATGAAGGCGGGTACAAATTGCAGGCCTAAGGGTATTCGGTACGCGGCGGAGCCGCTCATGTTGGAGGTGATGATGTTGATGACGGAGGCGGAGAGGAGACCAATGGTAATGGAGAGTTGGTAGGCGCATACAAGAGTACCACGTATCCATTTCGGTGCCATTTCTGACTGATACATGGGGACTAGGACGGAGATGGCGCCTACACCGACGCCGGCAAGCATCCTATAGGCTGTTAGTACGGACGGCCTCGCAAATCCAAGTTCAATAGTCCCAAAACCAACGTACCTCCCAGCAAGCATGGTTGGAATATCTTGTGCGCACACCTGACAAATCGCTCCGATGCAGAATATGCCTACAGAAATGAGGAGAGTCTGTCGGCGGCCAAGAGAATCGCCAGCCGGTGCGGCAAGAAGAGATCCTATGACAGTCCCGGCGCTCAGAATGGCGACGATAATAGCTGAGTCTTCGACGCAAATAGTAAGTCGTTCGTTACTGTCGATACAGTTGCTCCCAAATTGATCCTTGAACTCGCGCATCGCGAGGATGCCGTTAATGGCCCTAGATATCACAGAATTAGCCTCTCGGGCCACATCGATACAGCCCCACGGTCATCCGCCTCGCGTCCATCTCTCATATCTTGAATATCGATTTCAGGTTGTTGGTGATGTTGCATAATCGCATCTATTACTCTACCCGTCGCTCGCACTTTCTCCAGATCGGCCTAGTTAATTGTCGGGGTTCCGGCCAGGCCCGAGGGGACAGTGGACTTCGCAGTTTGGTTGAGGAACGATGCAACAGATCACAAGATATCGAGACGGGCGAGAGAAAGACGGCGGATCGTTTTGGGGGATATGAAGGGCTTACCCAGTATCGTATCCGAAGAGAAGACCCCCGGAGGCGACAAAGAGACCGACCATAATGGCCGGCGCCGACGAGCCTGCGACATTGTCGGGCTTTTGCCAGCCCATGGCTATCGCCATGGTTTCTGAGGTAGAGCCGTCAATCCAGGGTTAAGTCGGCGATTCGCTCTCGAGATTCGGTCGGTCGAGGGACGTGAAATGATCGGGTTCGGGTGGATCGTTGAAGGAGGGATGAGGAAAAGAGGAGATTCTAGAATGGCGACAGCGACGATGAAGGGAATACTGGACAGTAATAGTGGGCAGTAGCGGGAAGCCTTAGCGGTGCAGGAGCAGTGGACACTGACGGGGAAGGACACAGGGAAAGAGCACAGGGAACAGTGGGAAAGCGCAGTGGGAAAGCGCAGCGGAAGCAGAGGCAGGAGCAGAGCAGGGGCATCGGTCTGGGCGCCTTCGAGTGGGGCAGAGGCGGCCAGTGAGGGCTGGCTAGTGGCTGCTGGTCGTCTCAGCAGGGTGCACCTTAAGAAAGTCGAGGAAAGTCCAGGGCAGTCCAGGGCAAGAGACTTCGACCTGGAAAGAAGGGTTCTTCTCCAGCGCCTCCACATGGCGCTACTTTGAGTTACTCGCCGGTACATGAGGCACAGGGTTCACCCAAACGGCTTGGCTTTAAACTGTTTATTCGTAGTTTGTGCTCTCTCTCACGTCTGGGGAGACAACAGGCGAGCTGAAAAAGTAAGACGCGGAAAGCTCGTATGTCTTCTGCCCCGTCTAACGAATTACGATAGATGATGAGTAAATGACGGTCTGACAGGCGCATTCTGTGCGACCAGGCGAGTCGGGGCTAGAAAGTCCGGCTCGTACCGCGAGGATTGAGTTCTCGTACCACAACCTGAACTTCAAGTAGTAATAACTTGATCCGGTTAACAGAAAGAACTGAAGGACGCTGCAGCAGAACAGGTGCAGCAGGTGCAGAGGTGCAGCAAGTGGGGCTCACACATGTGGGAATCGGGGGAAAGAGCAAGGATCAACGGCTGGAGGCCACGCTGGTTGGCCCTGCTCACCCTCGTGAGCCTTCTTACGCTAGTCCCCTTTTAGATGTGGCGGGCCTGAGGCTGGGACAGTAGCGTCTTTTCCCCAGATCACCACAGTTTTGTCCTAGAAAGTGTCCACTGTTCTCTCTCTCATCACTGCATAATTAAGGTATTGCAGGCAGCGACTTCAGGGTACCGTCCCGCTAAGAAAAGGTACCATCATCTGGAATGAATTTTCGACTAGCAAAATTTCCTCCGCCACGAAATTAACCCGGGCAAGCCGTCTGCAGACAATATCGCCAACAGCCAACACGAAATGGGTATACTCGTACGAGTAATAGTCATCTTTTCTCAATCAAAACGCAGTTCCTCCCTAGGATAAGACGTGTTTCCACCAGCTCAGGGGCATCCGTTCACCCGCGGCGACTCGTGGAAAATTGGTGGCGTACGAGTACAACACCATGGCCTATTCCTTACCCAATATTCATCTGTGCGTTCAACTGGGCGTTCAGACATGAGACAAGACGCTGCTGGCGTTCGATAATTGCCCAAAGTGTCTTATCGGCTTGGTCCCGACACCGCAGCGCTACACTTCCCGCGTGTCCTTGCGAGTCTAGTCCGATACGCAACCATGAATCCATGGCGGAGGATCATGGCTTGATTCAGGTGAATCGCGGATTGAACATAGCGCTTTCACGGACTGCAGCTATGCCCGTGCCCCTACAGGCTATCTATCTACCGTCATTCAAGTCTTGTCGCCGGCTTCTTACCGTGCCACTGGGGGCGTCATTTCTTGCGGCACAGCCATTAAAGCTTGGATTCACCGGTTCACTTACCCGCGGCCTGGTGTTAGTGTCAATTGTTTACCAGGGTTTCGCTCGCCTACGATACAAATTTTCTAGAATTCCATTCTGGGGTCCAGTCACACTAACATGTGTCAAGGAGTTACCGACTTTCTATCATGTCATCGGAAACGCGTAGTGGAGTTCAGCAGCTTCTCATACAACTCCCCTTTTACATGGCTGGGCGCTACGATGTCTAGGTATTAGTATCTTGTAGTCATACTGACACCAGGTAGCTATCAGGCAATCCATCTGTCAATTGTTCTTGGGCCATGGACACTACATCATATTACGTACATGCACCCTTTGTGTGTCATGTCCCTGGATTGCTATTACTAGTGAGCGAGAAGGGTAGCATTGCCATCTTATCACGGCACCGCCGATGCGTTCTACCACGCTTATAGCCCTGAACAGCTCCATGCCGCGACACTGTGCATTGATGGAATCGTCCACACCGTCAGAAGCAGCTTGGTGTGGGTGAGCGAACACAGTCCATCCCTGTCTCGCGGCGAGGTGCGGACAATGAATGTAACGCCCTGCCGAGACCCGGTATCAACGCAACAGCCTAGTCGCATTAACAGTCATCAAACCACTATCCAGAATGCGCCCTGCTGCCTTACAGATCAATTTCAGTCTTTGCAAGGCAAGTCCTTCCATAGCCTCTGTGCGTCCGCGGAACGAAGTCATACTGGCCGGATGGTGATCGCTCAGACCGGTGTCAAAGAAGATCGACCTTCCGAACCGGATATCGGAACTCCAAGGCCTCGGCGAGTGATAATTACTAGACGCAGTAATAGCAATTAATTGCCTGCATTCAGTAAGGTATGGCGCGCAGGACCGCATCGCTCAGATAGATGGAGCCCCAAGGGTCGGCCGCTACTTCCGTACAGTCCGTCACCTTCTCCTATTGACACTGTATTTTGGGCGCCCGCTTAGCGTTCCAGCAGTGCGAGTCTACGCTAGTCAACTTACACTCTCTCATCAGCCGGCCACTAATGGCACAGTGTGCTATTGCCCCGGTACAATCCCCTTTATTAGGAGCTTCTTGTAAGACGCCTTCAGCTCAGGATCTCCATCCACAATCAGAGTCAGATTGTCAAAGTCAAAGTCAAAGTCAAATTCGACAGGGCAGGGTAGGGCAGGGCAGGGCTTCGATCAAATTTCATTTCCATCAGCACTTGACAGCTCTCAAAGGAATCACCTGCGCCGTCTATCCGGACGTCCAACTGCCGCCTCGTTGACCGTCCCGCCCCCTCCCCGTCCGTTGCCTTTCATGGCGGTGATCGGCCTTGTTCGATGCAAGCTATCCTCACTACTGATCCTAGTTGTCACATTACTCCTTGTCAGTGATAGCTTGTTATGCCCTATTAGGACCACCATCGATGTTAGCTGCAGGATCAGCTCTGCCGGTCTCACCCAGGATTCATCTTACATTTTGTCTTACACTTTGTCTTCATCTTTAACTTCGAGCGGAACGTCCACACGAGTAATCAAAGAGTTAACTTCGATTTATTCTTGCTGACCCTGGTCCTCTGTCAGCCTCGGCAAATCGTTCCCCGTCAAACAAGGACACACGTGCCTCATCCCGAACCCTGCGCTGCGTAACCACGAATATTACGTGCTGACCTTGCTGGGCACTTACTTGTAGTAGTCAGAAGTATCCCTGCTGTCTTGCTCCGTGTCCAGCATCTGTCTGTATTACTGGCCTGCTAGTAGGAAAAACAACCAAGCTCCTTTTTTTCTAGAAGCCCGTGCGACCAAAGATT
Organism: Waltergamsia citrina; assembly: GCA_022814615.1. Classification (NCBI taxonomy): domain Eukaryota; kingdom Fungi; phylum Ascomycota; class Sordariomycetes; order Hypocreales; family Bionectriaceae; genus Waltergamsia; species Waltergamsia citrina. The sequence continues at coordinate 129,158 of JAKLNE010000062.1, read as the reverse complement.
CCGACAGCGCCATGTGGGAAGTCGTGCTTCTCAGAAAACCCCAGCCCAGTGGGTTTGGACTAATAGATGCCGCTAAATCCTCCTGTTCCAACAAGTCTTAACATCCCAGCCGTCATTAATGGACAGCTGCTGTCTGCCGTTGATCACTGAGTGAGCTAGATCCCAGTGGCCGGTTTCGGCACCGCGTAGTTAATATTGATTGGTCTAGGCATGCGTCGCCGAGAGTTGACCAAGCTGATCACTTCCCAGCCATCCATGGAAACAGGTATCTCGTACTCATCCCACACGGTGCCGAGAACCGGTTTTCTTCACATCAAGGCTCGTCTCCAAAAGCAACCAACTGTCTATTTACCTTGCTCATGAATGATAGTTACATAGTTTGTAGAGAAAAGTCTTAGTGCCGGTACTTGCCGCGTGCGACGGCGAGGAAATCGCTTATTGATGCAACACTCCCACCCTCGTCTCGCCACGCAGCGCTTGCACCCAGGCCGATGTGACCCTCAGCACTTAAGCCATTTGGCATGTGCTTTTGCCAAGAGCACGGGGCAACGGACGGCAACGAGTATCAAACAACTTGGATCCCAACTCTTAGACCACCCTAAACTAGGGGGGCATGGATCACTTATCCAGGTGGTCTTACCAAAGCTTGGACTGGATAGTATAGTTGTTTGGTATATATTAAGACAAATAATAAGCCAAAGTGGCTGCTATGCAGTCTGTGCAGTGATGCTTGTGCTTCTGCCTGTGGGTTGACAAGCAAGGTTGTCCTTGACGGATTGCCGTCCAATGAGTTGGCTGTGATGCTGCTGGGTTTAGAGTGCATTAAACAATGGTGTGTATCGCATTCCGTGAGCCCGGAGACGTGGTTTGGGGTTCTGTGCACGAGTTTGGACATTTTGCCATTTGATTCTTCGCTCTTCGTTTCCAAAGCAAGTTGAATTACTTGTAATCAGGGGGGCATCATATTGTTTGGATCGCGAGAAGCTTCTACGGAAACAGTCAGGGTCTCTATTCGATTCCCCTATCTATTTGTCAATGAGACGGCCCGAAGAAGTCTCTCTCTCAGTTGTTGATTGCCTTTACATGTCCAAACCTGCAACTTCCCGTCAAGTTTGCATTACTTCATCTGCATGTCTCTTTGGCTCATGGATGACGACTCGCATTGTTAAAAAGAAAGAAAGAAAAAAGAAAACAAAACAAAATTACTCCTTAGCGTTTCAAAATCTTCAACTCCGAAACTCCCCGTCTCAATATATCGCTCTTTGTCGATAGATGTTTTTCACTCATGTTGTAGGCAGACGAACACGGGAAGCTCTCTGCTGAAGATCGGCCAAGTCTTTCAGAAGTTGGTCCGAAGAGTCGTTTGCTTGCCGGAGCTGAACAATCTCCTGCTCAAGTTGGTCGTTCCTGTGCTGCAGCTGGCCATTCTCTCCACGGAGCCTATCCACCGTGGCTTTCATCTCCAAAGACTCCCTTAGCGACGCAATTGCTGCCTCTCTACGATCCGGATCAAGCATTTGGGCCAAGTTGGCGTTTTCCTCTTCGAGTTGTTTGAGTCGCTCCTCTAGCCGAGCGTTTTCATCCTTGTGCTCATCGATCTGGCGCTGCTTAGCATCGAGTTGACTTGTGACCTGGTTGCTAATGGCTTTAAGCCGTTCCCCCCAGTCTTGAACCTGATTTTCTTCAGGTTGGTTTCCCGAAGACTGGCTTCTTTCAGCCTGATTTCTCTCCAGCTCTTGTCCGTCAAGCTGTTGCTCCTCAGATTCACGTTCTTGAGGCACGTTTTCGCGAGGCTCATCCAGATCCATGGCCACTTCAACCGTCTCACCCTCGATATCTACAATGTCGAAAATTATCGGCACACTGTTCCTAGGCACTCTTGTATTAAGAGGCACTTTTCTAGCCTGTCGAGTTTGTCAGTCCGTCTTTGATGTTCTTGTTTTCTTGTTCGTCCTACAGTGTTCGATCTCGTTCTGGAGCTGGAGATTGTGGGAGTATACTCCGATGCACTTTCTGGAGGGACGAATTTCATGCGATGAAATCCCGGTGGGAGTGGAATAGGTTCTCGATTACCATCGTCGACTATGTTGTCAGACTGCTCACTCGCTCGCGCAGGGTCACGTCGGAAGCTGGGTTTGAAGATGTATTTGTGTGCCTTTCTCACACGGCGTTCGATGTTAGGATACTCTTCCTCGATCTTATTCTGGATCGTGTAACTGTTCCAGAATCTTTCTTCATCAACTTCCCGGAGAATCACGACGTGTGCCCAAGTGGCCCTCCCTCCAGGCTGCAGCATGTCGACGGCAACTGGGTGCCGGACCAGGCGTGGCCCCTGTTGACGGGCTATAGACGTTGCTTTTGGTAGAAGCCGACGAAAGTTCTGCTTGTCTCCTTGCTCCCAAGTATGACGGGTTTTAGCCCATATTTCCATAAGGCTATTCCATATTTCCACGTCATGCGAAGTGAAGGTTGTCGGTGGAGAGGCTGGGAAACCATCGAGTCCAAGGGGGGATCCCATTTTCAGAATGAAGTCGCTAGCCTCGAGAACTTACCTCAAAGCAATCAGAGTAAATTCGATGCGAGTCACTTACTTATTTACACTTACAAGGGCATACACAGGCAGAGTAGCAACATGTCAAGCCTCAGCAATATCCTGTCCAAGGTGAAAGAAGATCAAAAGATATTGCCAGTGCTGGTAGGTAAGGTGTAAGAAGAAAGGGTTATTAGGAGGAAACACTCAGGAGAGGAGAAGGTGAGAAGATATCTGGGGTAACAAGACAAAAAGTGAGCATAGCGACATACAGGGCTAAATTTCGCCATCGCCATTCACCGTAAGTGCTAGTCACTAGAAGGACAATACCTATGGGCGAAGTATCGTCTACTACCAGATTCTCCCTTACAAAGCATGCCTTTAATACCCTATTTCTAACTTATCGAGGAGAGTTTCAACACTGTTCTCCGAGAAGAAATCATCCCACGCAGCGATATTTGTTTTTCGGAGAGTCTTCAAGGACTGTACGTGAAGAACGAAGAATAACTTGTACCTTTTTTTTTTTTCTGATTGTCCTACGTATCGTTTTCATGCATGAGCTTGAAGGGCTTGCAGCTGACTTTCAGCATGTTGTTCACCTACCTACTGTTTGCGCATAGGCTATTGCTCCCTGTAGAGTTGCAACCAGTTCTTCAAATTCTTATCACTTTTGACTCAGATATAGGGCTTGATTCTCTTCAACGTTACTTAAGTTGCAAGAATTTCTTTCTCTAACTTTAGTCTATTCTATATTACTAGATCGTACTTGACGGAGTGTTTCTCCTCCTCCTTTTCTGCATGACATCTTATTGTACAAATCCTTATACAGGCCGAAGCCCTATTCCAAAATCAGGCGGATCACGATGATTTTGTACGATATCAATTGCTTGTGGACCTAAACAACCTTTGGACACCAGAAGACGAATAAAGTCCAGCATCCACTCCTGACAGCGTCTGTTTGTCGTCTGTAATCCCATCAATGTTTATCAGCACTGGCATATCTCTTTGCCGAATAGCATGCAATCACTTACCTCATTCACCGGCGCCATGAAGTTCTGACTTATTCTTGGGGGCGGAAGAGTACTTGCCAGTCGTTCTAGATCTGTCCTTGGCGTATCGCCAACCTCTATCTCTCCAGGCTCAGAGACATATCTATCGGCGATGGGTCCGATGGGTATGAGTTCCTCCTTCAACACTTTGGCTTCTTGGCTGTTTGCATCGTAGTTGCGTTTGAACTCATGTGCGAAACCAACCATGGGCGCCCCAACGACATGTATCTTTGCACCTCTATAGGCTTGTGTCTCGCTGGTCGGTTCAAGCTGGTTCTGGACGTCCTTGTTTGGTACGAAGAAGGCAAAGTGGGCCCGGCTCTTTGCCAGCGGACGTGATTTGGAGAGATATGCTTCAAACTCAGCCATGACGGACTTGGAATCCGGTGAGTGCTGACTTCCTGGTCCCTGAGTTGAAGAGAAGTCATACGTATCGCGTATCCAAGGCCAAACAGGCTACTAGAAGGTGGGGTAAACACGTGGAGAGGCGATGAGTAGAACCAACAGACGACTATAGCCACCAGATGCCTTCCTGAGTGCCAATGATACTGCCTCCGCATCACGAACCTGATGAGGAGGCTATAGATGACTGCATTCCAGGACGCTGCAGAATGGGACGTGCTTTCCCACTTCAAGTCCGGACTCCGGACTTTGCAAGTATAAATTTTGCAAACTCGAAATGCGAGCTCTGGTTCTCAAACTCAACTTCCTGATCTTCTTCGTGGAAGACTTTATGAGCTCGCCGTACAATACTGAGGTAATCCTCCTTCTCCTGTGGCTCACTTCCAAAAGGTGTAACGTGTCCAGCGTACTTCAGCAGCAGAACGTTCATAATGATTCTTGTCATGCGGCCGTTACCGTCGCCGAAGGGATGGATCATGACGAACTGGGTGTGATAACGTGCCGCAAGCGTGTAAGGTTCGACATCCCTCTTGGCAATTTCCTTGTTGAGCTCCGTGATCATCTCGGTCATATAAGTCGGTACCGCTGCTGCCCGGAGACAGATACTCTTCTTAGGCTTCTTTTCTCCCGGCTTGCTGTACATTACTGCAACTTCGTGGTCGCGATACTGTCCAGCGGTCACATCTTCGCCCAATCCATCGTGAAGGATAGCATGAGTTTGAAGGATCAAGTCTTCCGACCAGTCCCCATTGTCCACCACTATCCGGTCGATCATGAACTTCAGAGCAAGACCGTGCTGGATCACCTCCTTCCTTGAGATATTCACGTCACTTATATTAGGCTCACGATGTGTGGCTAATAGCTCATGTATATGTTCTTCAAAGGAAGGATCATCTTCGTTGATACATGGATTGATAGACTCGGGTTGGCCCCTGAAAATAGACCCGCAGATCTTCGCCGTGGTTTCGCAGCTGGAGCCGGCACTCTCAATAAAATTGGAACTATACACAACAGCAATTAGAGACTGCTCGAGGTCTTCCCAGTTGACGGGGAAGCGTAGGCTTGCGGGGAGTTTCTGTATCCACATGACTGTCGGCTGGGCCTAGCTGAAAGGGACTGCACAAGAAAAGGGGGAATATCGCGAGAGCTTGGATGATTAAGAACAGAGAAAATTAGAGGGTGGCTTCTTTTCCAGTGTACTTATTCTTGTGTGTGCGCGTCCAAAGTTAATCTCTATCGCCGAAGTTTTTGATGCAAATTATTTCTAAAGTACCTTAGGTGACACTTGGCTTTTCAATATCAATTACTAGAGGCTGGAAGTTAAATACCTCGGCGTTGATATCAGTCTCTAGTGGCTTTATAGGAAGTTCAACGAGTCACTTGTTACGAACATGGCGAATAAAATCAGATTTAGAATTGAAATAGAGAACTGCTCCTTCAAAAAAGAAGGTTGGTGGGAATTCCATGCTTCCTTTTTACACATAATTCAACTGTCATATAATAAGTCATTCACACATTCATCTCGTTTATAAGTTTTCTGAGTTATCAGCTTAAAGCTTGTATTGTCTAAGCACAAAATCTCTAAGTTACCACTTGAACGCAGCCCCCTGAACCATGTTCAAGCAATCTCTATGTATCGAACCGCGTATAAACAAGACCAAACCCGAGTACGTCTCTATACCTGGACGGCAAAACAAAAGCATCTTATCTTGACCCTCGATCATTCCTTCGTATTACCACCAGAGATGGGAGCTCCCTTGCTGAGCACGCTCAGCTGCTCCTGGCCAAGTGTGAGCACTTCCAGCTTGTCCGCCAGAATGGTTCGCTGGGCCGATGCTTCATCGCTCTCTCCAGCGAGTTGAGCAATGTCGTCATCAGCCATGTCGTAAACGTCATCGGCGGAGAAGATAGAAGGGAGCTTCTTGATAACGCATTGCTCGATCGCGAGGACACAGACGTCGTCTGTGAACTTTTTCATGGCGACCTAGAGAAGATGTCAGTGTTAACGACTCCTTATCACACATTATTCAGTATAGGCAGAAAACGGACCTTGTAGTAGGCTTCCATCGTGTCAATGGCAGTCGTGGCAGCAAAATCGTCCATGTCTGGCTCTGTGACCGCAGTTGTTTTGTTCAGCAGCGCGTGGAGGTCAACTGTGCATCGGCTTGGACCGTTTGGATTTGGGCCTGCGATCGGTCCAAATGCCTCAAAAGCCTTTTTGATCTTCTGAGCGTGTCGTTCTTTCTGGACTTGCTGGATGTTCTCCGTCAGGTAGTGATTGAAGGTGATCGGATGGCCCTCAATGTGAGGCGACAGGAGTTCATCCAGCTTGGACTCAACAGCGTCAGCCAACGTCGACAGTTCGTTGGATATGATGCGTCGCATGATCCTCTCGGCAGTTTCTTCGTCTGCGACATATTCAATGGCTTGGCCTAGAAGGTTGCGGGCGACATCGAGAACTCTCGCAACGAGATGGTCCGCCAACTTCTCCCATGGTTTGCACTGAGTTCTGAACAAGTCGCCAACGATGAGAGGGTCAAACGTACCAGGGAGCTCACGACCTCGGTTGCGCTGAATCTGAAGGCTCACCTGGCGGACAAACTCCTCCCGACTCATCTTGACTCGATTATTCCCCAGATTTTCAGTACGTTGGAGTCCATTCTCAACAATTTCTTTCGTGTGCCCCTTCTGTCGCATTCGCTGCGAGAACTGCGTCATCTCATTGTTGATTCGAGCACGGAACCTCCTGGCGTTGGCTTCCTCAGAATCCGGGAAGAACGACCGATCCGAGTAGTCACCATTAACAGCAGCTTTGACCAAGATGGTGAAATCCCGGCTCAGCTGCATAAGATAGCGACGTTGCTCTCGGAGAGTGCTTCGAGAGTCGCCAAGTTTCTCCAAGCCCTTCTCACAGGTTTCGATGCCAGTGTCGATCTCTTGGAGAACCTGAGGCAGGTTCTTCAGGTTGTGGTCGTGCAAGACCTTGCTGAGTCTCGTGATCAACGCCCCTATACCAAGCTGCGAAGCCGACAGAGACTTCCAGACTCCCTTGGAGAAGAACTGCCTCTCATTGTCGTCGCGCTCCTTCTTTGTAGCGCCCCGCTGTTTGAAGTCTCGATTCTTGACGACGTGCCAGCCAAGACGAAAGTAGACATCGGTATTCTTGGCGAGGTTGATGTATGCCTGCTCGCCTTCGGAGCCTTCATCCAAGGTGTCAGGTTTGGTAATGAGCCCAATGGTGCGAATTCCCTTTGGATCATGTTCTTTGGCACGTTCAGTGATCTGCTGCAAAGCAAACTCACTCTTTGCAGAGATGACGGCAAGAATGATGCTTCGCGGCTGGGACATGTAAGAAGAGACAAGCGAGCCAACAAGCTTGGCATCTTCAACGGATTGGTCTTTGTTACCGGCGACAAACAGGCCAGGCAAGTCAACAAGCGTAAGATGAGGCTGAGTGGGTGAAGAAACTTCAACGCGCAGAATATCAGTGGCAAAGACCTTCTTTGTGCCGCTCAAGCCCATGAGCTTCTGAGCCTCCTCGATGATACTGCCAAGCTTATCGGTGGAAGGGTTGAAAGAAGTCAAACGGCTGCATTCTTCCTCAGTTCGCCCGGGTCCCGGGATGATGGAGACCTTCAAATCTTCGGTCGAGGCGCGTCGGAGGATGAGCTCGGTAGCGAAGCGAGTGCACAAGGCGTCTTTGGTAGGGAATGCCATGCCCGAGATGGCCTCGAGGACAGAGCTTTTCCCGGAGGACTGGTCGCCACAGACAATGATCTGGGGAAGGTCAATGTAACGACCAATTCCCTTGGATCGGAGAGAATCGATGATATCAAGGACATCTCTGTGGTCTTTGTTGAGGAGGGCGGTCTCGCCCTGGGAGGCTTTGGAAGGCATCTGCTTTGGTGACATGGTCACTGAAGAGCGATGCCGTGCAAGGGAAGTTGAGTTCGTGTGAATAGTGACCTTGAAGACCAAAAAAAAACCACTTTACAAAGGTCAAGCAATGTGCCTATGCTTCCGTCTTCATAGGCAATGATGGAGTGGTTGAGAAGGAAGGATTGTGAAAGGCTGAGCGCAGGGGAAAGCAAAGCGGAGGAATTTCAAAAGGTGAGAATGGGATGAAGCAGAAGTGAGCAGCATTTGAACGAAAGAGAGCTCCTATAATCTTCTGATAGTGCTATGGCAGTAGCTGTTGACGGCCGTCAGGCAGCTAGCTCCCCCAGTTACTGAAACTAAAGCCAAAGTGCTGGGCCTCATGAATACTGAGCCAGATATCTCGGAGCAGCTCAGGGTGATAAAATGTGGATTTTGTTTACTCACTTCGTGTATTCATCTTGGGACCCTCAGAGTATTTCTTCCAATAACTCAAGGTCTATAGATCACTGTCATTGAAACATCTGATATGTAAGTATGATTTTCCTTTCAGTCAGCCATAAGCCTCACCTAAAGTGCTGCAGCGGTTTCCACTATCAATTCCATTTGTCACTGCGCCATGATGGCTACATTAGAGCCCTTTTGTCCAGTGAGTTTCGAAAATATTGATTCAGCTTGGTGATGGTACACTTAGTCCTGACCGGCCCCAATCCAGAAGATGGGGTGCCCAAAACTAACACTGTTCAACTCGTGTGCTGTTGTTCCAGTTCGTCAAGCTCCCTCCCAACATGATCGGCGAGCCATCAAGGAGAGACGAAGGACGCATCAACTATCATTCTGGCGAGGCCATCTCGGCCCGCTCAAGGCGTGTCCAACCTGCATATTGCCAACCAGCCATGCATCATCCACACGCAACACCGCGACCGCCACCCCCAATAAAGCAAATGACAAAGTATCCATAAAACTCCCCAAACTCCAAAATCATAAAAAACCAAAAACTCTCATCCCCTCCCTTCATCTTCATTCTCATACCTTAGATCTCCCCTGCATCTGCAACCCAAACCCAGAATTCGAATGCGCCGACTCAGGCCTCCTTATATCCCCTCCATCCTCATAGCGGTACTTAGCCGCTCCTGCGCCGCCTCTGCTCGGGTGGGCATCTGGTTCTTGCGGGTCGATGCCGTAGTCGTCTAGTTGGTGGTTGCGAACATCTTCGGCTCTGTTCTTCTTCTTGACGCGCAGGTGGAGGTATGTGAGGACGGCGGCGAGGACGACGATGAAGACGACTCTATAGGGATTATATGTCAGCGAATCGCAACGTTTCAACACAGGACGGGGAAGAACATTGGAAATCCCAAGTGCTGCGTGAGGGGAGGGAGTGACCTACCCGACCGTGATGACGACTGTCCATTTTATTCTATTATTCTCATCGGCCGTGTTACCATCGCGACGCACCGCCTGCACAGATCCCATCGCCGTATCCATTGTTCCACAAAACGTAGAGTCGAACGATCAAATAAAGAGCAATAGTCGAAAGCGAAGGGAGATCGTAAAAAGGGGGGGCGCGAATCAAATGAATGGAATCGTCGCGGCACAGCTCCGTCAAAAAAGAGTGAAATTATCTATCTCCTTCAAAAATAAGAAAGAGGAAGATGAAGAAAACACACAAAAGTAACGAGTGACTTGGTGGTATGTACGTCAAACAACAAGAGACGGGCGGGCGGTCGAAGTCTTGGCTTTGAGGCGATGATGCAAACGGCAAAGAAAGCAAAAAGAAGGAGAAGTGGATTGACTTTTCGAGGGGGTACTAAGTTAGTAAAGGGTAAAAGGGTCTCCAAGGTAGTACTAGTAGTACCTTTAAGCCTTGCCTCGCCTTGCTTTAGCGTTGCATGAAAAGGCGCAGCCTCCCCCGGAAATTTACCAAAAATCCAGGGCGGGAGGCCGTCCTTGCCGAAATCAACCAAAACTCAACTGGCAGGTTTCAACTTTTCCAGCGTTAAAACACCATTGTTAGGCCGTGTTTCATTGCTGTCAGTGGCTCGCTTTGCCCTGGAACTTACCCCGCTGTGTCACCCCCCGTTCAATAACAAGGGGTGGTGGCGTTCTAGACGAACCCCTTTTTTTTTTTTTTTTTTTTGGTACGATATTCAATGATTGTTATTTTGGGCGTCTGTCTTATTTTAAAATGATCGACCGGTGACCGTTGACGGGCGGCGATTTCTAGCGCGGGACATGCCTGGAATCCTTGCCGTCTTCGTAAATTAGCGTCGTGGAAGATGGACCATGTTCTGTCAGCATCGTATCGTGGGAGTAAGTAAGCACGGTTACGAGGTCGCATGCATAATAAGGGTTCTCTCTGTCGGCTGCTATGTAAGACACGACAAAGGAGTCGTCAATCATTAATAATATCCCAGAGCGTCCGCCGATTTTCACGTCCAAATTGTCGGAGTCTACGGAGTACTGCTTTTCCACTACGCCTGAGGATAGCCGTGACAAGTATGAATCAAATTATGAAGGACAAGTCCGAGTATACTCGTAACTTGTGCATGCTGTGACTTGCCTAATGCAGTAGGTAGAAATTCATGACCCTGATAATCGCCACATGGCGTCAACACAGGATCCTGAGCATCCAAATGTTGACTGGCTACTACCCTATGCAACTACGACGAGATATGAATTTCTCAAGATCATGCCTAGGATTTTTTTTTTTTTTCGTACGATCCAAGACTAGTATTAGTGGTCTTTGTATTAGCTTTTATTTTCTATCTAATACTGAGCCAGGAGTCAGTTGTGCCTGTGCTCATTTCCGAGTTAGGTGCGCATGATACCATTCTGTTGTCTATGATTACTTAGGACTAGAAACGATGATAGGCTGGCGTATTATAACCAACAACGAATTTTTCTGAGGAGCCGTCTATGCCAGAGCATTTTATACCGCTGGACAGTCACCAAGATTAAATTGAATAAAAACTTAGTTGTTAAATTGTTCAAATGCATTGACATAGAAGCTATCGTTACAATGATAAGCCATCAGCACACCCAATGCGCCAGTGAAGCCATCAATCCATCCCAAGTCCGCCAATGCGGCCCTGCTATTCATGTCCAACCACAATATAGGCCCATCAATCCCTCCGCTGCCACTTTTAAAAAACATGTGTATATATGTCATGATGATACCTCCACAATCTAAATCCTCCCTCTTCTTCCTGTTCCTCGCTTACAGCTCCAGGCTGGGTGTCTGGCCCTTGACACGGCCAATCACCTGCTGAGGAGCGTACTTGGGAATGACCTCATCGTCGTGCAGCATCTCAAACTCCTCGGTGGCGTCACGACCCATAAAGTTCATGATAGCCTGGGGACCGCCTGGGTGCTCGTCCAGCCAGTCGCTAAGGTCCATCACCACGCCCTTGACGACGACCCACAGGTCCTCCTTGGTATTGTGCTTGGCAATCTCCTCCATGGTGAACTCCTTCTCGGGCACGGTGAATTCCTTGGGGTTGTTGGGCTTGGAGGCGGCAGCGCCATCCTTGACGGGTGTGGGACCAGCCGCAGCGGTGGCCTGCTGCTGGACGGCACCAGAGCCGGAGCCGGAGCCGGCCCACTCGACGGTCAACCGGCCGGGAGCAGCGGGGTCGAGGTGCAGAGAGATCTGGCCGAGACGCTGAGCGGCGCCAGCCTGGCCTTGCAGAGCCTGCTGGAACATGTAGTTGCTGGCAGTGTCACCGGCAACACGGCCGTAAACGACACAGCCCAGCAGCGAGGAGCCACCGAGACGGTTGGCACCGTGGACACCACCAGCCAGTTCACCGCAGGCGAAGAGACCCTCGAAGGGCTTCTGCTCCTGGTTCAGAACCTGAGCCTTATCGTTGATCTCAATACCACCCATGGTGAAGTGAAGCACGGGCTCCATGAGGGCAACATGGAAGTCGTCGTTGATATCCAGAGGACCGTTGTGGAAGAACTTCTTGTTCCAGGGGTCCTTCTGCTTGCCATCAGCGATAGCGTTGTAGGTGGTGAAAGTCTTCTGGAGGTGATCGGGGGTGCAGCCGATCTCCTTGGCGAGCTCCTTGCCGGTCATCTTCTTCATCAGACCACGGCCCGAGTAGTGGCGAGTGTGGAAGTCAAGGACGTTGGAGGCCTTGGAGTTGAGGATGAGACGGATGGGGAACTTGTTCTTCTTCTTCTCATCCCACATCATGCCGGAGACGTAGTCACGGTGACCAAGCTCGTCGCAGAAGCGGTCGCCATCGGCGTTGAGCAGCAGACCACCCTCACCACGGAGGGCCTCGGCAGCCAGGAACTTCCACTTGGAGCCGGGGTCCTTGGGGTCGACAAGACCTGTGGGGTGAACCTGGACCTTGTCCATATCGATGCCGTTACCGCCGATGGCCATGACCATCTTCTGACCATCACCAGTGGCGTGGGTACCATTGGTGGTAGCCAGACCGAAGGTGTCGGGACGGTGCTCCTTGAGCAGAGAGGAGTCGCCAAAGTCGGCAGCGTAACCACCGGTGGCGAGAACGACGGGGCCGTCAACAGAGGCAGACTCGCCGTTGTGCTCGTAGCTCACACCAGTAATCTTGTTGCCGTCCTTGTTCAGGCCGGTGACACGGGCCTTCTTGATGATCTGGACGCGCTCGGGCTCGGTCTCGGCGAGCTCCTCGAGGCGCTGCATGAGGGCGTAGGTGATGGCCATGCCGGGGAACTTGGCGTCATGACCACGGTGGGTTCGGGGCTGGGAGTGACCACTGGGAAAAACCTGTTAGCTGCGGATGGCTCTCAAAATACGGGGATGCCGGCGGAGGGCGCTGGTAAACGTACCCAAGACGGGAGACCAGAGTAAGGTCAAGGTTGAAAACGTCCTGCAGCCACTCAACGGCGGCAGCAGACTTGTAGGTCAGGACCTTGATGAGATCCGGACGGGCCTTGTCACGGGCAGACTTGAGTGTGTCGTCATAAAATTGCTTGACGCTGTCGGCGATCTTGTTGTCGACCTGGGTCCTCGTTAAGGCGCCGTTGATGCCGGACGTGGCCTTTGTGGAGTTGCCGCCGAAGAATCCTTGGGCCCAAAGAGTTAGCTCGGCAATTCGCTGTAGACAATCGCGAGCGCCAAGGATCTGTACTTACCCTGCTTATCCAGCACGGTGACGTTTCCACCGGCGAGGTAGATGGTGTGCGCGGCACTCAGGCCAGAGACTGTTCGCGATCAAGTCAGCTATCTGTACTGCGCAGTGTTTTTTCGCGAAAGACTGAGAGGGCGTCTGCTCACAGCCGAGGCATAACATGACGCCACGGATAGACTGGAGCAGCGCAGCGCCAGGCCACGCTCAGAAGAGGACAAAGCTAGGATAGACTTACGGCCGCCACCCACGACAATAACGCTAGGAGCCATGGTGATGTGTATGTATGGGGGAGGGAGGTATGGGAACGGGAACAGTTGAAGTTGGGGAAGAAAGAGAGGAAGAGAGGATGGGAAGGGAAAGAAAAAGGTCGCTGGCGGGAGTTTAAAGGCAGAAGAGGCTCGTGGATGCGTGGAGCTAATCTAGTCCGCCGAGGGAGAAGAGTAAAGCCAGCGAGGAAGAGAAGACGTACGACTGCGACTAAACGTGGGGAACGGCTACTCGTAACGAGAGTCAGACGCCGAAATGGGGAAGCACCTGCGCTCGCCTTGTCGCCCTGCCACTACGCTGAGCCGAGGCACTGCGACCGAAGACGGACTAACAGAGGGGACTTGTTAGCTAAGCCGTCGGCCTCGACAAAACAGCAATTTGTGATATTTTCGAGTTAAGTAAAAACAAATGTTATTCCTAAATCTAGAGAAAAAATCTCTCTTGCTTTTAAAATGTTCAGAAGATCTTTTTGGTCCGAATAGTCCTATCTCAATTTTAACCCCAATGTACCTCTTGTTCTCAAGCATTCCTTCCTAGCGCGGCGGCTCTCCGGCAACGCCTGGACTCAATTGCCACATCAGGACCACGCCTACGCTGATCTAATGTCGGTTTCATAGATTCCAAGGCTCCAATATAATCTTCTATGATTATTCCGTTCACGCGTGTATTTTCTGATCTATTTCATCGGCACTTATTCTACCAGTACCTGGCACCAATTGGCATGTGGTGTTCGTGGCAATGCTCGGCGACCATAGCCCTTTAGGGAATCCACCACTCACGGTTCTGCTATTTCACATACAAGCATTGATTTTTGTACTTACGTATGAGACCAAATAAGAGGAACCACTGTAAGCAATGCAAGAAATCAAGCTACAAGACCTAGAACATGAAGCTTCTCCGACATCGCAGTCTCTCCCGTTGATGAATGGCCAAGAGTCCGGTGCTGACTGCGCTACTATCCGCAAATAAGCTGGCAAACCTCGGCGAACTCGGCGAATACCCCGGTCCTGTCCACGTCCATTGCTGCCATTAGCAAATGTACCTTGAAAACAAGACTAAAGGAAACCAATGCTATTTGTAAATCAAAAGCTCATATTGACACATAACCGTAATTGCTTTCAATCTTTTAGCTGTTTTTTTAACCTCAATGACATGTGGATGGGATCAATTGACTGAACTCTTGGAGCACTGACATGTGAAATCCGACTCGCGCTCCCCCAAATTTCGGGGGCCCCTCCCCCACAGCCCAGCAACGCCCGGCTTAAAATCATCTGACTAGCAGTTGGTTTAGTGAGCAGGATTACCCCCACGATGATTGGTCGCAGTAGCCCGCGACTCGTGCCGTCGCTAACATGTGAAAGCATGAGGTCAGGACGCTTTGTCTCATGCTCCGTCTGCTAATGAATCAACTTTCATGTGCTAGTGCCTGCCGCAAATATTCACGGGTGTTCGATGTCGGCCATGTTCTCCAACTTTGAAAGTGGCCGTCCATACGTAACTTTAGATGAAATTGATGTCTTTTGATCGTTTGGACATCGTCTTCGCACTTCTCCAAGTCCCGTGACTAGTCACGTTTCTAGCCGTGGGGGTCACATCGTGGGGGTCAATTGAGCAATTCGACCTCCCACGCGCAGTTCTAGTCGATGACGTTAGCCCCTCTTCGCGCGCAAACCACATCCAACTTTCCTAGACCCTGAATTTGAAGTTATTCCCAAATCCCATCAACGCCATCATGAAACCGCTGTCCTCACTATTTCTCTTCTCTGCGCTATCACTAACCGCCGAATCCTCCTTAATACCGCAACATCTGCCCCAACTACCCCTCCAGGACCAAGCGTCACTCCCAGTCATGCCTCCTCCAAACGATGATAACGACCGACCCGCCGTCCGCCTAACCGACACCCTCGGCACCCTCCGCTCCCTCACAACCTTCTCTTCCCTCGCGCGCCTGCACGAATCCACAATCAGCCTGCTCTCCGACCTACAAACCAACACTACCGTCCTCGCGCCGCTGAACTCTGCTATAGAAGACTTACCGCGCAAACCGTGGGAGGAGCCGGGGGATGTAGGCGCGGATGCGTACGAGGGGGAGAACGGCAGGGAGAGGGCGCAGAATAATCTGAGGAAGTTTGTGGAGGCCCATCTGGTGACGATGAGTCCGTGGGAGGGGAAGGGGAAGACGGTGGGGGATAGGGAGGTTTGGTGGGAGTGGAGGGGGGATAAGAGGATGGTGATGCCGGATGAGGTGGAAGTTGTGGAGGTGGCTCGGCAGGTGGCTAACGGTGAAGTGGTATGTTTTTTTTTCTATCCCATTTTGTTCACCCTGGACTTTTGAGATGGCAGCAGCTAACCTAATGGCAGTGGATACTGAAAGGTGTGTTGAATTACATTTGAGGGGCAGCATCAGATGGCCTGGATTGTACGATGAGATGATAATGATTTGAGCTCTGGAACTGGGAGCATTGATGATGTGCCCCTGTAGCTGATGGTGATGTCCTTGACTGAAAGCTATTCTTTTATAATAAATACCACTTTCTTTTCCAAAGACACGAACTTATTTGGCATAACTCAGACATCACAGTGATTACAAACAAGACTCGAGACAGGAAATCACTATTTAGGGACAAACAAATTCTCAAAATGTTGATTCAATTCCTCGTATATTACTTTTAAGTCCTAAACCGCATGTAGCCAAGAAAAAAAGAAGAACGCCAAACACCACCCAGTGTCATGCCTCAGTAAAAGCTATATCCATCAATAACAAACACTACCAAAACCATATAGCATGCCCAACAACGCAACTATCCTGGTATCTGCCGACCAAACCATGTGATTCTTAACAAGAAGAAGAAGTAGAAGATAATAGAAGGGTTCTCAAAAAGAAAAAGAAGAGGTAGAAGAAAAGTGCGAATACAAAGTCGTAATCCCCAAAACAGATCGTAGAAAGACAAGGTCGCTGTAAAGCTTATACCCGAGTGCCGTATTCTAATCCAACGCCCAAGGCGACCAGGATCGAGCTGGTGCCAATGCTATCATGAAGAAATAACGAAAGTCGTAAGAAAGTGGTATCTCGAGAGAAAAGAAAAGGAGTGGTATCGCAGAGAAGTGGGCATAAATAAAAGAAGGGGAAAAAAGATGTAAAGTGTGCCGCGTCGCATTGCGTCCACGAGACCCCTATCACTCGACTCTGACGCGTTTCGCGTCGCTCAACTCGTGGCCCTCCCCATCGTTCTCATGGCCTTCACCATATTCGGGGCTCTTGCGCTTCGGCGCCCCAGCAGTCGCAGTGGTGGTGCTGGCACCCGCAGCCGTGGTGGTAGCAGGTTCGTCCCGAAGGAAGCTATGCGCAGCGGCACTGGCGCCGACGGGCGTAGCAAAGTTCAAGGGGCTGGGGAGGGTGTTGCTGTCTGAAGCGCGAAAGTTCCAGTCATTGTAAAAACTGCTGGGGCTGGGAAGAAACTCGTTCCCAAGGAAGCGCGAAGGCAAGGCCGATGCGGGAGTTTCAGCGTTGACGTTTTGTTGCGGGGGTGGCTTGGCAAATGGATTGGGAGGTCCTGTCGCCCCAGCGGAGAGGAGTGCCGAGGCTGAAGGTGATGGAGGGGGAAGCACCAGCGATGAATGGGAATTGTGTCGTTGCTGCCCCTGCGAAGTCTCATTCGACGTGCGAGGAGAGTTGGACTCGGCATTGGCGCTGCCAGGCTCCGAATCCCCGTCAGGGATCTGGACAGTCAAGCGCGGGCCACGGGGACGGGGACCGGCAAGAGGCGCCCCAGTGGGAACGCTGTTGGTGCGGGACGGTGGCGTATATTTGGTCTCCGTAACAGACATAGTCCGCGATTCCCTCTGTGGGGGTGAGGTTGTCCGTGAGGCGGCTGAAGCTGCATCCAATGAATGATGACGGCTGGCATTGGCAGCAGCAGCAGCGGCGGACGACTCGCCTCGTGCCTGGGGCTCAGATGAGAACAAAGCCTGGTGCTGAGAGAGAATGGACCTGTTCTCCTCCACTGGAGTGAAGATGGAGTGGGACTTGCGCGCAGCCGGCAGCTTCTTGATGGCCGTGTCTGTGTTCAGCAGAGGTGGCTGTGGGGGCTGCGGGCGACCCTGGGGCTCCGTCTTGGGCTGGACAGGTGGCGGCGGCTGGGGGTCCGTAGTTCGTTGCTCCGGTTGGGGAGAAGTCGTGGAGATCTGAGGGATATGCTGCTGAGTTGGCTGAGGAGGTGAGGTCTCGGCGCGAGATACCGGGACGTGCTGAGGAGGTGGCGGAGGCGGAGGCGGTTGGATCGCGTATCCAGGCGGCGCCGACGGGCGACGCTCCTCCATGTAGGCCTGGTTCTGGTGTGGCTGCTGCGCTTGAGGTTGCTGCTGTTGCGGTGCTTGCTGGGGAGCCGCGGGCTGCTGGTATGGATATTGCGCGCCTTGCTGGGGCATAATTCCTGGCTGCTGCTGCTGAGGAGGGTTGTAAATAGGCGGCGTAGGCATGTAGGTGATTCCTGGGTGATGAGCTTGGGGAACCATGCCTGAACCCATGCGACGACCGTCATTTCGGGAGCCTGGGCGAGATCCAGCGACGCCTTGCGGCGTATGCCCGCGCGGTGGCTGATGGTGAGGGTGACCTGGGAAGACAGCGCCATTGGGAATAGGCGGAGAAGCGGACGGCGTAGCGTGGCGGACCTGGGGAGGGAATTGAGCTTGGTGCTGGCCGTGGTATTGGGGATGCATCATGGTAGCATCGAGACCATCATGTCCTTGAGGCGGACTTCCGTCGCCCTCTTCCTCATCTTCGTCGTCGTTACCCCCGCTAAAGTCGGAAGGGCCTTTGTGCTCATTGGGGCCGCCGTGCTACCAGCAGTGTTAGCATTGTTATGCGCGCTGTCGCAGGGCATTACCCACAAATTGATATCTCGCGATGAGGTCGCGCATGTCGGCTGAGGAGTACTCGTAAAGTTTCTTGTTGTTTCCGAAGACAAAGACGGCGACATCGACGGAGCAAAGGACGGAAAGCTCGTGAGCCTTCTTGAACAGGCCGCCTTTGCGCTTGAGGAACGTTCTGCAGGAAGACAGGTCTTAGTTTTCTCTCTCTCTTTTTGGTGCTGACACATTGGAATGTTTCTACTTACACTGAGCGATTGCGATCATCCTTGATGGCTCTGATTTCGATCTTCCTGCGACCCATGGCTGCGGTTGTGCGAGCGCGTCGCGATCAAGTAGAGACGCGGACAAGAAAAAAAAAGTAGAAAAGGGACACCAATGGAGAGCGCCCGCGGTAGACGTCTTGAGATCAAGCGACAAGGTCGACGTGAAGTCAAGCGCAGTTTCTACCGGGCCGGTATATTGCGAGCTTTGAAATAAGACGTTGGTGCGATATCGAATTGTATACCAAGTGGGCGAGTTTCGTACCAAGGTGCAATAATGTCCGAGGTTGTTGTAAGGTCTAGTGAGGGTATCCCAAGAACCAGACAAAGGAAAACAGACAGAAAAGGAAAAGAAGAAAAAGGAAAAGAAAGCTTAAAGCTTGTTGAAGATGTTTGGATGGCGAGAGTGGAGGAAGAGGATGGGCAACTTGGAGGTGGGCGTTGCGACGCTTTTGACTGCTCCGGGAGGACTGGAGATGGAGGCAGAATCTGGGTTGCGCGATGCGATCAATGGCTTGGGCAGCGCAGGGCTAACAGGCTGCACAAAGCAGCCAAGCAAGGCAGAGGTTGAGGGAATGATAGCGTTTGCCTATGCGTATGCGTATGCGTATAGTATGCTCGTAACTATCGTGGTATGCTGCGGGCTGTTAATGTTGGTGCGTGGTGGTGCAGGACGATGGGGCTGAATCCGGTGTTGGGTGATTCTAATAATAGAGCAGAGAAGAACGGATCGTGTCCAGCGAGGGAGCGTGGAAGGAGAAGAAGGAAAAGAGAAGAGGAGCAGCTACTATTAGGTAGGCAGGCGGTGGGCTGTCTGAATTCTGAAATGGGGGGCTCCCAGTTTGACATTACAGTATTCACACGGTCTTGTTGCTGGCTATCTTACAGTGACTGCCGTGATTATACTGCCTAGTAGGTAAGATCAGGTAAAGGGTGGGCAGCCTGCAGTTCCAAGAGTCAGAGGTGCAGCAGAGGTGCAGTAGCGTATTTTGTACAGTGTGCGCTGTGCTCAGCTCAGTGATGCTCAGTGGAATGCCCTCACTGTATTCTCAGCGTCCAGCACTACTAGTACCTATTCTGCCGGCGGTATAGCCTATTGGAGCTCGGGACCTTGTTGTTGCCGGTGCTGTCCCGGTGGAGCTCATGTCCTTTCTAGCCCCCAACCTCTGGAAAGTGACGGGGCTTGCTACCGTTATGGTTAATGGGCCCTCCGCCTTTCTGCCGCCTTTTCTGTCACCCGCCAGCCCCCTCCCAGCCCTACGTCCCGTTGCCAAAGCGGCGGCGGACGGATATTCTGCAGTGCAAACCTGCCACGGGTTAATAATGATTACAAGCAAAGACGAGGACGAGAATGAGAGCATCTTCATGTTGCGCCAAGAGCAAGATGCTGTGATCGTGCGAATGACGGCATTCCTTTAGCCGCCGAGGGTCCTAACGCGACTTCCTCGTGCCCATGTAAACCTTATATTGTAGTAATAGCAAAGAATAAGGAGAGGAAGGAACCGATCACAAGCTATTTCTGCCTCAGGCTCTCGAGTGTGATGCCTTGAGGTCAATCTCCCATTCGCTCGTACGAGTTTTCCAAATGCTTCAAGCTGGAATTACAAATAACGAATTCCTTCTGTGCGGTCGACCTTGGCAACAGCCTAACTTCTTCAAAGCACCTGTCTAGTAATTTGATAATGGATCACCTCACACACTCTATCTTGAACAAAGAAATGACTGTGGGGCTCATGCCCGGTCCAGCTCCACCACTGACAGCTCGTTCTAGCCTGCGGAAGCCAACGTGCTCATTGCACTTTTCCCACGCATCGGGGCTGTGCCACACTTCCTCCCGTCTCCATTTCTTGACCGTGCGGATTGATAGGTTTTACCAGGTAATTATCATCTTCTTGGTGTGTTTCGAACCGAGACTGGCTGTCGGACGAATGGACCTGCAGACTCGTCCGACCTAACATGCAAGGCAAAACGAACAAATGAACGAATGCTTTGCCTTATTACTCGAAGCAAGGCTAAGGCTAATCAATCCATGACTGGTGTCCTCAGCGACGGAAGCTCAATCTCGCTTCGTCTCAGAATATGATACCCTTATCTTACCGTGGAGCCCGGCTCCAACACGTAGTGGATCAACAGCAATTCAAGCAACCTTGTTTCAAATCCTATCGTTTCCCAGGGACTCGCGCGTCACAGCGACCAGGTAAACGTCGCACAGAGGCAGACTGCTAATACACTACTACATCTTCGGACTGCAGTATTATGTCACGGCTCTTACATACACATCTTACTGATCCTCGCGAACCCTGTATATCCGTGCTTCGAAGAAGGAATCGAAGCAGGCTAGAAAACTAACTGATCGGCAGTGGCACAAGCTAAGGCCGTCTTAGGCACAGAGAGACGAAGGAGCACTGCCGCTAGGTAGCCAGCCGTGCTCTTTTCAGCTAAGAATTATGATACTCTCGAGTTTCCCTATCAAGTTTCGCTCTCGCCGATCTTCTTACCAGCGGGGCCTAGCTTTTGCATGACAGGACACCAACTTTTCTTTCATCTCATCCCATCTCGATGGCTTAATTGTCATCTCAACCGCCAAACCAACAAGAAAGCTGCGCTCATCCTCGACTACATAATCGTAAGAATGCAACTGCCGCCGCCCTGCAGACCTTCGCGTGGTCGTGTGGGTGTAGTAAGCGATTACAGTCATCGACGCAGGCCAATGGTATGCGCACTTTTCTGCCCCCAAGTGACGGCAGACAATGCAACCAACTCTTTCACTTGCTATTCGTACATGATCGGGCTTGAACTTCTTTACAGCCCCCAGCTAGTGGGCCAGATAGTTGGCTGCAGCATCGTGTCACCGACCACGGCTATTCACCCAACCACAAACGTACAGCCAACACCACCTAGGGCGCGGATGACCTATCCATGAGACAAGACTGTCAACAGGCCGTGGCCCGCGCCGTGAGGCCGTCCCTACCACCACGTGGGAAACACATGCTCTACCATATTGACCATCGCTCGCATTGTCTAAGCCCCCCAATCTAAGAGTTACGGCGTACTGCATCGTGCTTTTCATATCTCTTCATTGGCTGAAAAGCCAGTTTTTGTCTTGGACTTAAGCGCCGACGCGCTTACAAGTTGCGTTGGGATCTTTGTGCGATGTGAGTCTTTCGTGAGCGTTGCTGTAACTATGTATCTTCTATAGCCTCCCAGGTTGACGCTGCGCGGTTGGCGCTTAACGCACATGTTCTTGTATCACCGACCATACGAGCTGCTCCCAGCTAACAAGATTGACAAGGCTGATGATGGTTCCTCATGCTGTAACTCAAAGAGCTCGGTCCCGAGTCTTGTCCGTTATTGATAGCACAAGGATTCTCAGGCTCACTAAACTTGGAGCTCGATGTCAACGTTTTTATTCCTTTGCATCGTGAACCTATTGGTAATTATTTGTCATTGTAGACATATGCAGTCATTGTAGATATCTACGGATGTTTAGCCAGCTAAAAAGTCCAGCCCCCAACCCAACCGCACAGAATTCCAAATTCGATCACGATGGCCTCTTCTTCATCCCATCACTCAAAACACACACACACACACCGCGACAGGTCCAAGCCTCCCCCCTCCCTCCCGTGTCTTGGTCGCATCCCCCACCACTTATTGGTCCCTTGTCTCAGATCCAGACGAAAGGGCCCCCGACCGATGGAGCGGGTGCGCGGAGCTGCAGCAGTGGTCGCGCAACCCTTTGGGTGTGTGCTTTGGTTTACTATTTTTAGATCTATTTTTAGCATGCAAAGCGACAAAAATCTCGCCGAGCCGGCCAATTTAGCCCGCTTTTATTTTCTACCCCTAGTGCTAGTGGAACGCGGGATAATGGGGCTAAAGTCCCCTGCCCGCACAAACACTCCACACCACTTCATACTCGTACATACAGCAACAACTCATTCCATTCAACTCAGACTCGTTTCCGTCACTTTACTGGCTGCAGAACCCTGACCGTTATGATTATGACAAACTATCGCATCATCAATGATGACCCCGTGAATATACATGCTTGGCGTGCGAACAAGTTCAAAGACCGATGGGTAAGCGGTCTGTACGATCTCTGGCACATTTACTCGGCAGATAAACAAGCAAGGCTACTACTACTCCATGACGACTGACAAAGAATTAACAAATCAATTGTTTGGGCTATCAATTGCCGGGGAAAAAAAAAGCAAGGAGCCTATCGGCCACCGTTCCACCATCCGCTCTGACTTTGAACTCCCAAACACCCTTTTGATGCAATGAAGATCCCTTGTTGGTGTGTGCACTGTGATACAACGGGGGAAAAAATGACGAAATGAATACCAAGTTGCTCTGCAAGCTTCCTCTCCTTGACTTCGTAGCTGGTGAGGTTGGCCAGCTATTCCCTTCCCTTGTTATCCCAAAGTTTTGTGTTAGATGATCTGATCGCGAAATCCCCACATTCGCGTTGCTTTTAAGGGGACCCTGCGGTTCCGTTGGGGGCGCTGTACGAGCCGAAGCCGCCATGCTCGGCTGCGCCGTTATCGTTGCTCATCGTACCGTTGAGCAAAGGACATAACCTTGAAAAAAAGAGAAAACCCCATGTTAGCAAATATGATCTTTTAGGAATCTTGAAGTGTGGCCTGTGTGTAGGAATGTTGGAGAGAGTAGCATGTTTTCAGAAGCCATCATGGCCGCCTCGGCCGCAAGGCGAAAGAGTTTGCTAGAGGTCTCGCCCTGGCGAGAATTTCAAGTCGACGCGCTTCGCTATTTCTAGCCTGGTGTGCTTCTGAGGACGCTTGTCCAAAGGTGAATGGCCGCAGCTCTTGCCTGAACCTTTCTGTGTATGCTTGGTGCGCCGCTTGGGCTGCCTGACTGGTGTTCTTTTCGATGCGGGCTTGCTCCTTCTGCCGTCGCTTCTCAGCATTGGCTGCCTGAGTAGCGGCCCTGATGTCCTTCTTCTGTTGTTGCAGGGCCTGCCGCTCAGCCCGTTTTTCCTCATCTCGTCGCTTTCGACGCCTTCGATCGGACTGTGAAAGTGCTTGTTCCAGGCGAGACCTCTTCTTCTTGTGCAGCCTCTTTGTTTCCGGATCACGCCGCTCTGACCGAACGACATGCCACCAGTCGTAGGGGACTCTTGGGGGCGGTGAAATGGGGATGGGGGGAGGAGAAAGTGCCATACTTCTTATTGGTCTTGATGTGCCCGACCTGGCCACAATTGGCACACTTGCGGGTAGTTCCTGTGGCGACCTTATCGCTCGTGGGGGCAGCCCCGGGGGATCCGGCGTCTCCCCCCGGATTAGACTTGTTGTGCAGCTCTTTCTGCTGCTCACGAGCTTGTCGTCGGGCCTTGTTTTTCTCGAGTCGCTCAAGTTCCTTCTTGATTCTATGAAAATGGTCAGCCGCGAAGTGCGAAAGTGTGGGTGTGAAGACGCTTACCTAAGGCCTGCAAGACGGTCGTGGTCGGCATTGCCCGTAGGCCGCGAACTGTAGATGCTGTGTAGAGATACACGTAAGCAGGTACTCTAAACTCCAATCCAATAGGGTCTGATAGGGATCCAGGGGAGCCTATGCCAAAGGAATGTGCTCTGCTTGTGAATGTCCGGGCAAGGGTTGACCATCGATGAAGTGCCCTTGCTAGGACGGAGAGCCTGCGCCATAGACGCGGTTTTCGTTTTGTAGATTTTGGGTGGCGAAGGATGTTTTTGACATACTCTTTTACTTCCAGGTCTGCCTCTGTCCGTCGCTTCATATACTGTGAAATTACGACGGGATCGTGTACGACTTCGGTCCGCGTCTGTGTCGAACCGTCGGGTAGGCGTACTTCTCGAGATATGCGGATCGCTCGCTTCTGGTGCCGGCTGGATGATGTGAGTCCACTGATTTGACTCACGCCTTCGTCGAATTGCGCAGGGGTGGCGGCGTTGACATTGAATCGTTCGTCCTCGTCTTCGGTCGCGGCAACGTCCTTGTCGTCGTGCTCTTGAGGGTCGGAAAGGGTTGATTTCTGCTTGTCCCAAATCTCGCGAATGCCTTCTTCGTACATTGCCTGCTGCTTCTTGACATTATACGCGTGTCCTCCATTTGCGCGCTTCTCACGCTCCATGGCGTCGGCGGATGTTGCCAGCGGTCCTTGCACTGCCTCGATGTACCCTCCCTTCATTGATGTACGGATGAAACTGAAACCAAGTCCATGACCGGTGGGATCACCCTCACCGTGAAGTTGAAGCATAGCTTTCTGAGCGCAGGCGTCAATGAAAGCCTTGGTGGTTTTCCATGGCGCCATCTTGTCGGCGAGTGTTTCCTCTTGCTTTTCGGCTCCTTTCTTGCCGCCGGCGCCAGATCCTTTGGCAATCTTGCTAGCTTCATCGTCGTCATCGGCATCTGCGGCCTCCGGGTCGTTTGCCTGCCCGTCCTCTTCCAGATTGGCGTTCCGAGGGTCGTAGCCGGCGTCTTCGAGCTCCTTGATACCAAGTTGCATGGCATCTAATAAGGACACTTCTTCAGGTTTGATCATGGCTCGTACAGCGCTCTCATCTGGAAGGATCTCGCCCGGCTTTAAGCGCCACATGCCCTTCTCACCGCTGTCCCTGTCATATTGCAGGAATTCTTTGAGTTTTTGCCGGTTCTGTGTGTCTGTCGAGTCCGCAATGTGCCGCGTGATGTCTGAAAGCTGGCAGTTGTCCGACCCACTATGTCGAATCATGCGGAATGCAAGCATCTTCATACGATTCTTGGACGCGTTGGTAACTTTCCTGCTATGTGGACCAGGCACTTCGACGGAAGGGAAGGTTTGTCCCACAACATGAAGATGGTCGATCTTATGTAGAAACCACTTTGAGCCTTCAGCTCCTGTTGTGCTCCGCACGACGAGGAAGTCCGTATTTCTCGGAGTGTGCTTGAAGACGGGCGCGCGGTACATCTCGTTGTGCAGCGTTGGCACGGTCTCGCCTGCGTTCACTTCACCAAACAGAGCAAAAGGCGACCGATCCTCTGGGAGAAGTGTGCGGTACTCTCCCAGATCCATCTTGGGTAGTTGTTCATCCTCCTTGGCGTCTTTTCGGCGGTAATAATTGATGAGCTTACTGCCCATACCAAAGTTGTTGAGGACTCTCGGCCTTGGCTCGCAATATTCAAACAGCACAGCCGTTGAGTTATCAGTTATACTCAGATCCTTGGATGAGGTGAAGACTTCGGGAATCTTGCCCTTCATGTGCTTTTTCTTGAAGCTGGCTGGTTTGTCGAACTTGATAACATGGCCAGCAAACTTCTTGTACCTGAAACGAGGTCTGTGATACTCGTCGGTAGTGCCCGGCAACTTGACCTTGTAGTAAGGCCAGGTAAGTTTGGTGGCGGGCATACTGTGCTCTACGGAAATGTTGCCCAATGTAGCTCGCACCTTGCTTTGGTGGTTCTCCTTGAGCAAGTCGTAGGCCTCATCATTTGACAGATTGAAGCGAGACGCAAAGTCACGGCCCATCTTCCCATTGGCCATTCTCTTGCTTTCCGTGCCGTCCTTTCGCTGCCGCTTAGCGTTTCTCCCGTTCTCTTGGCTTTCGATAAGGAGATGCGGATCAGTCATGTCCAGGTGAACACGCTTAGCTCCACGCCGCGTTGCTTCTTGGAAATCATCGAACGAGGGCGCGGTGTACTGAGGGATCTTAGGCAGACCGGACGGGATGGTTTTGCGTTTTTTGGACTTTGGCTGGCTCTGGTCATTGTCGGGGAGTAAGAACTCGGCATCCCACTCATCGTCTTGCTCTGTGTCGGCTACTCGTTTGCGATTTGCGTTCTCCTGCTCCTTGGCGAGATACGAGTTGAAGTTTGCCTCAACTTCTTGAATGTCGTCACCCCAGTCCTCACACGCCATTTGTATGTCGAGTAGGCTGAAGCCGTTCACTGTCTCGGAGTCTGAACCTTCGTCGATGTCGAACTGGGCCGTTTCGCGCGACAAATCGGAAGGATCGAAGTCGCAACGCACAAGCCCATTCGCTCCATCTTCTTCCGATTTGTACTTTTGTTCTGATGTTTGTGGTCCAGGTACGCGGAAGGCAGTTGCTTGGTCGGGTTCAAGCTCCAAGGTCATCTTACTTGTGACGAGTCGCTTAGGCTTCTTGGCGGGTTTCTTCTCCTTCCACGTAGCCATCTTTGGGGGCAGAATTTCGCTCCATGTTAGGATATGACCTTTCTTGAATGCTGGCCATGCCGCCTTTAGCAGATCTTCCACGGTCTCGGCGGGCGCAGGGATATCAGGATCTTGGTTATCTGCGCCGTTGATGTGAGGCTCGGGGTCAAAGTTTATGGCCGAGAAGCTCATCGTCGCGTCGGTCGGCTGAGTCTCATCGCCAGCATCGGTGTCGCGAACTTGGGCGCCGGGTGAGGGAGGCCCCAAAACGGGATCAGTAGGCGACGATGGCCCTTCTCCGAAAAGATCGTCGGCGTCATTGCTAGTGCCGCCATCATCCGTCAAGCCAGGCATCTCGAGCGATGTGGTCGCGCTCGGTTCCTCATCGGGGAGGTCATCATCGCTTATATCTTCGAAATCTTCGGCGTCGTCGGCTTTATTGGCTTGGTCGAATGGCGTGTCATCGAGTTTGAGTCCACCATTCGTTCCGTCCTGGCTCTGCTCCAGGAGCTTAGCAATCTCGCGATCGTCGGCGGCGTCCTGAGCCTTCCAGTCGGTGTCCTCGAATGAGGAGAGCTCCTTGTCTTCGGCCATGGTTGCAGTCGTGAATGCGCGCGCACCGCTGCACATCCGCCGGGCGGGTGGTTGAAATGTCGAGTTCAAACCATGCTTTGAAAGCAGGTGTAGCGATGCGAAAAGCTAACGCTGCGTATTTGTGCGCGCCGCCGCCGTAGCTGCTATTGTTGTTGATGACTTTAAAGTGATGTTCACGGTTGCGTTTAGGGAGCATGCGAGATGTTCGGGCGGGCTGGGAGCGGATTGGATGAGTCAGCAAATTATGCACGTCCCGCATGCACAAATGTGGCCTGTGCACTTGAGGTGGAAAGCAGGAGTGGGGCATTCAGAGCAACAACAACTTGAACTTCATATACGAGTAGGGTGACAAGTAGACAAAGGACCAGACACTAAGGCGAAGGTGAGGTAGGTGAATGCCACAAGTCTAGAACTGAACTTGGATTCACTTACAAAATTATTTTGAAGTTATCGTCAGCAGTCGAAAGTCTGGTGTGAACTCTTACCCTCTGTACAGGAAGCGGACTTGTTCATGCCCGGCGCGGCAAGGCCTTCATGGTTACCCTATGCTCATGTGCCACAACAAAACCAGCTCCGGGTGTATGGATCTTACGGATGACATTTGTATGCATAAGCCTCGAATGCCTATCACTGCTCTGAACTAACAGGTCTGTGTTCTTCATAAGCGTGTCTGCTGACGAGTGGCACCTTCGGCGTCAAAAGCTCGTGGCGGAGCTGTTTGCCCGCTGTGTATTGTTTGTATTCTGATCAATCTCAAATTTGGGATATCATATGATTTATGCAGCGGCTCGTTCAACTCGAGCAAAGCCTGTTTACCATTGGCGTCTAATTTCAGTTGGATTAACTGATTGTAAAAGCTTAAATATCCTAAACTGACTAGTCTCTTGTAGTGAGACTATGAACACCCCGTCCCCCTGAACCATATATTGGCCTTTTGCCCCTTTTGATACCTAATCACTAGCAAAATCATATGACGAATGCTCCTGAATCCAATTGTCGTGGCTCGCTTGCAGCCTCAAAAGTTCCGTTACGGCGTTGCCGCACTGCCTGAACAGCAGATCCGTGTCGCTGCCAGGCCGCGATATGGCCCCGATCTTCCATGAAGGCTACGGTGGCATTGTTATACTCCCATTCGTAAGTTGTCTGTATGATAAGACTTAATAACAAAGAATCGGGAACAGCAACAACATGAAGTTACGCACCTGGTTTGGACTGAGCTGATCGTGGAATCTCGGCTCCTTGAGGGCATCCTGCAAGGTCATGTTTCTATCGAGGAGACACCACAGAGCCTGTACGACAGAAGTAATGATTCTCGTACCCCCTGCTGCACCAATCGCCATCGAGAAAGTGTTATCGAGCGCGTGCTCGATGATAACCGGATTCATCGATGATAGAGGTCTTTTCCCAGGTTTGATGTAATTAGATGAGGATGACCTGTTGCCGAAGGGGCCAGGTTTGCTGGGGTTGGAGAAGTCGTTCATTTCATTGTTCATGACTATACCTGTCTCCGGAACCGTCACGTACGACCCGAACTCAGTATTTATAGTACTTGTGAGAGATATCACTAAGCCTGATGAATCCGCAGCCGATACGTGGGATGTACCAGGACTGCTCCAGTCAACTCTACTGGTACTTGGAGGAGAGTTGATGTACCCCTTGATCACTTACGTTGGCAGACTCTCTAAGCCTTCTGGGTTATAAAGGTTGAGTGGTAAAGTTCCATTATCGGATATCAAACCACGAATCTCTGCGGCTACCGCCTCAGACAACATGCTGTCCTGATACCGATCCAAGTCGTCCACAAAATCGGGGTCCCCGAGTTTCGTCCGCTACAAAACGTTGTCAGTATCTAGAAGTTGACTGTAGTCAAATAGGCTGTTTATAGGCTGCTTATACCTACCATTCCAAAAGCGAAACGCATGGCTTCGTTTAAGCGATGGGTCGTGATATTGACATTAGTATTATCTGCGATTCCCGGGTATCCCTTAAGCACATTAAGAATATTGAAGGCCACGGTCCCTCCAAATGGAGCACTGCTACCATGAATAACGAATTCTTCGTAAGGAATAGAGCGGACTTCTCGGTATAGGACCTCATAGCCTTGTAAATCAGCCATGGTTAGAATGCCACCAGAAGCCTTGACAGCATCGACCATAGTCTTGGCAATACGACCCGAGTAGAAAGAATCAGGTCCTGAGAGCGAGATTTCTTCCAGCACGTCCGCATGTCGGCTCCTCTTCAAGACATCCCCAAGACCTACTAGTGTTCCATTAGGTGCGAAATCCACTGCCCACGATGGTTCCAAAAAAGGCACCTCGTCCTTTAAGTTGCTGATATGGAACGCTAGATCTTGTCCAATAATAAAACCGTCCCTCGCCAAGTTGATAGCTGGCTGGAGAAGTTCCGTCCATGGAAGGCTACCATACTTCTTGTGAATTTCTTCCAAGCCTCGTACTAAACCCGGAACTCCGCTGTCGGCTTTGTTAGAATATTGCTGATCGCATGGAGGCCCAAGGTAAGATGGCATTACCTCGAAAGGCCACCAGAACGAGCAGCAGTTGCATTAGTAGCGAACATATCTTCGGTGCTCGCTGCTGGGGCTGTTTCTCTGAAATCGAGGAAGTCTATGTTACCCGAGAGATCACGGATCAGTGCCACCCCACCACCTCCTATTCCCGTATAGTGCAAGCCTTGAAAATGCATTAGTTCTCTATACCGTGATATAATGAGATTCTGTAGAAATGAGTCTCACCAATAACACTAAGGCAAAACTCGGTGGCAATAGTCTGGAGCTCGTGAGTAAAGTAGACTTAAAAAAATAAATAGAGTTAGTAATAGAAGAGTAAAGTCCACTCACAGCATCGGCAGCGTTTCCGCCACGCTCTAGCATATCTAGCCCAGCTTTGCTACACCTAGCATCCAGCGAGGACACTGCACCATGCCGGTGACCATCATGAATGCCCCGCTTGAGGTGTAATTTTTGGCCAGCTGAGAACGACAAAGGCAATCCGGCGAGCCCAAACACTGTTAAAAATACTAGCGAAACCATGCTGTTATCTCAAAAGGTTCGTTGAGGTAGTGGATATGAGCGTTGATACCGAGATGAACCAGTCTATTAGTGCCTAGCCGGATAAAGATCAAATGCATGGCTTACAGCGCGATCGAACGAAGCTCAGCCTGCATGTGACCCAAGCCTAAGTTAAAACTCTTGATCTTGGTAGAGAGGGTGAAATATGTGCTGTCACCCGGGCACAAAAAATGGACAGTTCATAGAATATATGCGATGGAGGACGTGCAATTTCTCTGGTTGCAGGATATGAAGAAATCGGCTTGACTTCAAGTTCAGCGCGACTCCTGAAGAGGGTTATAAACAGCCCTTTGGCGTTGACAGCGCCAGATTGTCGGAGACCGTCTCCCTAGGCTGCCCGGAAAAGGTGTGACGAGACTCGTTTGCATATTAGAGATCGGAGCTCCCAAGCCACTTACTTGAACGCGATTCGGGCGCGGGACGACGAGCTTATTGTGCGGGCTCTCCTGGTGAAACCTCCTTGTATAACTCACTGAGAATTTGCGGCGTTGGATAGGCTGCAAGCAAGAAAATCACGGAAGACATGCAGCCACGTCAATTTTGCATGTATGCACGAAAGAACCAGCTAGGTCGCGATAACCTCCGCAAGGGGATTTTTAGCCTACACATACAGTCCAAGTCAACCGGAAGTCCGCCGTACTACATGTGAACGATAAGTGATAACTTGCGATTTGCCCCCCGTGCAACCACACTGCTTTGTTAGCATGTTGTTCTAAGCGCTTCTAGGAATGCTCGTGCTCGTATTCTTTGTATTGTGACACTTGGACTCAGACGCCTGTAGCAGCCAAAGGGTATCAAAAAGATAAACATATTAAATTCATCACCATTTTTTATTACATCTGATGCAGCTTGAGCGCCGAAATTTCTAGTCCCGCGTGCTCCTTGCTAGATAGGGGAAACCACCGTCGACTGATTGAAATTTCAAAGGCAGTGAGCGCTATATTCGTGTCTATTGGTGGCTGAAAACCCAGGCTCTGACTTAAAGAACCAAGGTTTGCTAGGAAATTTGGAGATCTTGTCTTTTGGTCATAGTGCGGTGGTACATGATCAAGACTACATAATTACCTACAGTTCCTTATCTCCAATTCACCCACTATGCCCAGCTATTTGCCATATGAACGGCTTAAAAGACTACCTGGAGAGCGCTAAGGGGTTAATTAAAACGCGAAGGAGTCCCTTAGTATTGAAAGCGCCATCTCGGATCCGAATCCCCAGGCCAATCCTTTAGGCCTCCTACAGCCGTGACTTCTGGCGAGATAGCTTCCCTTCTCCGGTTCTCGCGTCTGAGGATCCACCACAGAATAGCACACACAGCAACATTTGCAATTAGGTACCCGAGTGCAAAAGAATGCCCGACAATGTATCGTGGGCCGTCATTGGCTCGGTACAGCTGGGTACCCAGAACTGCACCACAGTTACCGATAGTGATCTGCATGGCATTACCAACAGCTCTCTTAGTCTGTCCCGAGACATTAATTGCTGGCCATGATAGTACCAGCGCTGTCGCCGGATAGATTCCCCCGGCTGCGAAGAATGTTCCGAAGTAGGATACCCCTGGGCGAGATACAGGGTCTGTGTTAGCAAGCAAGATGATGTAGCCTATGGCGGCAAAGAGCGCCGAGCCACCAATAAACAGTGCACGCTGCCCGAAGCGTTCACTCAAGACTGCCGCGGAAAGGGTTGTTGCAAAAGCGAATGCATAAGGTGGAATTGTGAGCAATTGCGCAATAGCTGCTTCGTATCCAAGATTCTTAATTATGGTGGGCTGTTCTGGTCAGAAAGATCTAGATTTGCAAGGGCATGGGTTACACACAATAAAGAGGGAGAAGGTATATAGTGGCAAACTCATTGTGTGGAAGCCGAAACCGTACAACCAGCACTTGGGATCTTTGAGCGCTTCGACCACCTTATTCCAGCTAAAGCGTTCTTCTAGGGTGGCATCGCTATCATCGGAGAGTCGAGCTTGGATGAACTTGCGCTCCGCTGGGGAAATGAACTTGGCCGTGTCGGGGTAATTCTGAATAAACCAGTACGCACCGAATCCGACGACTACAGTCGCGATGCCTTCCTACATTGAAGTTAATCCCCGGCTCTGTGTCTGAAGCGATAGGCTCTTACCAAGATAAAGATCCAGCGCCAGCCATTATCCCAAACAACACCACGCATGTGGCCGATACCCTTATACAATCAGCTGTGAAACCAACGAACAAGAGTTTCGACATTCAAGGTGACTTACATACGCCAGTATACCACCAAATGCACCGGCCAGCGCCGCGCCACCAAAAAAGAGCGAGATGCGATACTGTCTCTCTCGCCGCTTATACCACATGGAAAAATAAAATACTACACCAGGGAAAAGACCACTCTCTGTCACTCCCAGGAAAAAGCGCGAAGCTAGGAAGCCTGGTAGATTGTGAACAATGCCCATGAGTGTCGAGACAACCCCCCAGGCCACTGTGAGAGTAGGCAGCCACATGCGCGGGGTCGTGCGTTTGAGAATGATGTTGCAGGGAATTTCAAAGAGAACGTAGCCAATGAAGTACACCGTTAGACCGGTGAGGTACTCATTACCAGCTGCAGATATTGTTAGTTATGCAGGTCATCAAGAGCTAGAATGTGACATACTCATGTGTACATCATCGAGCAGACCCTCAATGCGTGCGTTGCCCACTATAGCCGCGTGTTAGAGGTTGTGCGACATTGCTCTAGTTCAATTACGCTGCAAAGAGCATACCATTAGATCGGTCCAAAAAGGACAAGAGATAGAGAATACCGACAGCTGGCAGCAATTGCCAATCAATTTTGCGCAGCAGGGCCTTTTCATTGATTTTTTCGTTCTCGGCATCGAGAGTATCAACAGGGGTAGTAGCGTCTCCTTGAGGAGCGACGTCCGCGGGCTTATCCTCGAGCGTAGACATAATGTACTTGTTGCTTAAAGAACCACCTCACAATGCCTGATCTGCTCTACGCCGACAAACTGAGCGGCTGGCCCTTCTTAAAGTGCACCATGCTGCAAGAAGATTGTCACATTATAGTCATCGATGACATGCATCATCACAAGCTGCTTCCGAGTGCGAACCTTGCACTTATACCATCCCCTCCTTAGCCTTACCGTTTCGGGACTGCTCCGCGCACGCTCATTCGCCAATTATGAAGTCGTCAACCGAAGCCTCGATGACGAGCTTAATAATGCCACAGCGTACTTCTGCTATGGGCAGAGAGTTTGAAGGTCGCCATTTACAGTTGCGATGGCGAGCTTCGTAAATATTATAGTAGTGATAGCGTTTCATGTTTTTTTTTTTCTCAAAGTACATTTCACAAAGCACATTTTATCATGGGTCATTGATTTCGATACTATTTTATAAGTTGACATACTAATGAAATTATAGTTAGGTGCAAAAGTTTCTACTAGTCCGAGTGCAAACATTTTGAGTAACAGAGGAGGCCAAAAAATTCAATTGAATACCTATGTGTACGAGCATAGTGGTCACAGGCACCTACGGTATACTTATAAATTGGCCACGACTAGTGGTCTGCGGGCTTATAGCATTCCGACTCCCAAGATCACTTGACCCTAGCGATCTTGCAAAATACTGCAATCTGACTATGAAATTACCTCAGGAGCTACTGTGGTTGTTAGGCAAGATGAATATCAATTAATAATTCTAGGGTTAAAGATCTGGTGAGGGCAGGTCTTAGTAGAAAGGTAGTTATAACATGTGTTTATTGACCAGGGTTAGGGTTGAGACACTCAGTTGATAAGAATTTAAGAAGCCGCAATGCAAGGCATTGCAAGCGCACAAGTCCAATAAACCAATAGTTTGAAGTAAAAAATAATAGATCAAATTATAGTAACTAGTAAGCGCTGGATCAATTATGAAGATGTTCTTTTCCTTTGCATAGTCCAGAGGTTTCCAAGAGATAGGATCATTCTAGCCTCATTCTAGCCGGAATGCGCTGCCAATAGAGCAACAAAACGCAGGAAACCATTCCTGTTAAACAGACTCCAACGCGTGCGACTCTAGAACTGGTCAACATGTTGATAGTATTCGGCCATAGGAGGTCTGAAGTGTGATGGAAACTGTAAAGAATGTAGTAATCGACAGGAGCCACCCCTTGGTGCCTGTGACGCCACACATAGCTAACATGAGGCGGACTTGTGGTCAGAGGATCAAAGTAGAATCAAGATCCGATTGCCCTTTAACAAATCAAGAGGGACGCCAAGGAGAGGGGGGAGTGAGTGGAAGTGCTGCTGCGCTGCACAGCTCTAATGAAGGCTGAAATGTGAGAAAAAAACCAGCTGACAATCCTTGTTATGTTCAGTCATGTAGTGTGGTACGTCACAGCTTTTACGTAAAGTACTGCTGCTGCATTTAATTTGTGCTCCAGAGGACACCGTACTATTGACTATTGAAACCTGCAACTGCTTTGGGATATTTGTCGTGCAAAATGCAATCGGCTGCGACATGCTGCGTGCTTCAGAGCTGAAAAGACCTGAATAGGCAATAGTCCTCGGGAAGCATCTCGGCGTTGTCCGGTGTTTTAGTTCAGCCTGTAATGCAAGGTCAATCTTACCTAAATAAGCGCAGAAAAAAAGCCCGAATGTGATGGATCACTTATAATAATTCGCTGCTGCTGAATTAGATGCAAATAGTCGCAATGCATATACCCTTTTCATACTCATATCGTGGGTTGGACATCTCATCTTGAAAGGCGAGCTGGAAGAGGGCCAGCCCTTGATTCTTGAATGGCTCGATTCTATGATCTCGCCGATGATCGTCTAGGACTTTCGTCAGAGTGCGCAATTCAAAGCAACAAATTTACTGCTGCTTGTCTGTTCGAAGTTAATAACAAACAATTTCTCCATGTTTCCTAGAAAAGTATAAGAAGGCGAGCTTCTTCTACAACAGCCGCTTCATTGCTCTCTCAAGCTATCTTAGCAAGACATCTACAAGCAAAATCTCAACCGAATTCGGCATTATATTGTCAAGCCTTTCTTCAAATACTATACTACTTTTCTTGAAAAGATACACTCCAACATTTACATCATGTCTTATCATCACCGTCACGCCGGCCCCTTCTACGCCTATCTTACTCAAACCCACAAAGGCAATGTTGCTGGTGACTGGCACCGATGGCTCGTGATCGCAGCTACCCGTGAGGATATGAAAACGTTCTTCAGAGGATTGCAAAAGTACTCTAAGACTGCGAATGCGACAATCACCGACGTCCATCCTACCCATCTGGCTTGGTGGACGTTTAAGTCCCCTGACGGGTTCTACATCCGAACACTTCTAACAAAGATTTATCAAGATGACCCTGCTTGGTACCAGAACATTGATGAGTTGAAAAAGAGTTCCGGGAAGATCAATGTTATGATTATGGAAGATGCTGGCGGGAACGCTTCGAGGAACTGGACTATTCTACCCGAGCAGGATGTGTCTCTCGATGATTTCTAATTCATCAACCATGGAGATTCCTCTGACTGCTAGTTAAGCTGGTGCTCTTTGCAAATGTCTAGTTCTAGCTAGCCGAAACCGAGGAAAAAACCTGGGTTTTGGGGGAGGGCATCGACAGGACTCATGGATGGTGTAACTGCCAAGCAAAGTAGGGGATATTCAAGACTAGGATGGTCATCTTAGAAAATAGGCTGCAAATCTGATCATAGGTTTAGGCTCGAAGTTTTAACATGGACACGTGTTACACTGCGTGAAAGCAAGTATAGATTGAATTCATCCACTATAGAAAAGGCTGCTAAATCTTAAAGTTTAAAATGGTCGGACGACAGATTGTTCAATAATCAAGGCAGATGGTAACAAAAGATGGGAGTGCTAACCTGAAACGTGAGGAGTGCATTGTATTGGACGATTTCTTTAGCAAGATCAGTTCTTTATAACTACCACTTGCTTAATGAAGAGACCTTTAAATGCAATCTTAACAGGAAATTCAATGAAACCTTTAGTTATCCTATTATCTCGCTCATATATCTGTATTCTTAAGCGACTAATTAGCTCTTTACTTTTATTCTTATTATTCAGTACTTTTCTACCCGTAAACTGGAGAGAGCTAGTGACAATAGTAAGGCTAGGACAAGGAGTGAGAGCGTCAGGACCACGGATAAGGGCAAATATTATATATTCTTAGGAGAGAGGTTCAGATAAAACGTGACTACCAGTATTGGAAAAGAGGAGGAAGTATGTAGCTTCTAATAACAAGATAAACTTCATGAACGGCTTAATTATACTTTCATGTAAGGAAGAGAGAAGGAAAAGGAAACAAAGCGTTTCTAACGGGGCGAACAGCTTTGAATATTTGTCTGTGACTTTAAACACATAGATTGGCGAGACTGCCGAATTAAAAGGCAGAGGCAGCCGCTAATTAGTTTGTTCGGTCTGTACAGTACGATGGGAAGTGGTCGCGGTCATGACCGGCGGAGATCTCTGTTTCTTCTTGCCTGAACTGTGGTAGATGGAACTGCAGAAGCTACTAGAGATTTCCTGACCGATATCGAGGGTCACTGAAATCGAGCGAATCAAGTATAGGAAGTTTCGTGTAAGCAGTGCATTCCTTGATAAGGTCTAAATATAGAACGCGTTATGTGAATAAATTATGATAAAGTTGGGTATCTCCTCGAAGTAATGTAACATGTAGTCCGAACAAGGAGAAAGAAAAAAAATTAAAAACAGTAGTTTGAGTGCAATTGTTTTCCTTAAGAAAAAAAAATGGATTAAAAATCGAGTTTCGAGTGTGTTGGATCGACCATACCCTGGCTTTTCTTTTCTGATTGCGGGCTCCTTTTGATTCCCACCTCGGTGGTGGTGGTTGATTTATTTTGATGGTACGCTTAGGCCAAAAATATCCCAGCACTATCCGCATAAGCGTCAGACACTTTTCAACCCCGCAACAACTACGGCCGACAGCGCCGAGGCGACATCGCGAAGCCCTCAGCGGCTATCGAAGTGTTGAGTGGATGTCGCTATGGCTACAGCATTTCTTTTCATCAATAGCGCGAGCGGCAAGGTCGACGAGGCTTCTCGCCGCTCCTCACGTCGCCATGTGATGAAAGGCAAAAACGCGGGCAAGACATTGAATAGGACGTCCCGATTGGATTTGGCGAAGCGAGAAGTTGTCACGACAGATCAATACCGCCGAATCCTTGCACCAGATGTCTATCGCGGCGCACAGTGTAATGGCGTTTTAGCGTCCAAGATGGGCGCTCCCCAGAGTTTGCTGAACAATGCCTCAAACGATTCCTACTTTTCTTTTGCTTTTCCAATCCGAGTTACCAAGACCGAGTTGGATATAATGAATCAGTGTGAGTATGTAATTGAATTTTGCGGTCTGTCAACGACTTATTGATGTTTGATTCAGGGATGGATCACATTATGACAAAGATCTACCCAAAACGGCTTGATCTAGCGCTTGAGGACACTAAGCTATCATGGCTTCAAGTGTTGTGCGCTGATGAAGCTAGTAAGTCTGCTCTCCTTCAGTTCCTCCCTGCCCAACTA
Organism: Waltergamsia citrina; assembly: GCA_022814615.1. NCBI lineage: Eukaryota > Fungi > Ascomycota > Sordariomycetes > Hypocreales > Bionectriaceae > Waltergamsia > Waltergamsia citrina. The sequence continues at coordinate 91,464 of JAKLNE010000062.1, read as the reverse complement.
AAATTTCGATTCATAGCTTGTCGCTGCTATTTTGCATTGATGCAAGCGGGCAATGAGATCTTTCTCGGTGATGTTGGTGATCCGAAGAAGGCCGCGTACTCCATGTCCCGCACGTTGCGAGAAGTCCAAAACCGGCTTCAAAGCGATAAGGCTTTGGATGACTCAACCATTGCTATTATTTTGTCTCTCATCATGCAAGAGCAAATAAGAGGGGACTATCTTAGCGCAAAAGTCCATATGGAAGGATTAGGGAAAATCATCAAATTGAGAGGTGGCGTCGAGAAGATCGGCGTCAATCCAGTGCTCGCTTTGAAGATTGGGATGTGAGTAGTCTTCAAGCCACCTTTGGGTCTCTTGGCTAACAAAGCTTCCAGGACCGATATTGTTGCTTGTTTGCAAAGCGGAAATGCCCCTTTATTCTTTCGGGACAACATGGTAGACGTTCGGACTGCCCTCGCCTCCAACGCTATTGATTTCGACTTGCCTCCTCATCACTTGCTATCTCCCTTAAGAAGCATAGACATGGAGCTACAAAACGTCTGGTCCGATTGCATGAGAGCATCAAGACTCTTCAGGCGCATGGCGGGCTGTCAACTCAACGTGTGGACCTTCCAAGAGATTGAACTATCAATCTGCTACCGTTTACTATGGTATCGACCACTTGGCAGCGAGGCAGAAATCTCCACGACATCTACGGCGTGCTATATCGGGCTCATCAACTTTATTTGTACCATGTTTCTCCAGTACGACAATCGAAGGATGATCAACTTTCCTCTGGTATCATCTCACGCGAGAACATTGCTCATTGGCCACATTGACTCTCTGAATCCGAACCTGGCCTTCTGGCTAGCTGCCATAGTTAGCATATGGGTATCGTCAGATCCTGATGGATCATGGGTGATCCCAGTACTCCGACAAACTGCCGACCGCCTAGATGTGATTACGTTCGACCAAGCACTTAAGCACCTTACGAGATTCCCTTGGGTGTCTCCTATTCACGACCCGCCTGTGCGAATGATCTGGTCATCCGTACGTGAGGAGCACACAACGAACACTTGAGAACTCAGAAGTTACGATGTGAAAAATCCAAGAAACGGAGATGAAGTAATATATTCAGTCACACATTGTCCTTTAACATGTGTGCTTATCCCTGGCTATATCGGGCTAACAATCTAATTCTTGGCGCTCAGGTACTTCGAGTAGAACTCGACGAGTTTCGGCGCCGTCTCGGACACGTCTTTGTACAGGTCCACATGGGACTTCCCCTGAATAACACACAATTCCTTTGGCTCCTCAGCCAATGCGATTGCCTCCTCGCTAAACCAGGCGGTATCGGCCTTTGACCCAATGATCATCAACAAGGGACGAGGAGATATCATGTTGTTGAACTGGAACGAGTCGTAATTGGCGGAAAGCGAGGCACCAGCCGCAAGGAAGGTATTTGGAGCGCGCTCATGTACCATTGGCGGTTGGCGATAATACTCCCATGCTTCTTGCATCAAGACCGGTTGCTTCTTGCGCTCCTCAGGGTCGTCCGAGAACAATGGAACGGTTGCACGAGCCTCACCAGTGAACTCCTTTACTCGGTCTTCGTTTGCTCGTTCAAGAGCTTCTCCTGTTGCATCGGCCCCCCTTTGTCGTTGAGCTCTACCAGCGCACATGGCGCTGATTGTTGCCACAGCCCTCATGCGTGTATCGGTTTGGGCGGCGAAGGGAACATATCCTCCGGAGGCGCAGATACCTAGAGCTCCGATACGCTCCGAATTGATTCCGTCAACGGTAGATAGGTAAGTCACAGCGGCTCGGGCATCTTCCGCTCTCTGCATGGGGTTCTCGAGACCCCTGGGCTCTCCTCCACTTTCTCCGCCATAAGCAGCATCGAAAGCCAGAGCGTAGAAGCCTTGAGTTGCGAGAGCTCGAGCATAGACACCCGAGGTCTGCTCTTTGACTGCGGTGAATGGATGTCCGATGACAACGGCGGCGCCGTGGCGTTCTGGCGAGCCTTCCGCTGGGTGGTAGAGGTCGCCCACAATGGGAATGCCGAAGCTCTTAAAGTTGACCTTGGTTGGAGAAGTCATTATGTTGGATCTGTTTTTTATTTTGCAAAGAAGTTGGTTCTCTTCACATATGAGTGAGTGATGGATGATGTTTCAATCATTTGACTACCTGGCTCGAGCCTCAAGGTGTTCTTATACTGAAGAGGACCTCGGACTTTACGCATGTAAAACTACTACGCCCGGAAGAGTGGCCATATGAAGTCGCGAACATCGTTTCAGACCGAGAAGGTATCCCTATTGTCGGCCAATGGAAGATTTGTTTCCCTTTCAAGATTTCGATGACGAACTACTGACGGTTTAACGGGCGGCTGAGAAACGTCCCCACCCCAGAGTCCAGGGACGCAAAGTCAGCCAATGAGAGATAAGCTACCCCTTTGGGCTTAGTGGCTACCGGATGTAGCTCATCCAAAGGCAAGGCAGGACTTGTCTAAAGGTAAGTAAAGAATAAAAGAATAAAAGAAAGAAATAAATTTAAACCTACCGTAAAATCTCTCTCTTAAGATAATGTGCTACAATAAGCTTGTTAGACTTTTAATATCTTATTATTCTCCTTCTATACTATTCATACGTTAATTATATATTTAAACATAATATCTTAACAGAAATAATCGTTTACTATAGATTGTGCAGTACATATAAAGTTAAATATAAATAGTATGATTATTTCACAGTCTATTTAGCTAGTAGCTAAATTGATAAATCGAAATCTGTGTCAGAACCGAAGAAAAAGTTATCATCAAAATCATCCTGAGCCTTATTAGAAAGCTCCCAGGTGGCTAAATAAGACCCTTCATCTGTTTCAAACAGGCAATCGGGCGCATATTTATCTGAAACATCATAATCACAAACATTTGGAATCGACCCCACAGCCGGCGACGTAACTTGGCTGTCCTCTTGCTTCCATACCGCCCTTAGTGTTTCAACTGTGCCGTTACATTCAGTTAGTAGAACTGTTGACTTTTCGGCTGGGACAGAATTTCCGGTCGTACTCAGTAGAACCGAGATCACCGGTGGAATAGCAGCCAGGCCAAGTTTTGATATCAGTCTCTCCACAATCCGGCATTGGTAACTCAACAGCAACGCGGTAGACTCCTCTGAGGTCAACCTAAGGGTAACAAGAAAAGCTGTGTGGACCACTAAGGCCGAAGGAACTAAAGGGGTACAACGATCTGCAATTATGCTCTTACAAAACGTGAAATCCGCATCTAGGCTGTCGAGAAGAGTATGAGCCAGATCCTCGCGACGTTCGTTTGATGTCTGCGTGAGCGTCGCTGTGCGAATAACACTCGCGATCTTGTATAGTTGCTTTAGTGACTTGAAAGGAGAAAACTGTTGAAGAGGTCCGAAATTGGGGCGAAGTGCAGATCTCCAATCTTGATGCTCAGGCTCTTCATCAACCGTCTCAATGTAGGCATCAACTTCTGGAATCTTGAAATGAGGACAACTTCGGTGTCCAAGGTGCGCCGAAGCAAAAGTATCCAACATGATACATGCAGCTAATGTACACATTCCTGGTGAACGCTTTGCGGTCTGTTCATCGCCTGTAATATCATCGGTGTGCAGTTGATTGGATTCTCGAAGGTGGAGTGCTAGTTTCATTGCTGTTCCTATAACAAGCCAGGCGGCGAGAACTTTTCCTTGGCCCATCAGGATCAGAGAGTGGAGAAGTAAGGCGCGAATGTGTGGCAGACAAAGCTCCTGCTGCTCGCATGGTATCATGCGTCGAGAGCTGACGAATAGTATTAAAGGGCTTGAGCCGATAGGAGAAGCTCCCATGCCGTCATGTGAAGAGACTTGGAAGGAAGCCAATGCCATTGCGGCCCATAGTTCAACATAAGAGGGAGATATTTCCGATAAAGCGTTGAAAGATATACCCTCAGCAGGTATGTGAAGCGCTGTTGTCCAAAGAGTCTTCTCATCGATAATCGGTAGCCAGCATTGGGTATAAGAGCAATAAACCTCGAGCAGATGCCGCCAATTTTCAGGGAGCTTCAGGGAACCCCGACTTCCCAAGGGCCTAATAGGATCTAGGGCCTTGGTGCCAGCAACGCTTGTCGGAGCTGTAAAGATAGACTCGCTGTTGGCTGGTGTAAGAATAGCGCAATTCTGAAAGTCACTCTGTCCTATATGGCTGTTGAGATCCGGTGTACTCATATCATACTTTGGATCGCCATATAATGTTAAGTCAAGGCTATTTATCCTCTCCCGAAACCTGGATTCTATCCACCTCAGATGCAGTTGTCGACCTCGGGTTTGAAAGACAGAGCTTTCTTTGTTGAGTAGAGTGTCGAGAATCTCCATATTATTCGGATTCTGCTCGAGCAGATAGGCAAGTGATGACTCTAGGGCTTTAGAATACCCCAACGGCAAGCCTCGTTTCCTCTGCGAAAGTGCGTATGCACATTCCTTCCCTTCGGATACGCAAGCATCACAGCTGGGGCGAGCACCATTGCACCTTCTGCGACTAAGTCTGCATTGGACGCATGCCACCGACACTCTTTTTCTTTTGCGTGCCTGTCTCCTTGTAGTATTTGATGTTGGGCTATGTGGTTGTATTGTTGTCGACATTATTCTTGAGCTTGATTCACACCTTACGCTTGAACGTAAAGGCAATCGAATCAGTCGCCAATGAATAAAATAATAGGCTAAGCCGGAATAACTCTGTAATCAGAATGTAATGTAGCCGCAGTGCTGTGACAGGGGTCACGGATGACAGAGCTTGGTCAGGGGATGCTAAGGCACGCGGTTGCATGTGGAAGTCAATTAGCGGTTGTCAGAACTCCTGGGTGGCGACTCGTAAGCCATGAAGACTTAACGATAAGATAGATTTCCCCATTCAGCTTCTACCGCTTATGGGACGTTACTTGGCGCATAGCCGGGGCCTTCGGGAGTAAGCCGCGGAGAGAGCCCGTGGACCTCAGGTCACCTTTAAGACTGATGTTCGTATTCTTTTCGAAGCCTTTTGTTGAGAGAATATGTCTGCTCCTCTGAGCTCTCTTTCTTTAAATCCATGCCTCTGTCGTGGTGGTTTTGGTCGTCTTCGTAGTCACCGTCGTCTCAGTGATCTCTTCCACGACCTCAGTGATCAGAATAGTAGTTTTCTGAGCCTCATCGTCGCCAGTCTTGCCCTTACCCTTGAGCCACCCCCAGTAGAGGCGAAATCACTATCATCAGATATATGGGATTACGAAGGTGCTTTGGCATGATGGGAAAATGTGCATAACAGCAGGATAAGACTTTCAGGGGCGATGATAATACCTACAGTATCCAGGTGTGTAAACTCATACTTATCGTCTACAGCTGGTGAGAACAAGCAAGGAGGCTCGCTTATTGTTGTAGTATAAACGTGGTCCTTAGTGGTATTAGTAGTAATAAATCAATAAAATTTATTCCTGTAAACAGTGAAGTTTAAAGCTAAGATCTTTATCACGGTGTCGAAGGCGAGTAAGAAGACAGTTTTATTAGTCTACGAGCCTGTCACAAGGTGATGAGGGGTGCTCCCGAGGGATCTGCTAGGATCCACAACAGGCATGATAATAGAAAGAGAGATCTAATAATGGGAACACTGAACATGGAGAATCTATTGATAGATTAGGCTTTTGTTGAGCTATTCCCCGTGGGACATAAACAATTGAGGTAGGTCTGATTATCGCGCGGGCCTCGTGGGCATCGCCCTAATCGTCTTGACCTAGATGATGGACCTTGCATAAAATTGACTTAGCCAAGCATGTTGGTACAGGAAGCTATAGTTTAGGTCATAAAATTTGACAGAACGCGTACGATGACGTTACAAGCTAGAAGGAGTGTAAGTAGGAAGCGATATCGCTGTCAGCTGAGGGCCAGGGCTGTTCGAATGATCTCGGCAATTGACCGTGGGCAAACGCCGCGGAGTCTGACTCGGCGTTTCTCGCCACATTGAGTCCCATAAGTCTTGGGAGACTTACCGAGTTCGCGTTAGTCTTATTACGATATTTGCAATTGAATTTACGCCGTTAGTCCTGGCGGGGTAGTTCGCTAGGTCCTGTAATCATTAAAACGCCGAGCCTTGGGAAAAGCATGAGCCGTCCCCAGTGACTATGCACAGGAGCTGGGACAAAGTGGAGAAGTTTTCGGCGTAAAGTAAGGACCTGCAAGTCTGTTCAAAAGCGGGGAATCTGGGGATCTTTAGCGGGAAAGACGCGGCGTCATTCTGCACGTTTCCTCAAATCTTGCACGTTGCATCTGATTTGTGCTCAGCATCTGCCTCCTTTAATGATAATCGTTATGCAGAGTCTGATCTCTTCGTCTTGTGGCAAATAGCTCTTTGTGAGCTAGAATTTTGAATCCGAGTATCAACATGGCACGCCAGCGTTCAGAAACGCAACCGGCGGAGAGCAGCCGCTCATCTAAGTCGAGTCATAAGAGCGCCAGAAAGCCAAGAGGATTGACTTGTGCTAACTGTCGCTTAAAAAAGGTAAGATTCAATCCAATGAGTCTTAATTGGATTCCACTCCTTGACCCTTTGCGTTAAAGCTGGTTTCGGGGGCTAAGATGCGAATGCACTAGATTCGCTGCGGTGGAGGTTATCCAATATGCAAAACCTGCGAGATCTACAATGAAGAATGTCGATACGACAAGACGCCCTCTCTTGCTCAATTTGCCGCGATGTCACAGCGCCTTCAAGAAGCGGAACAGGCTTTATTAGACTTACGAGCGAACGGAGTTAGCTCACCCTCATCCCGTGGTGATGTAGCCCACGAGCATGGACCACCACTCGATGGTAACCCTATATCTCCACTGATTGATCAGTCTGTGGCCGAGGAACCTGAGCTTGAGTCGCCAAACATCGATATTGACTCTGTAAATGGTACGCGCGACGTTTGCGAAGGCCCCAACCCGGCACCTTCATTAACCATATCCACGGTTCAACGTTGTGCTGTAGACGGAGGCGCTCAAGAGCCGAACGCGGCAACTGCAGATCAGACGACCTCCAAGAATCCGGTGTCTAATGATTTGAGTATTGATGAGCATGGAAAGATTATCTACTATGGTCCTACATCGGCGGTCCATGATCCCCCTTTTCACATGGAGACACCTATATCTACCACTTCCACAATAGGTACCAGCGCTTCATCCAGAATCGAGAAGCGCAGAATCATTTCAGCACACGCCAGGGAGTCGGCCACTTGGGAAGAATTTGCTGTAGGAAATGCGTCTCTTGAGACAGGCATACCTGCGCACTTGATGGCGAAGCTTCTTCACGTGTATTGGACTTGGGTATCGCCAATGTTTATGTGGGTTTATCGGCCTGCGTTCGTTCGTAAGTAGGTACCTTGACTAATCTCGAAGAATAAGTACTGACTAATGCCTTGGGTATAGGGGATATGGCTACCGGGGGCAGATATTATTCAGATTTCTTGTTAGTAGTCATCTGCGCGCACGCAGCTAAATACGAAGAGAAAAGCTCCGTTGATCTCCTCCTTGCCCGAGCTCGTCGCTTATTAGGGGCAGCAATACAGCAGCCAAGTTCGATCCCAACAATCCAGGCGCTGTTACAGCTTAGCGCTAGAGATTTGGCTCAAGGCTCCATCTCCCAAGCATGGGTCTACAGCGGCATCGCATTTCGAATGGCTAGCGACCTTGGGCTGCAACATACTGGGCCTGAGATTAAGGGAATGGGGCCAATTGATTTGGAAATCAGACGACGGCTGTTCTGGAGTTGCTATTTTTGGGACAAGTAAGTATCCATTCCTTGTGTTTTTAAATTCATCTTGTACTGAAAAGGTCCTCTTATAGAGCGACAAGCCTCTATGCTGGCAGATTACCAGCTATGACTGAGCTCCTTGACCCAACTACTTTGGACGAATGTGGGTTATTTAGCTGGGTGATTAGATAGATTGAAGTATACTAAGAGCATCTAACAGTGGACGATTCAACCGAACAAGAGATTTGGACTCCTCATTATCCCGACAGCCTGAACCTCACGAAAATGACGCTTAATCAATATCCGCCTATGTCAAGCTATTCAGTTTCAGCCTTCGCTAATTCCTGCAAACTTTCTATTATCATCAATGACATTATAGTTCAGCTTTACTCGCGAAGAAGCAGAGCAATCACTGAGGAAGCATTGAAAGATATTAAGTCTCGTCTTGATAAATGGCGAGCCGACTCTCCTTTACATTTGAGATATGAACCAAATAACCTGCCGATGGTCTGTCCGCCGCCTCACATTGTCTCTCAGAAGTAAGGCACCCTATCTCTGAATTCCGATAACATCGATTAACATTGCTATTCATAGTTTATTATACTTTACTACAATAATATTAGCTCACCGGCCATTCTGGTCTGTTCCGGCCTTCTATCAAGTATGTATAGATGCCGCTCAAGGTATTGAGAAGTTCATCCTGCTTCTCGAAATGACCTTCGGCCTGAGCAATATCACCTATATGATGGGTTATTGCATCTACACTGGTGCTTCTGCAATTTTAGAGGACGCTAAAAGAGGAGAGGGTGCATCCTTTGATACCTTAAAGACATATCTAAGAGCACTCAACGCGGGGATGAAGAATTGCCCGTTGCTTGAACGCAGCTTGCACATTATTGTAAAAGGTCTGAACCACACCCCTTCTCAAGTAAGCAATAGCCTTGAAAGGCCTGCTAGACATGCAGACATAAGCTTTTCCGGCCCCTATAGTTACATTCCCGCTTTTCCTTATCTTGGGTCTAGCGCACCAATGCACTTTGATGCTGATGTTGATCTCGGGGGACAAGATATGGACTCATTTGCAATGCTCGATTGTTTCCCAGAGCTCCAAACTGATTTCGGGGACTTAAGGTACCCAATTCAGTAGCAATAAAGATAAAAAAGTTCAAGGTCTCTATTGTGTAAAGTAAGGATAGATTTTGTATATTCCAATATCTTCGGACATATCTGTTGCTAACTATGTTAAGTCCACCTTCGTGTAATAATTTGTTGGATTAGCTTTAATTAGTTACCTAGGTTATAAAGCTGAGTAAAGAAAAACAAAAACAAAGAAGAGATGCACTCATTCATATTAAAATAAGATAAATATCTTTGGTTAAAATAAGCTCACAATAATAACTCTGGATGGTTAACTCTCGCGGGCTGAGCTAAATTAGTGACGTGTTCTAACGAAAAGCCACTCTATTCGATTAGAAATAGAGAACTAACTAGTCGAAAATAGTTAACAACCTCTCAAAGAACGTAGCGGAAATCTTTGTTTTCGAACTCGGTCATATCTCTCATTCCACACTCGTCACTGGCAGCTTTGTCTGGCTCACCAAACTTTTTGTTGCGATGCCTGTTGATAGCAAACATGTAAACTGCGATGGAAACTGTCAGATCTTATATTAAGATAGGGTTTGATGTTCAAACTTACTAAGCAGAAGCAGATGGCAGACGAATTTGATAGCATAACCACACAGGAGACCAATCGTTGCACCTGTAAAGTGAGGGGCCTCTTTGGGATCAACGACAAATGGGCCTGCGAAGTTACCCCAGCAGTATGCAGAGCTTCGAAAAGAGTTAGTAAGATGTTATTGATTCGCCTAAGAAGTGACTTTGACCTACAATACCATAGCACTAGCTAAAGATCGATGGGTGTAGCCAGCCATGTTGGAGGAGATGGTGGTCAAGGATACAGTGAAGCCGACAGATTGGGAATTGACGAGCCAAAAGCTGACAAGTCTACCCCACGTATTGCTTCGAGGGAGGAACGCCATGCAAGCCGCTGATATAGTACACAAAAGATTGGCCACCGAAGCCGTGATCAAGCGAGCTGATTTGATTGTTAGTTTCTTGTCCTAATACCGACCATCTATTGATTAATGGGCAACCCACAGTTTGGTACGTTCAAAATTATGGTGCCACCAATAAGTAAAGCAACAATCTGAACAGCGTCTCCGACTGACTTTAACTGAGTTGTCATGGTTGTACCGAAGCCCATATCCCGAATGATGATCGTCGAGAAGGAATTTACGACTCCATTTGGAATAGCACTGACTGAAGTGTTAGGACTGGACAGAAAATCAAGGCGAGTGAGAATTTCAGAGTACTTACGCTGCAAAGACACTGATGAAGATCAATATCGTTTTAGGATCCGTAAAGCCTTTGACTGCCTGTTTCTTATCGAAAGACTTATTTTTGATTCCAGTTTCATTACTAGCGACTCGTTTAACCGCCACCAAACGCTCACGGTGATTGAGAAACCGAGCGTTTGAAGGCGAATCTGGCAGGAGGAACCAAACGACAAAGGCCCAGACACATGTGATGCCGCCAAGCTGAGAATTCATTAGCGTCTCACAATTACCGAACCTTCTAAAATTAAGAGGGTAGTAATCGAGGGGACCTACAATATAGAAGATCAATTCCCATCGCTCAGGTTTCATATCAGGAGAGAGTCTAGACACCCCCATTGAAACATAAGAGCCGACCTGGAAAGAGTTAGCCTATTAAAATTCCTATCATAGAACAAAACATCTCGTGACTTACAATCCCGCCCCATCCAAGTGAAGAGCTATATGTTTTAGCTTTGAAAAGTCTTTGGTCTTAATATCAGAGCTGAGCACTTACTACCAGATACATTGCCGAAGCGGGATTTCGCGTCGCGTGTACCAGAACCCGGTCATCAAAGTAAGACCACTTATAGGAAATTAGCAAAGTCCCAAAGATAGGTGCGACAAACATACGGTGTAACAGCAGCTTCGAAAATTCCCATGAAGACTATTAAATAGCTGTTAGATGAGCACATTTGACACGGGCAGTTCTCCGACCTGATAAAACTCACACCTCACAGCCACTATTTGGTTTGTTAATGATCGCAATTGTAAAGCGAGAGTTTTAGTGGTACTTACAGGCGCTGCTATATGTGCGACTCTGGGTCATAATTATAACCATTAGTCCCCAAAGAAAGATACTGATAGCCATGACTTTTTGTGCAGGAAATCTCCCAATCAGCCAGCCACATGGATATTGGCCGAAGAAGTAACCTGCATACACCACTTCCAAATGTTAACAAGTGTTCATGAAATTGGTTTGAGAACATAAGGGCTATTCAGTAGAAAAACGTTAACCTACTTGCGGAGAGATAGTTGAATTCCTTTCCCTTTAGGTCTAAGGCTTCTTGATATCCAAATAAATTTGCATAATTCAAAGATGTCTTATCCATAAATTGCAACGCTTGGGTGATCAAGAAAATTGGAAGAATAGTCAAGTCTAGTTTCCACCTCACTTTGCGCATCTGTTGCCATTGAGGTCAGCGGAGTTGAAATTGCTAGGCTTGATGCATACCTCTTTGTCGGAAACGTCTAGGGCTAAAGCCTCTCGGTATTCTTTATATCCCACGGCATTATCTTGATGGGTTTCGTCCATTTCATGGACACTTCTCCCATCGACAACGTCTTTGGATACATCGGCGTGTGCCTTCTCTGTGTCGGCCATGATTTCAACAGTGCGTCGTTACTAGTAGAGGGATCAATCAAGATAGGCGAAGAAAAGATAGAGGGTTGCAATTGAGAAGACTCATATTCTTCCGGGGGAGAGCTATTATAAGCCACCCAAGCGACGGCATGAGTTATCTATTCAGGGTTTTGTGAGGTCTGGAGAAGTTACACGAGAGCATGTTGGTCGATAGTGCGGAGAGAGATTCCGGAGCGAGTTGGGGCCCCATATTTTCCAAAACTAGTAGCAGTGCTATCGAGCCGCGCTTTCAAACTCCCCGGGCAAACGCCGCGGAGAATGGTTTGGACCAATCCGCACCAATAAACTCTACTCATATCACACTAAAACAATCATGAGAAGAACAAACAGTGAAAGGTAAAAGTCCGTATTCTCTTACTATTTCTAAAACTTTTCTAATCTTGCGTATGGTAATCATAAACAGTTCCTACCTGTCGAAAATGGGTCAGCATCTATCATCCATACTAAGAACTCGAAAAGTTCAAACTTCAGCTTCAGCTGAGGTGGAAAGCTCCAGTGACTCCGATGGATACCTAGCTAAGCCCAGTGGCGCCTGTTGTCTCAAAGGCACGATTCACAAGGGCGACGCTCGCGGCTCATGGGAGACAATAGAGGGAGTTGAGACATATGTTTCTCGTCCGAAAAAGGGAAACGAAAATGGTCATGTCCTCCTGTACTTTCCAGATGTCTGGGGGATGTTTCCAAACGGCCTCTTAGTGATAGATGCTTTCGCCGATGCGGGCTTCCTTGTCCTGGGTCTAGATTATTTCAGAGGCGTAAGAATATCTCCAGATTCCTTTGGGCTTGAATCCTTTATATGCTGACGAATTTAAACTGCAGGACCCTGTTTGGAAACATCGGAAAGATCGACATGATAAATCAGACCCAAACTTCGATTACGAAGCATGGAAGCGGAAGCATATGGCATTCGCCGATGAAGCCGTTCCCAAGTGGACCAAAGCAGTTGTTCAACGATATAGCACTGGTGCTACGAAATTTGCTTGTGTAGGATACTGTTTCGGGGCTCCCTACGTCTGCGATCAGCTTGCCAAAGATGTGGTGACTGTTGGTGCTTTTGCTCACCCCGCATTTTTAAAAGAGCATCATTTTCGAAACATCAAGAGTGAGTCTTACTATGATTGATAGGATGAGCAGAAGAGAGTTCTTAATCACTTTACTGACCTCTTATCATAGAGCCACTATTTCTATCTTGTTCAGAGATAGACCATACTTTCGATGTTAATTCCAGACGAAAAGTACTAGATATATTGCAAGCCGAAGGGAAAAGCTACCATTACCAACTGTTTTCAAGTGTTCAGCACGGATTCGCTCTGAGGGGCAACCCAGATGATCCATACGAAAGTAAGTACCAATTGCAAGTGAAGTTCAATTGCTGATTGTAAATGTGGTGGTAGGATGGGTCAAGGAACAGAGCTTGGAAGGCATGGTAGCATGGTTCAGGTTCTGGTTATCAAAGTAGAAGAATAATCACTTTACTTAGTTTAGATAGCGAATTTATTGGCCGATGGTGCCCATATTCCATACAACTATTCTTTTCTCAGCCCTAGTAGCTACGTGCTAGATCCGTACAACTGCATTGATTCTTGATGACGAAGGCGTTGACTACTCAACCCAAAACCGTAAGTGAACAGCAATTAGCAGTACATTTAGCTCAATGGGCCGAGGGGTTGTGGGATGGGCATTTTAACGAGACTTTTCTTTCGTATCTGTGTCAAGACTTAATCATGCCGTTCGGTTTACCTTGTTAAAAAAAAAAAGTTATCTTGGGGAGCGGCTAATTTCTTGCAGGCCACTCCATGGAAAATCTCCGCGGAGTTTGGCCGTGGTTAATTATGTGGTGACTTTCTACGATAGGGTGAGTAATTAGCACAGGAAAGCGTACTCGAGCAACGGGATCGAGTGGCAGATGAGCAGGACGCTTAATATTCCTACTTCTCAATATCATCTTCAGATTGAACCTGCAATGCCAGATTTTCGACTGTATCTAAGATTTCTATACCCGCTAAAAACCCCCAACCCAAATATAGCCACAGCACTGTACGAACATTAAGCAACCCAAATAGAGCAATATGACCCAATCAAGAGCTTTTGATTTTTCGGGGGAAGTCGCAATTGTAACTGGCGCCGGGTCTCGTATGAATGGTAAGCCCTCTTCAAAATCACTTGCTTATCCTCTTCCTCCAAGTAGGTTTGCTAACAAATTATCTTCGTGGCAAGGTGAAATCGGAAATGGGCGCGCAGCTGCTATTCTTCTTGCTCGACAAGGGGCTAAGGTAGCGCTTGTCGACTTCAATGTCGATTGGGCTAAAGAGACTAAGCGCATGATTGATGAAGAAGGTGGCATGTCTGAAGTCATTCAAGCCGATGTTTCGGATTCAGATTCATGTAAGAATGCTATAGACAAAACGGTGGAGCTCTTTGGGGCGGTTCATATCCTTATCAATATCGGTGCGAAATTCTACTCTGGGCTTTTACATACTTTGGCTAACTATCACATATTTTAGTTGGTGTTGGGGGTGCTATTGGTAACGCTGTTGATATTAATATGGAAGCCTGGGAGAGAGACTTTCGCATCAACGTCACAAGCATGGTCCTCATGAGCAAGCACGCTATTCCCGAGATGCGTAAAGCCGGAAGAGGCTCAATTGTCAATATGTCGAGTGTTAGTGGATGTAAGTTTATCATCAATCTATTCTCGTGGCACCCTACTGCTAACACATCCCTAAGTGCTAGGAGGAAACCCAAGCTTGCTGTATCCTACTAGCAAAGGAGCTATTATCCAGATGACGCGTGCTATGGCTGCTCATCATGGCCAGGAGAATATCAGAGTTAACTGTGTGGCTCCCGGCATGGTTTACACTCCAATGACAAGGGGCCGAGGCATGACAGATGAGATGAGGCAGGCACGAATCAACCAGAATCTCATGAAGAAGGAGGGTACTGGTTGGGATGTTGGCTATGGTTTGTCTGTACTGCCTTTATGATCATTCTCATAACACTAACAGAATGTTACTAGCAATTCTATTCCTTGCTAGTAAAGAAGCTGGTTGGATTACTGGCTTGATCATGCCTGTCGACGGAGGTGTAAGGCTCCTTGTACCCCGTGATACATAATCTTGAGCTGACATTACTAGACTACTGCTGGAAAGGCTGATCGTCCGGCCATGAAAGCGGACGATCTTGCAGCACAAAACACAGGTATCTTAAATTAGCACTATGACATAGGATTGATAATATTATAAAATAGCTGTATTTTTAGCTTTTTTATAATATATTCAAAGTTTACATTTATACTTAATATATTTATAATATAATAATTTTCTTTTATATGAAAAACTACAGTCGAGAGGCCTGACGATAGTTCACAACGCAGTAGCCAGTGGGATATCCTCGATGTATCTTGTGAGCCTTCGACGAAAGTCCTCCCGGACCTGACATGCTTCGACTGCGTGACCTGCCCTCAGTAGCCAGCTCTCCAATTCTGACAACTCACACAAGATTTGCGGACCCACTGGATCTTGACTATACTCTCTCAAGTCAATGATGTTCCGCAAACGACGCACTGCAATATTCAGTACAAATTCTTTGCGATTTTCCGCCTCCATGATGACTCTCATTACGTATGCCAACGTCCTTGCCTGCATGCGTTGGATGAATACACATGGTCTTGTATAGGCCGTTGCTTCGGTCATGGGGTTATGTGCAACCTTTCTTTTATATGCTGTGACCTCGGGCTCATACATTTTACTCTTCAATAGCGCCGAAAGGGCACGAAACTTCTGTACAGTTCCTTCACGCTCCGAGATACTGAGTTCTCGTATGTCCTCAATGCTTTGTGCCATCAATTCGTGGTATTCCTCCAAGGTCTCAATGGTAGAGAGGCATCCATCCTCACTATTGTAGTTCGCTCCGCTGCGGCTATGTAATTGTGTTGTTGTGGCTTCGAAATGGGATACCGCCGAAAAGTCACTAGGCATATTTGGCTCCATGGCTGCGTAAATTTCGTTAGCTGCGAGGAGCGACTGACGCGGAAGCGTGATTAAGTCTGAGTCCCATATCATGCGATAATGTAGCAGCAGTAGGCTAGGCTCTGGCCGAGAAAATATCAGGTTCGCATTAATTGTCCAGGCACGTCTAACAGCTTCGATGTTGGAGTGATCTCCCTTACAAAAGCCAGCTATTAGCCTTTGCATAGATCTTAGGGCTCGGAGGAGCGGATGCTGGCTTGAATAGCGCAGTTTCGCTAGACTGAGTAGATGTGAAGATAGAAGCTGTGATAGCTGCATTTGTTGACTTTTCATCAAATTCCAGAATATCTCAAAGAGATTCCATAGCAGAACCGGCTCTTTCACAGACAGGAAGCCCTCCATCTGCAAGAACACCTTGCGTACGAGGCGTCCCGCTAAAACCCCCTCCTCTTGTTCAAGCAGGACGGCGATGAGTCGGAAGGAGAAATTGATGTCATCTGTATCGTAGACATGACCAAGCTCACAGATCCGAGGCATCATCTTGCCCTGGCTAGTGGCGAAGGAACCACTGTCGCTTTCGTTGATACTGGACTGAAGCCCATTTTTGCTCTTCTCACCCACCACATTCTTGGTCACGTTCTCAGTTTTCTCAAGGAAGGCAACTATCCATGTTTTGATAGAAGTGAGAAGGTCGAGCACAATGGCTTCATCAGAGCTGAGTGGAAGCCTGGCTGGTTCGAGCAATCGCTGATCTGGGAGTATACCACAGCTGATTAGGGCAGGAGCCGGTTCTATCATGTATAGCTCAACATCTCGTCTAGATTCCCCGTTGATAACCTGATCAGTCATTCGTGAAACCAGACGATGATTTTTGTGGAAGCCCCATTGAGACAATCGTTTTCGCAGAGTGCCAGGTCTAGCCACAGGATCTGATTAGCCATGAAAACAATGTGGCTAGGTTTTGGTATACGAGTGTCTTACCTTATCCTGAAAGCATGTTTCTGTTCTAGTTTGTCGATAATGTGCCTCACTTTGTGCCGTTCCACAACGTACATACGCTTGATGTGCGGGTACACAGCATTCCATTCCGCCTCATCGTGACGGAATGGCCCCTCCGCTGCCTGTGGCCCGGGAGCATCTGGCACTGGTTTCGGGCGGATGACGAAACCCTTGTTCTCGGAGCTGGAATGGTTGGTGCTCATTTGCAATTGGCATTGCCAGGCTTCAAGGGTGCGGCTCTACAATAACGGACAGGAAAGTTTGCTCGATGAGGGCTTGAGAACGATCAAGGGCGAGCCGGACATGAGTTTTTGTCCGATTGAGTGGTCGTTAGCACTAGCGTGACTTCTTGCTTACGAGATGTAAGGATGTGCGCAGGACAACGACAATAATTGATAGAATCGCAAGGCCTTGATGATTACCAATACAGGTAAGAAACTTGCTAAACTAGATGATCTGCTGGATGATCCGACGGACCACTAGTTCGTCATAGCGATGAGCGATTGCATCGAATCAAGCTAGGCGGAAATGTTCCTGCGGACTTTTAGATTCATCCTACCCGTAATTACACCAGTTGTACAGTACTCCGGCCGGTACACAACGTCGGTGATCCTCATTGGTTCTCTTAGTCGAGATTGTTTGCGGCGTAGCGTTAAGCCAATCAAAAGCACACAATTTATGTCCGGAGTGACAGGGGTCGAAAGTACAGTACATCAAGAGAGTGAGTCGGGCCCCGGGGTGAGCGTCTGGTAGCCTTGTATGGAGTCTTGTCATTCAGTGAGTCATGCTCCTAATGGCGTCCTCGAGCAAAGAAAATACAGGGCTAGATTTATCAGAAGCAAAAAGTGAATTGGTCATCATGTCGAGGATCATAAAAACGGGATAGGTATCTGGTAAAGCTAGCCACCAGCATATAAAACGCCCCTAAGTATTGATACAACTCGTCGGACTATCTTCATCGTTTCTCTCATCCTCAACTTCATTTGCCAATCTTCACATAAAGTTAGCACCAAAATACGAGCAACCCTTTGGCGATGTCTACTCGTTACGATTCCGGCCCGGTTGACCCTGCCCTTTTGGCTCAAAACCTCACCTTTGCCTCGGGGCCAACAGCTAAGAACCGTCTTATGAAATGTCCTATGACTGAGAGTCTTGCGACGTGGAGCACGGCAAATATTTACGAGAGGGGAATTCCAACAGATGATCTCATTCGCTTGTATGAGCGGTAAGCTTCATAAAATAAGCTCAGTTCTCCGATAGTTACAGTGGTGCTAACGTGGTCATCAGTTGGGGAAAAGGAAAGAATTCCTTCGGTCTTATTACTACAGGTAACATTGCAACTCAGTGGCTTGTGTCAAATGGTGCAGGGGATATGATTATTGGCCCCGGTCTTGTTCCCGAAGGCTATCGTTTCAACCAATTCAAAGCCTTAGCCTCGGCAGCGAAGAAGGACGGATCTTTGATTCTTGGCCAGATTTCGCACCCTGGTCGCCAAGCCCAGAAGAAGCTCACCCCAGAAGTTGTTTCTTCATCTAATGTGCAGCTTGAGCCTCAGATGTGGATGGAATTTGCTAAGCCATACGCTGCTAGCAAAGAAGAAATTAAGGAATTAATCAGTGGGTTCGCAGACGCTGCTGTTTATCTAGAAAAGGCTAGCTTTGATGGTATTGAGCTACATGGTGCCTTTGGCTACCTAATTGCGCAATTTCTATCTAGAACCACGAACTTACGTTCAGACGAATATGGCGTCCAGAACACTGAGAACCGCCTTCGCTTTATCTCAGAGATTGTTCAAGCTATAAAGGCACGTGTCTCACCAACATTTATACTTGGTGTAAAGCTGAACAGCGTCGAGGTTCAAGAAGGGGGAGTGTCAGCTACTGAGGCTAAAGAGGTATGTGATGGACTTGAGAGCCTGGGTGTTGACTTTGTCGAGCTGGGCGGTGGTAATTATGAGGATATGGCTTTGACTCACAAGAAGGAGTCAACTAAGAAGCGCGAGGCATATTTCATTGAATTTGCTGAGATCATTACCAAGGCTATGAGAACCGATCGCAAGATAAAGCTCTACATCACTGGCGGGCTTTCTTCGACGAAAGCTATGGTAGACGCTCTTAAGGTTGTTGACGGTGTTGGCCTAGGTCGTGTGGCGGCGGCTGAGCCTCAGCTACCTGCCTCTATCTTAGAGGACAAAGTGTCAGGGGCTATCAAACCAATTGCGGAAGTCGAGGAGGATACCATGATAAGGCAGATGGCGGCAGGTGCACAGATCTCTCAGATTTCGAGAGGGCAGATCCCGTTCTCAATGGCTGATGCTAAGTCTGTTGAGATCTTACGCAGGGATATTGACTTCTGGATGCAGCAAAGTGCAGAAGACGCTGGTAAAATGGAGTTTGTTAGTCCAGTGATCTTTAGCGGGCGGTCGTATGAATTTGAGCCAGCTGCTGCTGCTGCTTGAAGTAGCCTGTTAATATCAGATTGGTTTGCGATCTTATGTCTTTTTTTTTTCGACCTTAGTGCTGTGTTGACCGGTAATTATGTTAGGTCACCATTGTTATAATTTTCACAAGTTCAAGACCATGTACCCTATTATAGTAAGATTTATTGCGACTAAATGCTAAGGTATCTCTCTAGATAATGATAGAGCAATAGATAAATTCTTTCCTATTATAGCATTAAACGTTCGTTTTATACCTATTAAATTATAGTTTATTCATATAATATTACATACAAATCGTATAGGAAATAAATTAAATCTTTTAGATTTAATGCTAAAGTTACCAAAGCTTTATTACTATCAGGTCGACGATATCTTTCCTCTATGTTAGGCCAAGTCGATGTCCACGGGGTAAATTTCCACGGCAATTAATCGTGCAACTAAATCGATTTCATGGCAGCCCTGCCACGGTATTTAAACATCCACGATCTCTACTTATAGATCTATTTAATTACTCTAGGATCATCTCCTTGGTGTTGAAGAAATTACTGGGGCTTGCGCCGAGGTACAAGTCTTCATGTCCCTTATGGTAGTCACCACGATCTCTTAAAGCTGATTCCTGTGTATTTCAGTAGCAGAATGAGATGCAGAATGTAGCTCGAAACCTGGTCACCAGTCACGATAGTGTATTCCATGTGGGCCGCGACGGCGTGGTGCGCAGTGCAGTTTCTGACGCCCCCTTGAAATCCTAGCTGCCGCTCTCTTGACGCGTGAAGTTGTTCTTGTGGCGTGTGATCTCGATAAGTCTATCAACGCTTTGCTATCAGCACCCGCGAAATATTCAGGCCTGCCGGCGATATCCTTACGGGGATTTGGGCCATTTGGGCGTGCGCAGTTGAGGAGAAGTCCCGTGCCGCTGGTGTACTGGAAGCTAGGTCATGCGACGGTTTCTGCACTAGCCACTAATCCTACACTGGAGAGGTTTGCCAGTGATGCTATAATAACAGATGCGGACGTGAGAGGGGACACTTTCTCTCGAAAGAAATATGAATCTTTATCGACTTTGTTCGAGGAATATGGACTGTGTTACCAATTCAAAGGGAAATAACATCATGCCTCTAACCTAGTAGCTTTTGACATGACTATCTCTTTTATGTGCAGCCGGCGGGGCTGTCACTGTTGTGATTCCCTCGTTTGTCAATAACTCGTGTTCCGATTGCGTATTGCCACTTTCCAAATCGTCGCGATCACCTTCTGCGAAAGAACCCAGTGCGTTGAAAGTTGTGAGGTCATACATCTGTTTACTTGAACCATTCCTGTGGGACCGCTGCTGGCCTATTGTCGGGATCTGGCCTCGGGGATCGGAGTTCTTGAGCTTTGAGGGACCTTGAGTCGACAGACCCAAGTGGAATCCTATGGATCGCACAAGTGGGCGAAGGGTGGCGAGACTACCAGCCGTAATAGCGAGGCCTTGCTCCGTCGTGGACCAGATCGCGATATCGATGGTAGAAACTAGTATGAGGTGTCAGTCGCCAATATGCTAGAAGTGTTTATAGCTGTGCTTACAGAGGAAGTCTGGTTTCTTAAAGTTCTGTATGTATGGGAATCGTACGACGACGGCAGCACTGGCGCTATGGAACTGATTAGTGGTGCGAGACAGATGCCTGCGAGGTTGGGGAGACTAACACGCAGGCCATGAGCATGATGGGAGCCAATGCCAATTTGCTTCGCTTGTTGATATTCAATTTCCAAATGATGATGATAGGAAGAAAGGCGAAAGTGAAGTCGCATATGACGCTGCAGACGCTGTAGAGGTACGTCAATGCGATGATGATGTCCATGCTCAGGCATGAGCCAGGTTGACCCTTGTTCCAAAAGAATGAGATCGGTGTACATTGAAACATTGTGACGAAAAAGAAAGTGATGCCGGTGAGGACTGTCAGAAGCATGACACTGTAAATAATCCATACGTCGACTCGGCGAATCGTGATTCGTAGTAGGAAATAGCCGATGGAAATTTTCGACGCGATCATAGTAAGGCAATACCAGAGATAGCAGAACCACCAAAACTAAGCTGACGGTTAGACTAGAAGTCCACATAGATAGCAATAGTAGAAATTACCTTGAATGCCTTAACCATGTCTTTTGCGTCAAGGTCCCATTCATGACGCCCGGTTCCATATTTGACTCCAACTAAAGCGCATGCGACGAAGAGGATAAAAGTACACTTAAATCAAGCAGTCAGCATTTCAACCCAATTTGATGGTCTTGCAAGAAATAAAATACTTACCAAAGCAAACACCATACAGCCGTCGTCGAATCCAAAGCTCTTTACCAAAAAGACACGGGTATAGCAGCGTAGCAGCACCGACACGATGGCCACTGTCATCAGGGTGTAGCCCACCGCCTCAAGTTCTGGTCCACGGTTCTCGATCGCCATATCGAACCGGACGCAGAACAAGCGATCTACATGGAGGTCTATTGTGGAAGGAAGAAGGGAAAAATTATTGATGAGGATGAGGGTCGGTTATAGGGAGCAGGGGAGATCGTCTAGAATCTAAGAAGGCCTGGATTATCAGGGGTACAACATTTAACTTTCATCTTGAATCAGAATAACAAGATCTATCTACTACTTTCGTATCCTCTGCGAGCTAAGCTTGAAATCTTGAACCTAACGATCCCCTCTTTTGGTGCTAACAAGCATAGTATCAGGCCCCCATGCTTGTACACATATGGCTTAGGCCCGGCTATTCACTCTCGGCCACCAAAATCTCCGTCTTGCTAATTGATGGCTAATTCAATTCATTGCCATGATTCGGGGGTTGGGCAGCCCCTGAGTATGGCTTTTCTGTTAGCGTTGCTCAGCTACCAATACGGTGGGTGTAGTAGATCCAGCTTCAGGTCACTAGTAAAGTATAAATTCAGAGCACCGGTGCACGCTCGGCGTCTTTACCCCCTTGGAGCGACGCGGACCGAGGCTAGTGGAGTTCCGGAGACACAACCACACGATTAATAGCGGACTCTCCATCTGCCCGGCTCAGTTTGCAGCACAGCTCATCTGCTAAGAGGCAAACCAAAACCTAAAAGTGGGCAAACCTAATGTTCGAGGGTTTTGGAAATTTGGGTTCAGGGTGAGATGGTCCCCGCCCTAGTGATGGCTCCTGGTCTCGGCACTTGTCGCGGATGCGAGACCTCTTCCCGAGCGGTAGTTCCTTTGATGAATCCACAGTTGGGCTGCCATGCGCCGGCTGCCATGTAGCATGGCGATCAGGCTGATATCTGCGATCGCGTGTTACCCTCACGGTAGCTAATCTTGGGAGCACGTAGCATCCGAGAGCACCGATCTCACCGGATCGTGTAAAATCCCCTTGCGCTCATCATCGAATCGATTTGGACGGCCAATTGCTAAGTACCTACAGGGCTTTCCCTTGTCGATCTGCATTATAATAGAATTGCTAAGGTATAAGCGAAGAGGGTATTCGTAAGAAAAACACGATTTTTATACATAGCTGATGGAGTCCCAATTGAGTCTTGCCACATCGCTTGGTTCCCCAACGCCGAATTTAAGATGAAACTCTGAAAACTCAACTCACACCCGTGATCAATTTTCAGATTTATTGTCCATGGCGAGATGTCGTCCATTGATTAGTCTTGTCCACAGGAAAGCAAGTCATATCCGTTTGTCTTGCATCCTGAGACCTGCATATAGCCAGAGGGCTTAGCGTAGAACTAGAGGAGCTAATTTGATGATCTTGAGTAAGTTCCCCAAACTTCGACCGGCTTGCTCTAAGCGCTACGCTACTTTGAATATCTTCCAGAGAATATACATTTTGGAGAATACAGGTTAGCTGATGTTGCTTTCAGATCACGCTCGTAAAAACGTTCTATTATATTGCTCAATGGTAGTGATATCAAAGACGATGAGATGCTACTTTTAACAGATGCCTTCCTCGGGCTACTGCCACTTACGAATCACAGCTTCCAAACTCTCAGCAGGCTTGCCGTTTACTTCAATAGCAGGCGCAAAGTCCCACTCGTCCATTTCCCAATTCTCTCTGTAGCCAGCAATAGCGACACCAAATCCAGCCACATCGTCGTATAGGCCCTGAAGATCTTCCTCCGTGAAGTCAATGATGTTGGTCTGTTGTCCACCATGTGGTTTGGTGAAGATGTCGGCGATTTCGCGACCGCTAGCCCTGAACTGGACGGCGGAGAAGGTTTTGCCTCTGTTCTCTTGAGGAGGACGAACCACCACTGTCGCGATAGCCGCACCAAGATAATCACAAGAACTTTCAATTTTAATGTCAGCGTCAAAATATGATGCGTAAAAAGGGGCTCACATACGTAATTGGAAGACGATTCGCTAGTTGCTTCGCACTAACTTTCAATTCATTCTTTTTCAGGTTGGCTCCAAGCAGACTGTTACCAGATTTAATCAGTCTGTGTGATTCAAATCTCGTGCTGCAACACTTACTTGTCTCGAAATAAGCTGTGATCGAAGTACCCGGTTTGGATCAGTGCACTTTTGACCCCGAGCTTGGCGGCGCGATCGCGACCGGCGAAAAGGAACTTTGACAACTGTTGTTTCTGTTCCGAAAATTTCTCTTCGAGCCTCCAGGGACGACCAAAAAGCGAAGGGATGTAGTAAACCAAATCCTTCGAATTAGCCATGCCTTCTGCAAGTGTGGGTTCGAGGCCAATCTTCTCCGGCGCTATCATGGATCTGAATAAGTAAATTCTCATTAGCATGACATACCGGAAGCCTTTTGCTTGAGCACACTCACACAATCACGTTGAGACCCTGAATGGCTTTCCCTACGGCTTCTGTATCGCCAGATTCGAGGTCTAGCACTCGTGTCTCTACATCTACGCCACTCTGGAGCTCTCGAGGAGGCCCTCCGGGTCGATGAAGAATAACCATTTTGACTTGACCTGACTGGTGATAAGGCAGGAGATATTTTACAGCAGCCTTGCCGACATTGCCGTTGGGCCCAATAAGTCCAATTGTATGTGTCATTTTGCTGGCGTAAAGTTCGTTCAATTGCAGTCAGGACACGTCGAAGCCGAGACGTGCAGTATTTGAGATCGCAGTGTCGTAAAGGTAGAGAGCCAAGTTAATGATTACGAGATAGGGTTGTTAGAGTTAGCAGTAAAGGTGGTTGCCAGTGGCGCGTGAAGGTATTATATATGATAATAATCAAATAACAATCAAGTGCAAGGGGCGTCGCCGTTTAAATAAACGTTGGAATGGCGGGACGAAGAAGCATAGCAAAAACTACATTACTAATCTTTGGATGTAGGCTATAACACCCAACAGGGAAAATATCATTACCAGGCAGTAACAATCTCAAGATTAGAGTGGTGTTACGCAGAAATACGGTTGAAGCTCCCATCAATCATCATGACAGTTGCAGGGATGACATTGGCATCGGCCTACCGTTCGGGATCTGCACTAATTTAAGCCTAGTAACTACTTAGTGATTCGTTTGATCGTATCATCACATAAGCCATTCGAAATGCGGGGAGTGCTTACGAGATGTAGACATCCCACTTAACACCGTTAAGGCCGGATCCCATCAGCAATGCAAGGTGAAGAGAAGACCCGCCAGCCCTATCCGAAGTCAACTATCTGAAGGCGAATCTCACGATCTCATAGTAATACGTCACGGCGTATATTCCTACTTGCAGCCATCACCCTTGCATGCTGACGAATGGCAAGCGTCGTTTCTTAGTTCTGATCTCGTCAGCCACCAATTATCAACTCCAGATTATATCAGCCATTTTTTTTTCTAACCTGACCTTCTCAGCTATCGACTATTTTCCTGTTTTGCTAGTTTTGAGTACATGTATAATCTATCGTACCGCCGACCAGCCGCAAGTACACTTATGACTATTGATCCAACAAGGGTCGAGCGACAATTATAGCGTAAAGAGCACGATGATTTTGTATATTTTTGAAAGACTACAATAGCGTGGCTGCGCTTGTATACCATCCATGAATATATCCTTTCTATCGGCCAAATGACTTTAAAGTAGTAAAAAAAAAACTAATTTGAAGATGCTACCAAAGACGTGTATTGCACGAGGAAGCTTTTAACTATTGTGGAAGGTTCAAAATGCTTTAATGTCATAATTTTAATTCCAGTAACTAAAGTTCTATGTTCCTTTTATTTATACCATACATGTAAGAACCAAGTATATTTGATTGTTTCGGGTATGAAAGTTAAGCCAGTGAGTCCTCATGTTCACACGACCTGAAGTATGATTCACACAAGAAGTCAGGAGGGAACCCCGCCTTCAGGCTCCAGGCATACCCTTTGTTCTTCGGGGTATCCCTTCCAATCTTATGCAATGCATTCAGTATCTGCACTGGTGAATTCTAGCAGTGAAAATGGCGGACAGTCTTGCCGAAAGCACTGTCAAGCTGTCGCTAGACGAAGAGACTGGCGAAATGGTGTCCAAGAACGAGCTGAAGAAGCGCACACAAAAACGAGCTAAAAAGGCCGCCGCCGCTCGCGAACGTGGATTGAGATCAGAAGGCCAAGGATCTGGCAAGGAACAGTCAAACAAGAAAACAAGTCCCGAAGAAGCAAACATCGAAACGAATGCCATTTTCAAGCAAGGCTTCCTAGCTGATGTCTACAAGCTGCGCCCATCGAAAAACGTGGTGACGCGATTCCCACCCGAACCAAATGGCTATCTCCATGTAATCCCTTTTCTTTTTAACCCGTGCCGTGCTTGCCGATAAACTAACAGGTTGGAATAGTTAGGACATGCCAAGGCGATTGCCATAAACTTTGGCTTTGCAAGATATCATGGGGGCAAGACTGTTAGCTTCATTCTACATCTAATATTTTCAGACTTATCCTAATGCTTCTCAGATTCTGAGGTTGCTTCTGCTCCGATGCCCGCCCTTGATTTGATTGCCGCAAAGAACCGCATGCTGACAGGAATATGCTAGATTCGACGACACGAACCCCGACGCAGAGAGAGAGGAGTACTGTAACGCTATTAATGATATCATCCAGTGGCTAGGGTTTGCCCCCGCCGATATCACCTTTGCGTCCGACAACTTTCAACGCATGTACGATCTGGCTGAAAAGCTTATTAGATTTGGAAAAGCTTACGTCTGTCACTGCAACGAAGCCGAAACAAAAGTGCAACGAGGTGGCGAAGATAGCTCTATACGGAGAAGCCGATGTGAACATGCAGATCAAGACGTCGACACAAACCTCACGAAATTTCGAGGTATGCGAGATGGCCAGTACGCACCTCAGACAGCTTGGCTTCGCATGAAGCAAGACATCGATAATCCTAATCCCCAGATGTGGGACATCGCTGCCTACCGAATCCCGAAGCACCAGGGACCGCACATGCGAACAGGAAACAAGTGGCGGATATATCCAACGTATGATTTCGCGCACTGTTTGTGTGATAGCTTTGAAGGCATTACACATAGCTTGTGCACAAGCGAGTTTATTTTATCGCGAGAGAGCTACGAGTGGTTAAACCAGTAAGGATGCCGCGGCTATTGGGCGAAGATGACATTCTGTTCCTCTGCCTGTAGTCCTCTCGTTTCTCTAGCATGAGTTAACACGGACAGGCTTTTGGTTGACTTCCAGCCTATGCAGCGCGAGTTCGGTCGCATGAATCTCAGGGGTACAGTCATGAGTAAGAGGGATATTAAGAAGTTGATAGGGAATGGGGTCGTTCGTGGTTGGGATGACCCACGCTTATACACCCTCGTAGCGCTTCGACGACGTGGCATACCTCCCGGGGCACTTCTCTCTTTTATCAATGAGTTTGGTGTGACTGCATCTGTTAGCTTCATCGAAATGAAGCGTTTCGAGCAGTCTGTCCGACGCTATCTTGAGATGACGGTACCTCGCCTTATGCTAGTTCTTGATCCTCTTCCACTAGTGATTGAGGACGCTGAAGAGCAGGATCTAGAGATTCCTTTCTCGCCAAAAGACCCAACATTGGGATCCCACGAAGTGAAACTGACAAGGAAAGTTTACATCGATCGCTCAGACTTCAGGCAGGTTGGCAGCAAGGACTACTTCCGCCTTGCCCCAGGCAAGACTGTTGGCCTCCTGAACATGCCATATCCCATCAGGGCAATCTCTTTCGCTGCAGACGAAGAACTAGGAGCTGTGAAGGAAATCAAGGCGGTCTATGATAAAGATTCTAAGAAGCCCAAGGCCTTTATTCATTGGGTGCCGGAAGACTCAGCTGTAGCTGAGGTTCGCATTCATAAACCATTGTTCAAATCTGAACAGCCCCATTCGGCACGTGGAGGGATCTTGGGCGATATAGCCCCTGATAGTGAAACAATCTGGCCAAACGCGATGATTGAGTCTGGCTTCGATGAGGTGCGCCGACGGGCACCGTGGCCAGAGGCCCAAGGCGAGAAGGCTGAAGGCAAGAAAGCCGATGGCTTCCGCCCGGAGATCGTTCGTTTCCAGGGCATACGTATTGCCTATTTTGTCAGTCTCCACAACCATATCTCTATTTCTTGTGCTAATAATTTTCGATTGGGTACAGGCGCTCGACTCGGATAGTACGGATGATACGATTGTACTTAATCGAATCGTGTCTTTGAAGGAGGATTCCGGTAAAAACACATAGATTACGGAAATCTTCATGCTTAGACAGTGTGAAGTCAACCAGGCGGTGTCAATAATTCGATAGTCCAATATGAACGACGTTATAACATGGTGACGGAAAGAACGTGCTCGTCCCAGGCGCTATGGTAACTTTACCTCGAGCAGTTATGTATTCCTTTAGACCGCTGTCGTATAGGATATAAATAGCTAGAGACTTTTGAGGGGTAGAGTGTTTGAAATGCAAGCTATGCTTGCTTTCTTTCACAGGCTTGATGTGGCCCACGCACTTCTGACACAGGTTTATGAGCCCGAAAAGGGGGCCGAACAAAGACACATGAATTAAAGCTGTAACTGAGAGCAGCCTTGTAAGGGGCACGATGATCTCGGAGTGGCACCCGGTCAGCATCTGTGCCGTTAATACATAACTCCCCATATATTCCCGTTATGACGGCACAAAGCAGGCAAGAGTTTCACCGACGTAGATAGAGAAGGCCTACGCATTTCGGTAGACAGGTGAGCACATCAGAGATAGCATTATGATATTCTTGTCAAAACAACTGGCAGTCATCATTATATTTAATCGACCACGAGAATAGAAACTCGTATTTATGCATTGACATGCTTTCGACAGCTCTCATGAACATCGGAAGCTGGGCCGTAGCGCTGCTACACCGGCAGGCATCCCGATATTTCAACCCTGTACATTACCCGCAATTATGGGGAGGTCCCATCGCCAAGAGCCTCATCCCAGCCCGTAACCATTGCTTCTGGAAGTTTTGACAAACGACGTTAGATTTGCCGCAGCTAGTGTCCAATTTCTCCCGACGGGGTTAACCGGGACATCGCCCGATTACGTTTTGCCAACGACATCATCGTGGAGTGCAAGCACATCATCTCCACGCGACCTCACGAGACCATCACATCGCACATGTAGGCAGTCTGCGGGGAAATGTTGCCTTCCCCCACGGGGTACGGGGGATCATTCTCGAAGGTCAATATTGCAATGCCCTCCTGACGCCAGAGGAATAAGCTTAAGTTAGACTGTCCGCATTCAATATTCCGAATAACAAAGCGGCGTAGAAAAATGACCATTCGCACTAATTTCGATGGACCCGCTTCCGTTGATCCATCTTCTCATGAGGCGCGCAATCATAACGACGTCTCTTGATCTCTGCCTATCAGTAAAATTGGGTCCGATCACCCCATTCGAGCCGGCTTATATGAAGGGAAATAATAGCGCTTTAGTCAAGCAAGGCAAGTATTCTGGGCTACTCGAATCGTCCCACATATAAAAACAAGCTGCCTGGTGCTTCTTAATTCTAGAAACATCTTCAACGCGCAGTGTCAATCTTACAACAACAGCTCACTCGTTGACAATCATCCGTTAGAGCGGGAACTCTAACCAACTTCTCAGGCGTGCTTTGTTTCGCGTTGCCGTTGGGTCCGATTCTGCCTTCTTTTCATTGATATAGACAGATTTGACTCCCGATCTTTCTTTTCTCCTACTTCTTGAACGATTCCCGTATTTGCTATAGCGAAAAAGCTGCAACACTGTCTCTTTAGTACCATTGCCTTCGAGTCTCGACCCTTACGATAACCTACTCCGTTACTATACTCAAAGCACCGAATTCTAGCATCATGTCTTCCGACTCCGATAAGAAATCCGTTGATGGGGCTAACCCATTAGCGACGTCCGATATCGAGAGAATTCCGACGTCAAGTCACCCCGAGTATCACATGTCTGACCCGGAAAAGCATGTTAAAGACGACAGTGCTCCTCTTGATAGCGTTCTCAGTGGGACTAGCGGCAAGGACTTCCGTACCATGACTCGATGGCATACTCTGTTCGCGCTTGTCACGAACCAACTCGGCTTAGGAGTCCTTTCGCTTCCATCGACTTTCATGACTCTGGGAGTCATTCCAGGCATCATTGCTATGGTTTTCTTCGCTACAATCACATATTTTACCGGTCTCCAGCTTCACCAATTCTTCTGCGAATATTCCTCAGTAACAAATGTTGCCGAGATGGCAGGCATTGTTGGTGGAGTTCCCTTCGAGATCGTTGCTGGTGGTCTTCTTATTATCTTATTGATCTTTACTTGCTCCTCAGCATCTGTTACGCTTTCCATTGCCTTCAACACTATCAGCGAGCATTCTCTTTGTACTGTCGGATTCATTGGCATTGCCTGTCTTGGCTGTTGGATACTGTGCCTGCCACGAACCATCAAGTTCGTTGCTCACTGTGGTGTTCCTTGTTTCATCAGTATTTTCGTGGCTGCGATGATCGTCGTCATCAGCATTGGAGTCGGCGAGCCTAAAGGAGTGCCAGAAGATTGGGTCGTTGACATCAAAATCGTTGGGAGCCCCAACTTCCAAGAAACATTCAATGCGTGTCTCAGAATCATTTATGCGTACGCTGGCAACTTCGCCTTCGTCTCATATATGGCAGAGATGAGAGACCCTGTCAGGGATTTCCCTTTTGCTCTGCGTGGTCTTATCATTGTTTCTACCACTTTGTATCTTCTCATCGCCATTGCGGTTTATTGCCTGGCCGGCGACTTTACCACTTCGCCGGCTCTTGGGGGCGCTCCCGTGATCCCCGCCAAGGTGGCCTACGGGATCATTATCCCAGCTGTCCTGACGACGGGTCTATCTTGTGGTCACATCGGCACAAAATACGTCCACATCAGAGTTATGCAGGCTATCAAGGCCAAAAACGAAATCACGGCAGATACCGTCAAATCCTGGGCATGCTGGATTATTACCCTTACGATATTCTGGATCGTATGCTTCGTCCTTTCGAATGCTATTCCCATTTTTGACAGCATCGTATCCATCTCGTCTGCAACTTGCTTTGCATGGATGACATATGGATTCCCTGCAATCTTCTGGTTCTACCTCAATCGTGGACGCTATCTTGAGTCACCACGCAAGAAGATTCTTACCTGTCTTAACGTTGTGCTCGTGGGCTTTTCGATCATGCTTAACGGCGTCGGCATGTGGTCCTCTATCTCGGAGCTGCTTGACATCTTTAACGATGACTCGAGCACCCTCCGCGGTCCTTTCTCCTGCGCAGACAACTCACTCTTCTAAATGAACACTCTAACCGTGTTATGGGCGCAAACCGTTTCGCTCAGAGTCCTTTGGGCTATTTTTCTTTTCATGTTACATGCTGCGTACCCATTAGATAGTACTGTTTCGAGCTGCCGCATGCATGAGACTTTAGAGCTGTGGTAGACAATAGATATTGAAATCTTAGATTAGAAAGCATAGAATAAGGTGCTGTTGCGATGATGGAATTTTCAATATAGCTATAAAGGCTTGTCTTCCTTTGTAGAATGAGACCATCCGAGAAAACCTCGATTTAAATCCGACATTTCAGGGTTTGATCGACTACATAGATCTGAGTTACTCCTTCGAATGACTTCGTGAGAATACAATTATGCATTGGTGGGCGTTAATTGAAGTATAATTGAAAGATAAAGCAAGTAATCCAGCACGATTATCCTTAGTATATTTTATCCCACGACATGCTAGCCTTAATCCTGCATTGTGACTAAGTCGAGAGGGTTCTCATACAACCAATACCCCTGGATTCATTCATCCTGGCTCTACAGACGATCAAGTTGAACCGCAAAATCCGGGAAATGTAAACTTCTTAATCGAGCAGGTGGAACAACTCTAAGTATTCGTACCAAGTACTACCTTAATACGAAGAGCCCATGCTTACATCATACTTCAATTGGCTAGTAACGTTGCTCCAACTTGTTCCGTATGAATCGAACCTGAAATGCATTTTAGCAACCCTGCGAAGGTGTAGTGCTATACCTTACATGTCTTCGTATCCAAGATGTCCTGGGCCAGCCTTCCGCATGAGCTCCGCTCCGAAATCTGGAACTTGGCAGTAGAGCCTCGCCACATCACTAATGTGCGCATGAAGAAGAGCGATGAGTATTTCAAGAAGAAGCATCGCCAGAAAGGAAAAGACATTCTCTATGAGACTACATCAACACCGCCCCCGGCACTCATGCACGTGTGCCACGAGTCTCGTCGACAAGCCCCGTATCAGCGAGCGTTTACTGCAGGAACCGAGCCGCGTTGGACGTGGGTCAACTTTGAGCTGGACATTTTCTGCGTCTCCAGTCTTTACTATATTCAAAACATTGTCTCCGGCCGATCTAAAGTCCAACGGCTTCGCATCCGGACCGATGACGACCATGACTGGTATGAATCGGCCACCAATTTTGGTGTGCTGAGAATCCTCTACGAATTTCCAAATCTGAAAGACATCCAGATTGTGTTGGAGCCAGGCGACTTTATGTGGAGGGATTTGTTTATGGAAAGGCGCTTTGGACACTGTCCTGCAGAAAACATCACGTTCGTTGACGAAGGGTCAGGCCTTGTGCTCACCGGTCCTCAGCTTGAGATGGTGCATGATTGGAGGTGGGTATATTCGTTCGATAGTGCGGGAAATCCTCCCGAACAGGATATGCTCTCGGAGGAGATTAATTTTGGCCTTGACAATACCTGGCATCTTACTCTGGGGCAAATACATGATACCGGCTGATCATGCCAAGGGTTGAGAGATATAAGACAGAAGTTTGGAGGGACTCAAAAGCTTCTATGGCGCACGTCTGATTCATTCATGCAGTAGATCTTACTCACTGACAGACGTTTCTCGGCAGAGTGATTGCATACGTAAAGAACAAAGTGGTGGTTCATCGATGGTGTTTCACAGCAGTCTAATTGGCGAAGGCACCTCGCTGCCTTCGAACACCTACATTTACTCCCAAGTGTAAATATTAATAGCAATGAAGACCATAATGACCTTATACTGCCTCAAGATTCAAATTTTATTTATATTCTAGGACAAGCAGCGGCTTGTTACCCAAGATTCGTGATCGAATGCATCAACTGTAACACCTTGATGAACGGAGGCCCCAAATGAGGAGTCTCCTCTTCCTACGATTATTTTATCCAATCTTTTGGTCAAGGTTAACTAAGCTCGCACGAGAATATAGCTTCTAATCTCAGTCTAAGTAGGTCCGAATCAATGGCTGATTAGCGCCAGTCATCAACATATTATCATCACCGTGCAAGTCGCTTCTTAAAGCATCCGAAGCTTTAGAGTCCAGCCTAGTCAAGATGTCGAGGAGGATGGAAAAATCAGACCTAGCCCGCGACGCCAGTGGAGAATCTGGACTTCGATGAATAATAGCAAGAAGACTCGCACCGATCAACCGTATTTTCTCGACCTTGGGGACTGTTAGTAGTTGTGTTTATTGTGAATGTTGATTTCCTACTCACGTAAGGTTCCCCGTTGACTTGGAGGGACCAGAAAGGGGCGACCTGCATCACCCGGAGCATGTCCCGAGCAATTTCGGTTCTCCGTAAGTTTGACTGCTCCACGCTTGTTCCAAAGTACGATATCGCATCAAATTTTTGCGCGATAACCATTCGCAGACACTGATATGAAACTTGTAGATTAGCAAATTGAATGACGAACTGATTCTCCCGGGTTTGCTCTCTAGAAGGAGCATCAGAAGATGTACAGGACTGCAGATATGTTGGAAGATCGTCCAGGCATGTGATAAGCTGGACATAGAGCTTGTCAAGGCGTTGTTTTTGATCGCCAGCCAAAGGAGGGTTGCTAAGGTTCCCTTCTTGCATATCTCGCCGCTGAGCATCTTGCATTAAGCGCAGCTCTAGAAGTAGATCCGATGCTGCCTGCCAGAGGCGTACGTTGGCGTTGAAGCCAGTGATGAGGCTTGCGCTTCTCATTGCAGCAGACGCCGCCTCGGCACCAGGCGAGATGCCATTCGGTGCTTCATCATCTATGCCCAATGGATAGGCGGTCGTGATGCCTGTCTCAAAGGAAAAGCGGTGGAGCGTAATGGGTCGGTTGTTCAAAATGGCCGCTGACTTGTCCCCGAGGTATACAATCCAAAACACTCTTCTCCTTAGTTCGGCTTCGATGGGGAGGAGACCTTCTAGCGAGGACTCTTCATGTAATTGCATCACCTGCGCGAGCCGCGTGGCTTCGCCAAAGATGTGCCACGAATACTTAGGCTTGCCAGCCGCATGGATACAATTGGAATGAAAATACCGGATGGCGACGGAACTCGCATTGGGGGATTCTAAGTCAGCCTCAAGATAGCTGTTCAGGCAGTTTCGTGACGCTCGCAGGAAAATATCTCCGACTAACTCGCCCTCAGGAAAGAGATCCTTTGGAAGGAGGAAAGCCGCCTCCGCGCAAACGGCAGTGATCAAGGTAAAGGATGATTCTACCCATGGTTCTGATTTGCCGCGACCAGCGGAATGACCTGTCTGTGCCAGCGACGACCACGAATCAACAGCTGCTGCGTTGGTAACTTCCAGGCCTGGGGATTGAGAAGATGCACCTATGGCCGATGATGACTGGGATACGAAAAAAGCTAAGCTGCTTCGTAGACTTGGCTCATGTACCAGTGGTGTAAGTGGGTACAGGTATTGGAAGAACAGATCAAGACACCGGTTGACCATTCGCTCAACCTCAAAGTTGACCAGAGCGAGCGCTTGGGAAAGGCTGTTCCATCTCTTCAAAGCGTTGATCACTCGGGCTTGAGCAACTCGCTCTGACCCGCCACTCCGGACCGTTTGCGGAGATAGAGCGGCATCGATATTGATGTTTCTCGTATTGTTACCTGCTGTTAGATCCCAAGACGTGATCGGAGAGTTGGCTGCGCTTCCGAAGCCTAGCCCACTGGCGTCCGGATTTCCTGTCGGACTTGTAAAAGCCAACCGCGTATCTTGTTCAATATCCGTCGCCGAGGAAAGAGCTGATGTATCCGCCAAATCAAGTCCCTCGGAGCGCTTCCTAGTCTTCGGGCCGCGTCTCACCAGAGGCCGGTCAAATGTACATTGCTCTCCGGCTTCCTGGCAGGGGGAGCAGCGATGGCGCGGACTTGACGCATCGCACTAGAATCGCAATAGTACATCATTTTAGCGATTCGCTCAATATTATTTTATTGAACAGGGTTGACTGACCTTTGCTTTTCTCCGACGGCATCTGTCGCAGGCTCTGCTATTCAGCAGTCTCCTCCGAGCTTGAGGTTG
This sequence comes from Waltergamsia citrina, assembly GCA_022814615.1. Classification (NCBI taxonomy): domain Eukaryota; kingdom Fungi; phylum Ascomycota; class Sordariomycetes; order Hypocreales; family Bionectriaceae; genus Waltergamsia; species Waltergamsia citrina. The sequence continues at coordinate 56,824 of JAKLNE010000062.1, read as the reverse complement.
TGGAGATCGTGAACCTTCGCCAAGATCTTCCGCCATGTCGGGATCGTGACCAGCGAACAGCGAACAGAAACTAGTGGGAAGGGCTGGTGGGTTGTTCTGATTTATGTTCGGTGAAACGGAGAAAAGCAAACCATTTTCGGGATCATTGTCAGCCCGGTGAGTCGATGTGGGGAAAGGGATTTCTCCGAGCAGATCAATTCCCAGCTTGGAAATTGAACCCCCGAATCAGCCTCCTCCCAAGACCTGTCTCCAGGTGCATGTGGGGTGTAGAAGCTGGGGAACGGGGTCGCCCGGGTGTTTGGACGTAACAGGAACAGGAAAGGCTCGAAGCGATGTCATTTAAGCTTTTTCTTTCTTTCTTTCTTCCCTTCCCCAGGTACCAGACTATGGAAGTAGCAGAGGCGAGAGATGTTACCTTGGCTCTTTTAGACGGCGACTATATAAGATCCATGTTCTCCCTCCATCTGAACGCCTAGAGAGACAAATGACGGCACTCCATTTCCAAGTTTTCCTAGGAAATTACACTCATTTTCGTCCCTCATTGCCTTGATAGTCATCATGAAGCTTTCAGCTGGAGCTACTGTTGCTCTGTTGGGTGCGGCATCAGCTGCGCCCAACGGCCATACAAAGAGGAATGAGACATCCTCTTGCCGATTCGCTTTGGACTACACTCAGAAGGAAGTGTTATCGAAGACGGGCGAATTTATCTCGGATATGCTCTACTGGGAGAGCAACTTCCATCGCGATGATTACTCTTATAACGAGAAGAACGGAATGACCTATGATGGCACTCAAGTCGACTATATCACAGGAGAGAAAACCAAGAAGCATACTTTCAGCGCTGCTAGCAAGGAGGTGAGAGATCTTATGCCGCCTAGAATAAAATACTTGAATTATGTTATGCTAATAGCCTCAGGCGCTCCAAATCATGCTTTATGCCCGTGGAGTTGAGGGCAACAAGGACGCCGCCCGGTTTTTGAGCCCCGATAACCCGGAGAAGGCTCCCAAGATCGTCTTTGACTTAATGGAGAAGAAACTAAGGACGTATCTTAAGTTCAACGAGGATTACCCAGGATTCGGAGGACAGCTCCCATGGTTCGATGCTGACGAGCAGGATATTGCTCCCCAGAATGGATGGGACGACCGAGTGCCAGCCTTGGATAATGGGTGAGATAAGATTCAGCTCTACATTTCACATAACTGAGTTCCACTGACCCGAGTCTTTTCTTCAGCGAACTCTGGTGGGCTGTGTATGCCTGGATCGAGGCTCTCGAGAAGAGTGAAGAACCGGCCTACGCCGAGCAAGCCGAGGGCTGGCAAGCTTGGCTGGACGAAATCATTGTCCCCAACATGCTTAAGATCTTCTACCAGGGCGGAGGACAAGTTTGCGCTGTGACTGCCATCGGAGATCAGACTCTTCCAGTGAATCACCCAGACCAGACATACAAGTGCGAGAACGATGACCGCATTAATGACCCGTACGAGGGCGAGCTCGTGCCTTACTTCTTCCACTTGTTTGGCGACTTGTCCGACGACGAGAAGGATTCACTTTGGGAGTACAAGAGGCCTATGTTGGTGCGCAAAGAATATGAGATGGGCGGTGTTGGGCCCATCACCGTCGAGCGAGGTGAGTATCGTGGAATTCTAATATGTTCCCAGCCTAGCTAACACAACATGAAGGCTACTGGTTCTCCAGCCATGAACCTTGGAAGGTTCTTGAGCTTCCTTACTACGATATTGATATTATTCGGTATGCTTCCAACACAGCAAATCAGAGTATTTTGACTAACTGGGGCTTTCCAGACGTGTTTATCACAACCACGAAAGAGTCCGCACTTGCAACTCAGTAATAACCAAGGTTCCCGGGCTCTTCGCCTCTGTGAATAATATCACTGATCCAGTTACGGACGAGATCATGCCATATATCTCTCCTGCTGGAATTCCTTCAGTCGCCAACCAGACTGAGCAGTACCATGAAGTCATCACCCCTTACGCATCGTGGCCGGTCATCATGTTTGACAAGGCTGTGGGTCTCGCGTGGTGGCACAACATGGTCTCTGGTAAGAAAATGCAAAGTAAGTTCATGGAGCAAATACCCAACGAACATGAGTTGCTGAATTCAATCTCCAGACCCTTATGGAAGCACTGAGTCAACCAGAGTGGACGGTGAAGGAATATCCGCCCTGTTGACTTGGGACAGTAAAATCTTGACTGTTGTTTCTCTTCTAGGTGGTGTGACCGACCTTGTACGTGATAGAATGGAGACAGACGGAGTCTACGATGAGTTCGTGCAGATTGCTAAGGTATGTCCCTAACCAAAAGAATCTTCCACTCATTGAGTAGCGTTGCTAATCAACCAACAGAGAGAATACGAAATGGTCTTTGGAGACGAGGACCTCAAGGGCGAGGATGTCGAACTATGCCTTCCCAACTTGAAGGTGCCAGATGCTGGACTGGAAGACTTCACGTCATGCCAATAATAGCCATACTCTAAAATGGATTATTGGACAACATAGATATCGAACCCTCTTATGCAGCTCTCACTCCGCCTTAGAATAACAAAAACCTTTACTATCTAACCTTATCGCCTCGCGCACATGAGGGCCCACTACCATAAATCTTCCCAACCTGAGGTTTTAGAGTAACATCGTCATCTGTACGGTACTGACGGTGGCCTAATATCCTTAGCCGTAGCTCGTCGCCGCCGCCTGGGCCGTGCATAGGCCCGTCGTTGACTTGCCTGGCCTCTTCCACACAGGCAATCAGCTGAGTTGTCTTGAATGAGCGCACACCAGCCGAGGCATTCTGTAAAATTTGTGGCGGTGGTGGCTCGGACATCTGCGCTAGGACGAGGAGGCCAAGCATCGTGTCCCAAGCTCCGCTCGTCCCGTGTGGCTCTTTGGAACAATGAATCGCGTATACAGTGAAACCAGTATGGAGAAGTGCGATGAGTGCGTGAATCATAAGTACTACGCAGGCGACATAATCGGACCAGTTACTTAAAGCAATAGCATAGCCCGTGAATACGGTCCGCATCATCATGCGTGTTGAGTTGGCGTCTGGTTTCGGAAAGGTCTGGACTGGGTCGTTTCGGCGCACCATAGTACGAGCGAGGTTAAAGTTATCAGAAGTCCACTCAGTTGCGTAGATCAAGTCTGTAGTGCGAAGTAATGATTCCAAAAACTGAGAGATGTTCCGGTTCGGGATCATGCCGGATCTTGGTAGGCCATCCGCCACACCCATATTAATGAGATTTTCAACCTGTTTGAAATCCAAAGGTCGCGTCGGGGGTGCACGAGCCTTTTCACTTAGATATTCGAAGCTCGTTTGATTCATACCCCCAACATCTGGTTGTGCAATGCCAGTGTTAGTATATAATGGCAAGGGAGGGGACAACAGATCGAACCAGCTCTCCCTTAGTCTCACTCGCTGCATCGAAGAATCGGTCGACGCAGCGTAGGGCATGTACCCTAATTCAGAGCTCAACTTGCGAGGTAGTTTTACGCTAGCTAGATTCCTGGACTTATTGTCAATGAAATTGTATGTTAGGCGATTATTTGGAGCTAATTCGATCATAGATGTAGCTCGCATCCACTGAGCATCAATGGTACAAGTAAGCACCACGGGGTCCTCGCTGTCGCCTAAATCCGGTTCCTCATATGCCTCATCGCGTGTTCTCAGAATGAGAACGCCGAGTGAACCGCCTGAATATTCCCAAAGGTCCACGGGAATTATCAGATTGCGGCGATGATCGTCAAATATGCTAGGATATAGAGGCAAAAGAGGTTCTTCAGAAACACCTCGTCGAAAGAGATATGAGGGCACTCGATCAGTCAAGTCGATGTTGTCAAAGTTATTCGGCGATTCGGGGGTTGCGTCGTGCTTATCAAAGTTGAAAAACAAGAACTCCAGAGTTGAGGCGTTCCATAGACTACGCGAGTCCTGATAAGCGCATCGCGTACGAACGAGCGGAACCCTAGTCTCAAGCTCAAAGTTCATAGACCGGGCCCAAATTAGGTGCTCGTATAAAGGGTGCTCCAGCTTCGTTTCCTTAGATGCAAGCTTGAATAGTGCTGTGTGATAGAGATCTCCCATGGCATCTTGCACATTTGCAGAAACATGGTGGGTCGTCCACGACCATGACGCGCCGTTATGGTTCATCTGGGGATTCGAGTACACTAATTTTCGTAGATGAGCATCAGGCAGCTCAATAGTTGAAGCGGTGTTTTGGCGGTTGGACCACTTATCGAAGTGGTTGCGGAACGATAAATAGCCTCCCCCAGGACAAAATGGACTTGAGAGGCTGCTCGTCACATCAGTCGTACAAGGCCAATCCGCGTAGTAGATGTCATCGAGGTCTCTTGGCCATAGCTGATGAGAGCTCCCTGTTCGATTGGAATAGATGTATCTTGGTAAGCGCTCTCATAAGGAACGATTTTGATGGAGGGTGTCATCGTACCGTTGACCCAAAATAGCCCTCCCCCAAAATGCCAATTGTGCTCTCTTGGTATCATCAGCACAGCCGTTGCTGGACCTGTCAATAAAGCCATAAATCCCCCTACAATTACTATTATAACGAGTCTGACGAAGCGCTTATTGAACCTGAGTGCTGCAACAACGCCGCCCCAGAATTCAGCGGAGTAAAAGTAGCTTGCAAAATAGTTGATTTAGTTCTTTAGTCTCAAGCTTAGTCAGCTGTAAAAGGGGTGTGTGTACCTTGCCTGAGGGAAGGAGAATCCGGCAACTAAAAGTCCCAGAGGGATACCATCCCTATGTATCAACTCATGTCGGATCAAGTCATGCAGCACAGAGGCGATACTAGACAAGATAAGCAACTCCTTGAATCATTCAATCAGCTTGCAAAGTCTATAGAGATTCAATTTATTACTAGTACTTGAGCCATACCTGTATTTTGGCCGCAACCTGCAGTAAGGATAAGTTCAGCTCCTCTTGACCCTACGATCCCTGCAAGTCTTTGCCGATGAAATATCCAAACCCATTCAGTAATACCAGCGTGATAGACACACAGGCTGGAAGGATATGGATGGTGCAGCGTGCCAGTGCACGACTTAGCGAAGTGCTTATCAGAACCTTGGGGAGTTCGTTCGTCCGTGAAGGTCGAAAAGTCAGAATACTAGCTCCAAGAGCCCGAAGTAGAACGTGAAAAGTTTCGGGGGCCAAGTAGATGTGCCGTAGAATAAAGAGAAGCTTTCGGGAGTTCCGGGTGACATTGCGAGCCACCCTAAATCCGAGGCGACTCGCATGCTTCCTAAGGTAGCTGTTCATTAGCTATGTCTAAGCAAGGGAGAAAAGTGTAGGCTCTAATTTGAGTGTACACTTAGATTACAAAAGAGGCATCTATCTTTTATAACAAGAGCTTCTCCCGAAATAGTCTTAACCCAAGCTCAAAACACGAGGCTTGATTATTCCTACTAGTATGAAACTCACCGAATTGTTCATCGTATAGAGCCAATCGTTTGACAACAAGTGTGTCTCTGAATCCACAATTCAGCCATGGGAAGCCACAGCGGCTAACATGACCTATAGGCTGGGGGAGGCGCTTTAGCATTTTTAGAAGTTTCCAACCGGTGAGTGGCAGTCATCTCCCCGCTACATATACAGCCAATTATAAGGGTAATCAGGACAGTGTAAGCGAAGAATCGTGTTGCCGTTAGGCGGATCAGTGAGCGGCTATGCTCAATGATTCAGAGTCTTCTTGAAGATGAAATGCACATATTTTGCACATGTAAGACCTTGATAACACTAGGAGGCGCAGCATAGCATGATTTTAATTCGTCCAGCGATATTTCAAGCGACGCCATTGAGTAGCTACCACAATTCCAACTCGCCTTACACCTTTAGCGAGCGGCAAGGCTCCAACACGTTCAAGGCTGCCATGCCCGGAAACCAAAGTCTAAGGTAGACTATCCCAATCATAGTCTATATGGGATACCAAGGCTATATTATGCAAGAATTGATCAGCTTATCTCATCATCTCTTCGATATAAGGTAGCAGTATAAAAAACGACAAATATAACACACCAGGCAAGACAGTGCAATACTTAATACACGCTTTTTTTTGCTGTTTCATGCCCTACGCTCAACTGCCTTATACACCTCCTCTATATTCAAGCCTCCTTAACGTTGGTCTCCACTCGCTCCTCTTTAATCTCCTCAACCTCTTTTATATTACGTTTCATTTCCGTCTTGCCCTCAAACAAGAATGCAAGCTCCTCCAGCGTAGGTCCGGAAGTCTCCACGAAGAAAAAGTAGACGATGCAAAAGACAAACCCAACCCAACAGCAGTAATAGACGTAAAACTTCCATCCAATGCCTTCTAAGCCAACAGGGTTTACATAGCCACCAAAGATGGAAGACACCTGGATGGTGAGAAGAACAAAGCTCCACGTCTTGGCGCGCATCCTGTACGGCACAAGCTCGAGGGGATATGTGACGATAAGATTAGTCCAGGCGCAGGTGTAGAACCCCTGGAATAGAAAGATGCAGGCGAGAACAATTCGACCGCCGGCAAGTGAGCCATTGTCCAGATATTGCTGCGCCGCAATGGTCCAGGCAATAAACGTAACGAGCACACCGCCGGATCCTGTAACGAAGAAAAATCGTCGCTTGAATTTGTCAATGAATGCAGTAACAAGGAGAGCAACCAGATATTGCCACAGCGTCACCATGCAGTTGATAAGTGTTATATCCTTATCCGACTCAATCCCGGTGTCTTGGAGAATCTGGGTAAGGTAGTTCGATACAAGCAGGTTACCAGAGCTCTGACTGAAGACAGCTGTGGCAAAGCACAGTCCAATGCGCTTGAGGTTAGGAATAGATGAAAAGAAGTCTTTCCACGACATGTCCTGTTCGAGTTCCTTGGTAATAACTTGCTGAACCTCGGCATACTCGAAGTTGACGAGCTCAGAGTTGACGTCCCCTTCGCCATGGTATTTGACGAGAATCTGGTGAGCCTTTTCGGTCTGACCGTGGGCTACCAGCCATCGAGGAGACTCAGGGCAGAAGTAAATAATACTGAGCTGATATGCCGATGGAAGGATCTGTACGAGCACTGGGAGCTTCCATGACCACTCTCCAGCAATGCGAAAGGTTCCATAAGTAGCCCAAGCGCCAATGGCGTACTGTAAAGGCGGTTAGTATTACTACAATCCACGACGTAGATCATGTCGGGAACTTACACCAAGAGGAATTGAAGTATTGTAGAATGTCGTAACTTGAACTCTTTCCTTGGGATGGCTCAACTCGGTCACAAGTACCGGCGCTCCCATTTGAATCAGAGACGAGCCAAAGCCCAGCACAATCTTGCCGCCGATGAACATGGCAAGAGAGTGAGAGAAGAACTGGATGATTGCGCCAGTCATGATGATAATACTACCCATGGCAGTCGGCAACCGGCGCCCCCATTTGTCACCGACCCATGATAGGAAGATGAAGGGGATGAAGCCACCAATTGCATTCGATGCACCAAAGAAGCCCAGAATTGAACCTCTTGGGTATCCGAACTTTTCTTGCCAGGCCGGTAGGACTTGCATGTTGTTGGTCTTTGTACACTGTTAGCTACGAGAGCTCTCGGAGACGTTAAGAGTGTCACCTACCATAGACTATAGTTGGTTGAAGTCAGTATGGAACTTAAAGAATTGCCAAGGAAAGTACTTACACCATCAATTCCCAATGTCATACTCGCAAATAGCGAAGACGTGAGGAGGAAGTAAAGGAGAACACCGTTTTTCCGGCGCCAGAAAGGCTTGATCGACTTCAGATCGATAGGCGTTTCCACGCCTTCGGTGGCCTGGGCTGCCTTGGGTGCCATTGTGGATGATTGGGTAGAAGACCACTGTCAATCAGCCTAATTACGAAGTTAAGAAGGAAAGAAAGCTGGCAGCCAGATGCGATGCGCTCCTGCACTACCTCGATAATAGCACTGATTAATCTCGCGATACTGGTCCCTGCATGATAGAGCCCGTTGACCGAGAAGCGGGATGTCTCAACACTTTATGGATTTCGTCCCTAGAGCAAAGAATTGCCGCCATTCTTGATCGGAGAGGTCTATTATGGGGCAAAAACTGCACCCTGAGAGCTGAAATTTCCCCACGGGGCCCATGGGGAGTTCGTCCTCCGAACTTCGGATAATCGGTGAATCGGAGTAATGGATTTTTTATGGTGCGATGAGCAACACCGATACTAATTGCCTGAACGGGAAAGGAGAGAGTTGTAGGAGTAATTGTGGGTTTTCTCTGCCGCCGCACCGGAGATACTCGGCCACAAACTAAACCATCTCCGCGAGGTCCATGATTCACTCGCAGCCACTCGGTTGAGAGTTGATTCTCAGGTGGAGTGAGGGGATAATGCGATAGATATTTCAGGGGTTCTTGGAAAACCGTCAAAGAAAAGACAAGTCTAGATTCTCTTAAACAACTCTCGCATCTAACAGGAAATAGAGGCTTGCGGCTAATTTTCCACAACCATGTCTCCCACCCTGCCTCCCTCGTTTGAATGGGGTTTTGCTACGGCTTCCTACCAGATTGAAGGCGCTGTGGCAGAAGATGGTCGTGGGAAATCCATCTGGGACACTTTCTGCCATTTGCAGCCGACGCGTACTAAAGGCGCCAATGGTGATGTTGCTTGCGATCACTACCACCGCTATGAAGAGGATCTGGACCTGTTGAAAAAGTACGGAGCGAAGGCGTACAGGTTCTCCGTCTCCTGGTCGCGAATCATTCCCCTCGGTGGCCGCGAGGACCCCTTGAATGAGGAGGGAATCAAATTCTACAATCGACTGATTGATGGGCTTCTTGCTCGGGGAATCACCCCATGGGTGACCCTTTATCACTGGGATCTTCCCCAGGGCCTTCACGACCGCTACGGCGGGTGGTTGAATGTCGAAGAATCACAGAAAGACTTTGAGCGCTACGCGCGTGTTTGCTATGAGCGTTTCGGAGACCGCGTGCAGAATTGGATCACGTTCAATGAACCTTGGATTCAGTCCATCTTTGTGAGCATTCAGCCCTGTGCATCGATTCTAGCCTGCACGACTAACACCAGAGCAGGGGTACTCTACAGGAGGCAACGCCCCTGGGAGAAGCACCACAAACAGCCAAGCATCAGAAGGCGACTCATCTACAGAGCCCTGGACGGCTGGACACGCACAAATCATGAGCCATGCTCGTGCTGTGGTTGCGTACAATAAAGATTTCAAGCCTCAGCAAAAAGGCAAGATTGGTATCTCCCTAAATGGAGACTTCTATGAGCCCTGGGATAGCGAAGAGCCGCGAGACGCAGAAGCTGCAGAGCGTCGTATGGAGTTCCACATTGGTTGGTTTGCCAATCCCATCTTGTAAGTAGTCCCGATTAATGCTGCAGATCGGCGACATTGGCTAATACTCCAAATCCAGCCTGAAGAAAGACTATCCATCTTGTATGCGGGATCAGCTAGGCCAGCGCCTCCCACAGTTCACGGAAGCAGACTCCAAGCTTTTGCAAGAGGCAGAGACGGACTTTTATGGAATGAACTACTACACATCTCAATTCGCCAAGCATCGCAAAGAAGCGCCATCAACTACAGACTACTTTGGAAATATGGAAGAGCTACAGTCCAACAAGGCCGGTGAACCGGTAGGTGAGGAGAGTGGCCTCCACTGGCTCCGATCGTGCCCTGGGATGTTCCGCAAGCACCTTACCAGGGTGTACCAAAAGTATGGGAAGCCGATCTATGTGACGGAAAATGGGTGCCCTTGTCCAGGTGAAGATAAAATGACGCGCGAGCAGTCGGTGGATGATGAGTATCGTCAGAGATACTTCAAGGATCACTTAGACGCCATTGGCAAGTCAATCACCGAAGATAAATCAGTGATTTCGGGATACTTTGCCTGGTCGCTGATGGACAATTTAGGTGAGTGCTTTTTTTTTTCCTCTCCTATCTAATATTCTTGCTAATTGGTTACAGAATGGTCGGATGGCTATGGCCCTCGATTTGGTGTCACATTTACAGATTATGACACATTAGAGCGAACGCCTAAAAAATCTGCCTTGTTGTTCAAAGAGTTCATCGAATCTAGACAATAGAATTAATGCCACTTATTCGCATTCTTACGATTCTTTTTTTTTTTTTTTTTTTTTTTTTTTTTTTTTTTTTAATATTTATTTTTAAAATAATTAGGACCAAAAAGAGAAAAAAAGGGCAATAAAAAAAAACCAATTTAATTAGTTTTTCTTGGAAATATAAAAAAAA